>JABWTJ010000262.1:0-385000 GCA_016801875.1 Solanum sitiens
GTTTTTGGGTGATCCGGATCCCGACGTCAAAAGTGCCAAATATTTTTGTGGACGTCCGTCAGGACCTTGGCTATGCATTCGGTTGGCCCTCACGGCCATTCCGACCCATTTTCAAGGTCAAAATAGCACCGAAGTGCGCATACCCCCATTTCGATGATTTTTCGTGTGCTATAGCACACCATTTTTGGGTGATCCGGATCCCGACGTCAAAAGTGCCAAAAATATTTGTGGACGTCCGTCAAGACCTTGGATATGCATCCGGTTTGCACTCACGGCCATTCCGACCCATTTTTTAAAGGTCAAAAATCGCCCCGAAGCGCGGCATACCCATTTTGACGATTTTTGTGTGCATAGCCCACCATTTTGGGTGATTCGGATCCCGACGTCAAAAGTGCCAACATATTTGTTGGCCTACGCATACGGTTGGGCAACTCACGGCCATTCCGACCCATTTTCAAGGTCAAAATATCCCGAAGGTGCCTTGCAAACCCCATTTCGATGATTTTCGTGTGCTCTAGCACACCATTTTGTGGGTGATCTGGATCCCGATGTCAAAAGTGCCAAAGGTTTTTGTGGACTTCCGTCAAGACTTAGCCATTGCATCCGGTTTGGCCTCACGGCCATTCCGACCCATTTCAGGTTTTTCAAAAATAGCCCCGAAGGGCACATATTTCGACGATTTTTCGTTGTGGTATAGCACACCCATTTTTGGGTGATGCGGATTCGGACGTTGGAAAGTGCCAAAGTTTTTTGTGGGACGTCCGTAAAAGACCTTGGCTATGCATCCGGTTGGCACTCACGGCCATTCCGACCATTTCAAGGTCAAATAGCCCCCGAAGCGCGCATACCCCATTTCGATGATTGCGTGTTGCTATAGCACACAATTTTGGGGTGATCCGGAAGTGAGAGGAACCCGACGTTAAAAGTGCAAAAACATTTTTGTGACGTCTGTCAGACCTTGGCTATTGCATCCGGTTGGAACTCACGGCCCATTCCCACCATTTGTGCAAGGTCCAAAATAGCCCCGAAGCGCGATACCCCCATTTCGACGATTTTTCGTGTGCTATTGCACACCATTTTTTGGGTGATCCGGATCCCGACGTCAAAAGTGCCAAAAATTTTTGTGGAAGTCCATCAAGACGTTGGCTATGCATCCGGTTGGCCCTGACGGCCATTCCGACCCATTTTCAAGGTCAAAATAGCCCCGAAGCGCGATACCCCCATTTCGACGATTTTTCGTGTGCTATAGCACATCATTTTTTGGGTGATCCGGATCCCGACGTCAAAAGTGCCAAAAATTTTTGTGGACGTCCGTCAAGACGTTGGCTATGCATCCGGTTGGCCCTGACGGCCATTCCGACCCATTTTCAAGGTCAAAATAGCCCCGAAGCGCGCATACCCCCATTTCGACGATTTTTCGTGTGCTATAGCACACCATTTTTGGGTGATCCGGATCCCGACGTCAAAAGTGCCAAAAATTTTTGTGGACGTCCGTCAAGACCTTGGCTTTGTATCCGGTTGGCACTCACGGCCATTTCGACACATTTTCAAGGTCAAAATAGCACCAAAGCACACATATTTCGACGATTTTTCGTGTGCTATAGCACACCATTTTTGGGTGATCCGGATCCTGACGTCAAAAGTGCAAACAAATTTTGTGGACGTCCGTCAAGACCTTGGCTATGCATCCGGTTGGCCCTCACGGCCATTCAGACCCATTTTCAAGGTCAAAATAGCCTCGAAGCGCGCATACCCCAATTTCGATGATTTTTCGTGTGCTATAGCACACCATTTTTTGGGTGATTCGGATCCCGACGTCAAAAGTGTAAAAAAAATTTGTGGACGTCCGTCAAGACCTTGGTTATGCATCCGGTTGGCCCTCACGGCCATTCCGACCCATTTTCAAGGTCAAAATAGCCCCAAAGCGCGCATACCACCATTTCGATGATTTTTCGTGTGCTATAGCACACCATTTTTTGGGTGATCCGGATCCCGACGTCAAAAGTGCCCAAATTTTTTGTGGACGTCCGTCAAGACCTTGGCTATAAATCCGGTTGGCCCTCATGGACATTCTGACCCATTTTAAAGGTCAAAATAGCCCCGAAGCGCGCATACCCCTATTTCGACGATTTTTCGTGTGCTATAGCACACCATTTTTGGGTGATCCGGATCCCGACGTGAAAAGTGCCAAATATTTTTGTGGACGTCCGTCAAGACCTTGGCTATGCATCCGGTTGGCCCTCACGGCCATTCCGACCCATTTTCAAGGTCAAAATAGCCCCGAAGCGCGCATACCCCATTTCGACGATTTTTCGTGTGCTATAGCACACCATTTTTTGGGTGATCCGGATCCCGACGTCAAAAGTGCCAAAATTTTTGTGGACGTCCGTCAAGACCTTGGCTATGCATCCGGTTGGCACTCACGGCCATTCCGACCCATTTTCAAGGTCAAAATAGCCACGAAGCGCGCATACCCCCATTTCGACGATTTTTCGTGTGCTATAGCACACCATTTTTGGGTGATCCGGATCCCGACGTCAAAAGTGCCAAAAAATTTTATGGACGTCCGTCAAGACCTTGGCTTTGTATCCGGTTGGCACTCACGGCCATTTCGACACATTTTCAAGGTCAAAATAGCCCCAAAGCACAAATATTTCGACGATTGTTCGTGTGCTATAGCACACCATTTTTTGGGTGATCCAGATCCCGACGTCAAAAGTGCCAAATATTTGTGTGGACGTCCGTCAAGACCTTGGCTATGCATCCGGTTGGCACTCACGGCCAATCCGACCCATTTTCAAGGTCAAAATAGCCACAAGGCCGCCTAACCCCATTTCGATGATTTTTCGTGTGCTATAGCACACCATTTTTTGGGTGATCCGGATCCCGACGTCAAAAGTGCCAAACGTTTTTGTGGACGTCCGTCAAGACCTTGGCTATGCATCCGGTTGTCACTCACGTCCATTCCAATCCATTTTCAAGGTCAAAATAGCCCCGAAGCGCCATACCCCCATTTAGACGATTTTTCGTGTGCTATAGCACACCATTTTTTGGGTGATCCGGATCCCGACGTAAAAAGTGCCAAATATTTTTGTGGACGTCCGTCAAGACCTTCGCTATGCATCCGGTTGGCACTCATGGCTATTCCGACCCATTTTCAAGGTCAAAATAGCCACGAAGCGCGCATACCCCCATTTCGATGGTTTTCGTGTGCTATAGCACACCATTTTTTGGGTGATCCGGATCCCGACGTCAAAAGTGCCAAATATTTTTGTGGCCGTCCGTCAAGACTTTGGCTATTGCATCCGGTTGGCATCACGGCCATTTCACCCATTTTCAAGGTCAAAATAGCCCCGAAGCGCGCATACCCCATTTCACTGATATTCGTTTCTTCCTTTTTTGTTTTTTTGTCTATAGCAACCTTTTTTGGGTGATCCGGATCCCGACGTCAAAAGTGCCAAAAATCTTTTGTGGACGTCCGTCAAGACCTTGGCTATGCATCCGATTGGCACTCACTGCCCATTCTGACCCATTCAAGGTCAAAATAGCCCCGAAGCGCGCATACCCCCATTTCGATGATTTTTCGTGTGCAACAGCACACCATTTTTTGGGTGATTCAGATACCGACGTCAAAAGTGCCAAAAAATTTTGTGGACGTCCTTCGAGACCTTGGCTATGCATACGGTTGGCACTCACGGCCATTTCGACCCATTTTCAAGGTCAAAATAGCCCCGAAGCGCGCATACCCCCTTTTCGACGATTTTTCGTGTACTATAGCACACCATTTTTGGGTGATCCGGATCCCGATGTCAAAAGTGCCAAATATTTTTGTGGACGTCCGTCAAGACCTTGGCTTTGTATCCGGTTGGCACTCACGGCCATTTCGACACATTTTCAAGGTCAAAATAGCCCCAAATCACACATATTTTGACGATTTTTCGTGTGCTATAGCACACCATTTTTGGGTAATTCGGATCCTGACTTCAAAAGTGCAAAAATATTTTGTGGACGTCCGTCAAGACCTTGGGTATGCATCCGGTTGGCCCTCACGGCCATTCCGACCCATTTTCAAGGTCAAAATAGCCTCGAAGCGCGCATACCCCAATTTTGATGATTTTTCGTGTGCTATAGCACACCATTTTTTGGGTGATTCGGATCCCGACGTCAAAATTGTAAAACAATTTTGTGGACATCCGTCAAGACCTTGGTTATGAATCCGGTTGGCACTCACGGCCATTCCGACCCATTTTCAAGGTCAAAATAGCCCCGAAGCGCGCATACCCCCATTTCGACGATTTTTCGTGTGCTATAGCACACCATTTTTGGTTGATCCGGATCCCGATGTCAAAAGTGCCAAAGTTTTTTGTGGACGTCCGTCAAGACCTTCGCTATGCATCCGGTTGGCCCTCACGGCCATTTCGACCCATTTTCAAGGTCAAAATAGCCCCGAAGCGCGCATACCCCATTTCGACGATTTTTTGTGTGCTATAGCACACCATTTTTTGGGTGATCCGGATCCCGACGTCAAAAGTGCCAACATTTTTTGTGGACGTCCGTCAAGACCTTGGTTATGCATCCGGTTGGCACTAACGGCCATTCCGACCCATTTTAGAGGTCAAAATAGCCCCGAAGCGCGCATACCCCATTTCGACGATTTTTCGTGTGCTATAGCACACCATTTTTGGTTGATCCGGATCCCGATGTCAAAAGTGCCAAAGTTTTTTGTGGACGTCCGTCAAGACCTTCGCTATGCATCCGGTTGGCCCTCACGGCCATTTCGACCCATTTTCAAGGTCAAAATAGCCTCGAAGCGCGCATACCCCAATTTTGATGATTTTTCGTGTGCTATAGCACACCATTTTTTGGGTGATTCGGATCCCGACGTCAAAATTGTAAAACAATTTTGTGGACGTCCGTCAAGACCTTGGTTATGAATCCGGTTGGCTCTCACGGCCATTCCGACCCATTTTCAAGGTCAAAATAGCCCCGAAGCGCGCATACCCCCATTTCGACGATTTTTCGTGTGCTATAGCACACCATTTTTGGGTGATCCGGATCCCGACGTCAAAAGTGCCAAAAAATTTTGTGGACGTCCGTCAAGACCTTGGCTTTGTATCCGGTTGGCACTCACGGCCATTTCGACACATTTTCAAGGTCAAAATAGCCCCAAAGCACAAATATTTCGACGATTGTTCGTGTGCTATAGCACACCATTTTTTGGGTGATCCAGATCCCGACGTCAAAAGTGCCAAATATTTGTGTGGACGTCCGTCAAGACCTTGGCTATGCATCCGGTTGGCACTCACGGCCAATCCGACCCATTTTCAAGGTCAAAATAGCCCCGAAGCGCGCATACCCCCATTTCGACGATTTTTCGTGTGCTATAGCACACCATTTTTTGGGTGATCCGGATCCCGACGTCAAAAGTGCCAAAAATTTTTGTGGACGTCCGTCAAGACCTTGGCTATGCATCCGGTTGGCACTCACGGCCATTCCGACCCATTTTCAAGATCAAAATAGCCCCGAAGCGCGCATACCCCCATTTCGATGATTTTTCGTGTGCTATAGCACACCATTTTTTGGGTGATCCGGATCCCGACGTAAAAAGTGCCAAATATTTTTGTGGACGTCCGTCAAGACCTTCGCTATGCATCCGGTTGGCACTCATGGCTATTCCGACCCATTTTCAAGGTCAAAATAGCCACGAAGCGCGCATACCCCCATTTCGACGGTTTTCGTGTGCTATAGCACACCATTTTTTGGGTGATCCGGATCCCGACGTCAAAAGTGCCAAATATTTTTGTGGACGTCCGTCAAGACCTTGGCTATGCATCCGGTTGGCACTCACGGCCATTTCGACCCATTTTCAAGGTCAAAATAGCCCCGAAGCGCGCATACCCCCATTTCAATGATATTTCGTGTGCTATAGCACACCTTTTTTTGGGTGATCCGGATCCCGACGTCAAAAGTGCCAAAATCTTTTGTGGACGTCCGTCAAGACCTTGGCTATGCATCCGATTGGCACTCACGGCCATTCTGACCCATTTTCAAGGTCAAAATAGCCCCGAAGCGCGCATACCACCATTTCGATGATTTTTCGTGTGCTACAGCACACCATTTTTTGGGTGATTCAGATGCCGACGTCAAAAGTGCCAAAAAATTTTGTGGACGTCCTTCGAGACCTTGGCTATGCATACGGTTGGCACTCACGGCCATTTCGACCCATTTTCAAGGTCAAAATAGCCCCGAAGCGCGCATACCCCCTTTTCGACGATTTTTCGTGTACTATAGCACACCATTTTTGGGTGATCCGGATCCCGATGTCAAAAGTGCCAAAAATTTTTGTGGACGTCCGTCAAGACCTTGGCTTTGTATCCGGTTGGCACTCACGGCCATTTCGACACATTTTCAAGGTCAAAATAGCCCCAAATCACACATATTTCGACGATTTTTCGTGTGCTATAGCACACCATTTTTGGGTAATTCGGATCCTGACGTCAAAAGTGCAAAAATATTTTGTGGACGTCCGTCAAGACCTTGGGTATGCATCCGGTTGGCCCTCACGGCCATTCCGACCCATTTTCAAGGTCAAAATAGCCTCGAAGCGCGCATACCCCAATTTTGATGATTTTTCGTGTGCTATAGCACACCATTTTTTGGGTGATTCGGATCCCGACGTCAAAATTGTAAAACAATTTTGTGGACGTCCGTCAAGACCTTGGTTATGAATCCGGTTGGCACTCACGGCCATTCCGACCCATTTTCAAGGTCAAAATAGCCCCGAAGCGCGCATACCCCCATTTCGACGATTTTTCGTGTGCTATAGCACACCATTTTTGGTTGATCCGGATCCCGATGTCAAAAGTGCCAAAGTTTTTTGTGGACGTCCGTCAAGACCTTCGCTATGCATCCGGTTGGCCCTCACGGCCATTTCGACCCATTTTCAAGGTTAAAATAGCCCCGAAGCGCGCATACCCCATTTCGACGATTTTTCGTGTGCTATAGCACACTATTTTTTGGGTGGTCCGGATCCCGATGTCAAAAGTGCCAACATTTTTTGTGGACGTCCGTCAAGACCTTGGTTATGCATCCGGTTGGCACTAACGGCCATTCCGACCCATTTTAGAGGTCAAAATAGCCCCGAAGCGCGCATACCCCATTTCGACGATTTTTCGTGTGCTATAGCACACCATTTTTTGGATGATCCGGATCCCGACGTCAAAAGTGCCAAAAGTTTTTGTGGACGTTCATCAAGACCTTGGCTATGCATTCGGTTGGCCCTCACGGACGTTCCGACCCATTTTCAAGGTTAAAATAGCCCCGAAGCGCGCATACCACCATTTCGACGATTTTTCGTGTGCTATAGCACACCATTTTTTGGGTGATCCAGATCCCGACGTCAAAAGTGCCAAAAATTTGTGTGGACGTCCGTCAAGACCTTGGCTATGCATCCGGTTGGCACTCACGGCTAATCCGACCCATTTTCATGGTCAAAATAGCCCCGAAGCGCGCATACCCCCATTTCGACGATTTTTCGTGTGCTATAGCACACCATTTTTTGGGTGATCCGGATCCCGATGTCAAAAGTGCCAAAAATTTGTGTGGACGTCCGTCAAGACCTTGGCTATGCATCCGGTTGGCACTCACGGCCATTCCGACCCATTTTCAAGATCAAAATAGCCCCGAAGCGCATACCCCCATTTCGATGATTTTTCGTGTGCTATAGCACACCATTTTTTGGGTGATCCGGATCCCGACGTAAAAAGTGCCAAATATTTTTGTGGACGTCCGTCAAGACCTTGGCTATGCATCCGGTTGGCACTCACGGCCATTCCGACCCATTTTCAAGGTCAAAATAGCCCCGAAGCGCGCATACCCCCATTTCGTCGATTTTTCGTGTGCTATAAGCACACCATTTTTGGGTGATCCGGATCCCGACGTCAAAAGTGCCAAAAATTTTTGTGGACGTCCGTCAAGACCTTGGCTATGCATCCGATTGGCACTCACGGCCATTCCGACCCATTTTCCAGATCAAAATAGCCCCAAAGCGCGCATACCCCCATTTCGATGATTTTTCGTGTGCTATAGCACACCATTTTTTCGGTGATCCAGATCCCGACGTAAAAAGTGCCAAATATTTTTGTGGACGTCCGTAAAGACCTTGGCTATGCATCCGGTTGGCACTCACGGCCATTCCGACCCATTTTCAAGGTCAAAATAGCCCCGAAACGCATACCCCCATTTCGACGATTTTTCGTGTGCTACAGCACACCTTTTTTTGGGTGATCCGGATCCCGACGTCAAAAGTGCCAAAAAATTTTGTGGACGTCCGTCAAGACCTTGGCTATGCATCCGGTTGGCACTCACGGCCATTCCGACCCATTTTCAAGGTCAAAATAGCCCCGAAGCGCATACCCCCATTTCGACGATTTTTCGTGTGCTATAGAACACCATTTTTTCGGTGATCCGGATCCTGACGTCAAAAGTGCAAACAAATTTTGTGGACGTCCGTCAAGACCTTGGCTATGCATCCGGTTGGCCCTCACGGCCATTCAGACCCATTTTCAAGGTCAAACTAGCCTCGAAGAGCGCATACCCCAATTTCGATGATTTTTCGTGTGCTATAGCACACCATTTTTTGGGTGATTCGGATCCTGACGTCAAAAGTGTAAAAAAATTTTGTGGACGTCCGTCAAGACCTTGGCTTTGTATCCGGTTGGCACTCACGGCCATTTCGACACATTTTCAAGGTCAAAATAGCCCCAAAGCACAAATATTTCGAAGATTGTTCGTGTGCTATAGCACACCATTTTTTGGGTGATCCAGATCCCGACGTCAAAAGTGCCAAATATTTGTGTGGACGTCCGTCAAGACCTTGGCTATGTATCCGGTTGGCACTCACGGCCAATCCGACCCATTTTCAAGGTCAAAATAGCCCCGAAGCGCGCATACCCCCATTTCGACGATTTTTCGTGTGCTATAGCACACAATTTTTTGGGTGATCCGGATCCCGACTTCAAAAGTGCCAAAAAATTTTGTGGACGTCCGTCAAGACCTTGGCTATGCATCCGGTTGGCACTCACGTCCATTCCGACCCATTTTCAAGATCAAAATAGCCCCGAAGCGCGCATACCCCCATTTCGATGATTTTTCGTGTGCTATAGCACACCATTTTTTGGGTGATCCGGATCCCGACGTAAAAAGTGCCAAATATTTTTGTGGACGTCCGTCAAGACCTTGGCTATGCATCCGGTTGGCACTCACGGCCATTCCGACCCATTTTCAAGGTCAAAATAGCCACGAAGCGCGCATACCCCCATTTCGACGGTTTTCGTGTGCTATAGCACACCATTTTTTGGGTGATCCGGATCCCGACGTCAAAAGTGCCAAATATTTTTGTGGACGTCCGTCAAGACCTTGGCTATGCATCCGGTTGGCACTCACGGCCATTTCGACCCATTTTCAAGGTCAAAATAGCCAAGAAGCGCGCATACCCCCATTTCGACGATTTTTCGTGTGCTATAGCACACCTTTTTTTGGGTGATTCGGATCCCGACGTCAAAAGTGCCAAAATCTTTTGTGGACGTCCGTCAAGACCTTGGCTATGCATCCGATTGGCACTCACGGCCATTCTGACCCATTTTCAAGGTCAAAATAGCCCCGAAGCGCGCATACCCCCATTTCGATGATTTTTCGTGTGCAACAGCACACCATTTTTTGGGTGATTCAGATACCGACGTCAAAAGTGCCAAAAAATTTTGTGGACGTCCTTCGAGACCTTGGCTATGCATACGGTTGGCACTCACGGCCATTTCGACCCATTTTCAAGGTCAAAATAGCCCCGAAGCGCGCATACCCCCTTTTCGATGATTTTTCGTGTACTATAGGACACCATTTTTGGGTGATCCGGATCCCGATGTCAAAAGTGCCAAAAATTTTTGTGGACGTCCGTCAAGACCTTGGCTTTGTATCCGGTTGGCACTCACGGCCATTTCGACACATTTTCAAGGTCAAAATAGCCCCAAAGCACACATATTTCGACGATTTTTCGTGTACTATAGCACACCATTTTTGGGTAATTCGAATCCTGACGTCAAAAGTGCAAAAATATTTTGTGGACGTCCGTCAAGACCTTGGCTATGCATCCGGTTGGCCCTCACGGCCATTCCGACCCATTTTCAAGGTCAAAATAGCCTCGAAGTGCGCATACCCCAATTTTGATGATTTTTCGTGTGCTATAGCACACCATTTTTTGGGTGATTCGGATCCCGACGTCAAAATTGTAAAACAATTTTGTGGACGTCCGTCAAGACCTTGGTTATGCATCCGGTTGGCACTCACGGCCATTCCGACCCATTTTCAAGGTCAAAATAGCCCCGAAGCGCGCATACCCCCATTTCGACGATTTTTCGTGTGCTATAGCACACCATTTTTGGGTGATCCGGATCCCGATGTCAAAAGTGCCAAAAGTTTTTTGTGGACGTCCGTCAAGACCTTCGCTATGCATCCGGTTGGCCCTCACGGCCATTTCGACCCATTTTCAAGGTCAAAATAGCCCCGAAGCGCGCATACCCCATTTCGACGATTTTTCGTGTGCTATAGCACACCATTTTTTGGGTGATCCGGATCCCGACGTCAAAAGTGCCAACATTTTTTGTGGACGTCCGTCAAGACCTTGGTTATGCATCCGGTTGGCACTAACGGCCATTCCAACCCATTTTCAAGGTCAAAATAGCCCCGAAGCGCGCATACCCCCATTTCGACGATTTTTCGTGGGCTATAGCACACCATTTTTTGGGTGATCCGGATCCCGACGTCAAAAGTGCCAACAATTGTTGTGGACGTCCGTCAAGACCTTGGCTATGCATCTGGTTGGCCCTCACTGCCATTCCGACCTATTTTCAAGGTTAAAATAGCCCCGAAGCGCGCATACCCCCGTTTCGACGATTTTTCGTGTGCTATAGCACACCATTTTTGGGTGATCCGGATCCTGACGTCAAAAGTGCCAAAAAAATTTTGAACGTCCGTCAAGACCTTGGGTATGCATCCGGTTGGCACTCACGGCCATTTCGACCTATTTTCAAGGTCAAAATAGCCCCGAAGCGCGCATACCCCTATTTCGATGATTTTTCGTGTGCTATAGCACATCATTTTTGGGTGATCCGGATCCCGACGTCAAAAGTGCCAAACGTTTTTGTGGACGTCCGTCAAGACCTTAGCTATGCATCCAGTTGGCACTCACGGCCATTCCGACCCATTTTCAAGGTCAAAATAGCCCCGAAGCGCGCATACCCCCATTTCGACGATTTTTCGTGTGCTATAGCACACTATTTTTTGGGTGATCCGGATCCCGACGTCAAAAGTGCCAAAAAAATTTGTGGACGTCCGTCAAGACCTTGGCTATGCATCCGGTTGGCACTCACGGCCAATCCGACCCATTTTCAAGGTCAAAATAGCCCCGAAGCACATACGCCCATTTCGACGATTTTTCGTGTGCTATAGCACACCATTTTTTGGGTGATCCGGATCCCGACGTCAAAAGTGCCAAAAATTTTGTGGACGTCCGTCAAGACCTTGGCTATGCATCCGTTTGGCACTCACGGCCATTCCGCCCCCTTTTCAAGGTCAAAATAGCCCCGAAGCGCGGCATACCCCCATTTCGACGATTTTTCGCTGTGCTAATTTATCGCCACACCATTTTTTGGGTGATCCAGATCCCGACGTCAAAAGTGACAAAAAAATATTTTGGACGCCGTCAAGACCTTGGCTATGCATCCGGGTTGGACACTCACGGGCCATTCCGACCCATTTTCATGGTCAAAAATCGCACGACGCCGCATACCCCATTGACCGATTTTTCGTGTGCTATAGCACACCATTTTTTGGGTGATCCGGATCCCGACGTCAAAAGTGCCAAAAAATTTTGTGGACGTCCGTCAAGACCTTGGCTATGCATTCGGTTGGCACTCACGGCCATTCCGACCCATTTTCAAGGTCAAAATAGCCCCGAAACGCATACCCCCATTTCGACGATTTTTCGTGTGCTACAGCACACCTTTTTTTGGGTGATCCGGATCCCGACGTCAAAAGTGCCAAAAAATTTTGTGGACGTCTGTCAAGACCTTGGCTATGCATCCGGTTGGCACTCACGGCCATTCCGACCCATTTTCAAGGTCAAAATAGCCCCGAAGCGCATACCCCCATTTCGACGATTTTTCGTGTGCTATAGAACACCATTTTTTGGGTGATCCGGATCCCGACGTCAAAAGTGCCAAAAATTTTTGTGGACGTCCGTCAAGACCTTGGCTATGCATACGGTTGGCACTCACGGCCATTTCGACCCATTTTCAAGATCAAAATAGCCCCAAAGTGCGCATACCCCCATTTCGACGATTTTTCGTGTGCTATAGCACACCATTTTTGGGTGATCCGAATTCCGACGTCAAAAGTGCCAAAAATTTTTGTGAACGTCCGTCAAGACCTTGGCTAGATACCCTAAGGAATATTGCACTTGTCTTCTTGTGCACATACACTTCATTCTAGGAATATCACACTTGTCTTGTGCACATACTCCTCAACAAAATGTATTTGTTGAATGAAAGAACAAACATCTAACTAAATAAGAAAAAATACATAAAGTCCCCATTAAATTTAAATTTTATTTTGAAGTAAACACTTAAAATTTACGAAAGTCCTATTATTTCACTGAACTATTTTTTATCAAACTAAATATGTCATTTTGACCCGTCTCTGCATCTGCTGTGTTTTCAAGGCGCGTGAGTGTCTTAAAAAACAACCCCAAACCAATATAAAACGGTCGGCATTGTAAATTGAATTCTTTATTTTAGAAGAAAACCCATCTTCCCCAAATCAATTCAAACACCATTGATAGCCATGGAAGCTTTCTACAGTGCCATGACGAGTCAACACTGTAATATCTCTCAAACTTCAATCCATTTCACAAGATGGGTACTACATTACGTCAACAACAATCCTCGAATTTTTGAATTTTTTTTTTAAAAAAAAAACATTTCCAGAAAGAGGATACCACACAAAGATGCTAGCTTCTCCTTCGTCCACTGATAATATTATTCAAAAATTGAAGAAAACTCAGACAAAACACACAGAAAGCAAAAAAAAAAAATTGACCTAAAAAATATTTATTGTTCATACTCCACTAGATTCTTAAAACGGCCTCATTAACCGATACAAATAAATTAGAACTCATTAATATTAATTTTATGTCAGATTTTAAACAGTCCAAAGAGTGAAAATTGCATCAATCTTACTTCAGATCACTCAATATTACAATTTTAGGGAAGAAAAGATAGAAAACATAATTGATTAGGAGGAAAAGTTAAAATGTGAGCGGGTCAAGAACCCGACCTTTATAAAAAGGGGTAGAAAAATATAAATAATTATATTATTTTATTAGAGGGTGAGAAACACGCGTGTAGAATTGGAGTAGAAATTGCTAAAAAGGGTGTATTTAATTTGGTTGAAAATGGTATAGTGGGGTAATAGGACCCGCACAAACTTTGTCTACTTCAAAATAAAGTCTAAATTTAATGGAGACATGTATTTTCTCTTGAAACAACTCAAATAAAAAATTTGTTCTCTCTTCCTTCACGTGTATTTGGTTGCATCTGTTTTGTTCATAACCTTATCCCCCTCAGTGACTCGGGCATGATTTTTTCATGGGACAAGCACGTGATTTTCTTTTTAGTTTTTTCGATAGCGATAAGATTCGATCTCAAGACATGCTTGCTCAGAAACAATATTGAAGTATGTAACCATCTCATTGAAAAACTTAAGCTCTTAGACAGAACACCCTTTTATTATTTAACTATATTTACAACAGAAACAATTTAGATACCTATTCTGGATCTACCAAGGAGAGAGAGAGACAAATAAGGAGGGCCCAAACGAAAAAAATCCTAGAACAGTTCCATGTGATAAAAACATAGTTCAGGATATAATGATCGTCTATTATGCGGCAGTAATTGCATTTTAAAGATGCTCAACATGTTCATTAGATAAAAGTTGTCAAAGAATTGATATTACAACAAATTTATGATCTTATAAAACTAGACGATCCTTTAGACACAAGTTAATTGGAAAACCTCAGAACTTATTACATCTAACAGAGTGCAGGTAGCACAAATAGAAGATAAAGTTAGATGACCTCCAAAATGCACTGGTTTATAGGTTTATCAACACCATAACTAAGATTTTAAAGAGGCGAACTAAGTCGCACAGAGAAAAAGTTTTCCATCCCTGAAGTCTTTAAAAATCCATGTAAACTTGGTTAAAAACAGAACAGAATCAAACCAAGATATCAGCATGAGTTCTGCCAAACAGTTGAGACCAAACTAGTCAATAGATATCATAGAGAGATTACGGGAGATTTAGGAAACCCCTAATTTGTCTTTTAAGATCCAATTATACAGTTGATTGAATGATGATAAGTGCAAGTGTGTAGGCATTCATGTGCTGCAGAAATCTTCACTAGGAAAGAATAGAGAATAAGCCGTTAAAGGAAACACCTAAGAAGCAGGTAACAACATTGCACTCTGGATCGAAGGAAATATCTCGAGGAAACTCTAACTAACCCACCACCCTCTCCTCCCCAAATTAAATAACTGGTATGATAATCTGGCATGAACAACAATTTTGAACCAAGTGAATCAACACAAACTGCAAAAACTGAGAAAGATCACATTCCACTTCAGCTTGTTCCTAATAAGCTTGCTACATATAAAAGAAGCAAAACAACAGATATCATCCAAACAAGTTCACTAGTAAAATTAAATAAGCAATACAATGTATGAATCAACCTGATAAACTAAATCTACCTCGCGGACTAAACATAAGCGCATCAAAGCAAGAAGAAATTGTCTTGAGAAATAAGACTACATGAAACAAATCTAAAACTCCACCGAAACAGTAAGAAAACTTGTAGCATTGAATAGAACATGATCCATCAGCATCTAGTTACCTCTCATTGCATCAACCACCAATTTGTAATGCTCCGCAATCAAATCTAAGCGCTTCACCATCAAGGCAGCTTCATCGTCCTCCAGTTTCTTCCACTTCTCCTCCAACACTTCAGCCTTGTCAGTAGCAATCAAACTCATCTTCTCCTTCAAAAAGCTTGTTCCATTCGGATACATCGTAGAAAAGCCAGGCATACTTTCAAATGATGCAGCCAAACGTGGATATCTGGACTGGAAATCCTGTTGATCACCCTTAACCATATCCTCCATAACCACCTCTTTTACAACAACCTGTTTCTCTTCTTCCTTATGTTTCTGTAGAAGTGGTTGCCCCATCGAAACCAGCAGCAATGAGGCGGCAGGAAACCTAGAAAGAGAAAGGGAGGAAGAAGCCTGAGATTGCAGAAAAAGTCTATCAATAAATAGAAAATTTTATAAAATTACTTACCATATTCTTAGATTACGTATATTTTGAATATAAATGTCTATACCATATTTTTTATTGGTCATTAATGAGATTATTACTTCCTATAGTTTGAATATTGAAGGATATCATCCGGTCACGCTGGGACAATCTAATTCATAAAAATGTGGTCACACAGTACTCGGGCAAACCGTAGCAAATGTTAAATGGTGGGAATTGGGCACGGGGAAAGAATGTCCGGTTCAGAACCATACCTTTGTTAGTGTAGTTAACGGGCTAAATGGGCCAGATCGGATATACAGATTGGATTCCGTGTTCTTTTAATTTCTATTAATACCATTAACATTTGAATTTAACAGAACCACTTGTGCCAAATTTTAAAACCGAGACGCTGCTTAAAATTATATATATATATATATATATATATATATATATATATATATATACACACAAAAAAAAATAACATATACAAATAAAATTATTTTGATATGTCTAAATATGTTTAAATAATATTTGCTAACATTGAAGTGTGTGACCATCTCACATCTCATCTAAAAGCTTAAGTTGTTAGTGAGAGTACACTTCCATTATTTAATTATATTCTCAATATCATCCTATACCTTTCAAAACAGTCCTCTTTGCACCTAAATGTCGACATAATCATTTTCCATTAGCAAATTAACAAAAAAAAATTGTTGTAACCTTCTTTGATGATTCTATTCTTGTGCAGGATCAGACTACATGGCAGGTGATTGGAAAAGGACATGAGTCACAAGGATTGTACATGCGCTCTATCCCAGCACCATATGTTGATTTACTTCCGCCATAGTCAATTGGGTCATCCAAATCTCTTGACATTGCAAAAATGGTTCCCACTTTATCAAGTTTATATTTGTTAGAACGTGAGTCGTGTTAGCTTGATTAGCTCACTCATGCCACTTCCCCAAAACGCGTCAATAATAGGGTCACCTCTATGTTTGAAATCATTCATTAAGATATATAAGGTCCAAGTTGAGTCAGTTCTTCCCTAGGCTTTCATTGTTTTGTTATTTCTATTGATGACTATTATCGGTGCACGTGGTTATTTTTAGTGAAAAGTAGATCTAAGTTAATTATTCTCTATCTTCCACACATTTTATGCTGAAATTCACAATCAATTTCGTATTTCCATTAAGAAGTTCGTCAGTGATAATGTCCGAGAATACTTCTTTACTTTTCTCTCTTATTTTGTGTCATCTCAAGGCAAATTGCACTTGTCTTCTTGTGCACATACTCCTAAACAAAATGGAGTTGTTAAGCGAAAGATCAGACATCTAACTGAAAGAGCTCGAACATACTCATTCACAATTATGTCCCTTTATGTTTTTTGGTCGATGTCGTTATTAGTGCTTGTTACTTAATCAATTGCATGCCTTCATCTGTTTTGCAGTACTAGAGTCCTCACTCAATCCTCTATCTGGACCAAAGTTTGTTTGCCCTTTCTCCACATGTGAGTGGTTGGCACCTACTTTGTTCATAACCATACCTCCGGAAAAGATAAACTTTAGCACAATGCCTTCAAAATATGTCTTTCTTGGGTATTCTCGTCTACAAAAGGATACAAATGCTTTGTTCCCTCTACCAATAAGTACTTGATGCAGTTGTTACTTTTTTTGAGTCGTATTTTCTCCTAATATAGAAAATAAGAACGATGACAGTCCTTCATATCCAACTATTCCAATCCAGCTCCAACTTTTAAGGACTATCCCGACGACCTCATCGACCTCAACCTCTTTCTGAACTTTGCTAATCCAATTAGTATTTCTAACTCTGATACATGTGCACAAAGCAATCTTGGTGACTCATTACCCACTCCAACATGTCTTCTACTTATAGAGAGGCACACTTTTATTAGTTAAACTAAATTCTCAACAAAGCCCCTCACGTGCGGGCAGTGGGCCTTAATTTTTTCATGGAGCAATTCTTTTTTATTTTTTGGGTGGCCGTGGGATCCGATCTCAGGACCCATGCTCTGGTACCATATCAATATGTCACCATCTCATCTAAAAGATTAAGCTGTTAGAGAGAGCAAACTTTTATCATTTAATGTTATTCTCAACTAAAGTAATTTAGATATCTATTCTGAGTCTACCAGGAAAAAATGGTATGACAGAGAGAGAGAGAGACAAATAAGGAATGTTGAAACGATTCCATGCAATAAAAACATAGTTTGGGATAGAATGATTATGTAACAGACTATTATAAGGTAGTAAATTGCATTTGTAACATGCTCAACATGTTCATAAGATAAAAGTTGTCAAAAGAATTGACATTAAAACAGATATATGATCTTATAAAACTTACCCTATTAGACACAAGTAAATTGGAAAATGTTGGAACTTATTACATCTACCAGACTCAGGTTGCACAAATAGAAGATAAAGTTATATAGATGGCTTCCCCATGTGTCAAGACCTCTAAAATGCACTGGTTTATAGGTTTGACAACACAATAATTAAGATTGTTAAGAGGTGAACTAAGTCACACGGAGAAAAAAGTTTTCAATCCCTGAAGTCTTTTGAAATCCATGTAGACTTGGTTAAAAACAGAACACAATCAAACTAAGAGATCTGCACAAGTTATGCCAAACAGTTGAGATTAAACTAGTCAGTAGATACCATAGAGAGGTGTGGGAGATTTAGGAAACCCCTAATTTGTCCTTTAAGACCTAATTATTCAGAATAGGAATGAAATGGACCTGAACGAAACAAATCGGTATTGAGAATTCATATAACAACTGACCTCAATGGTTTCAGAATTGAAATATGGTTGATCCAATGATGATATATGCGAGTGTGTAGACACATAAAAGGTGTATGTGTGTGCGCATGCATGCACTGCAGAATATCTTCACTAGGAAAGAATAGAGAAAAAACAGTTAAAAGACTGTATAGTTGGCAAACCACCAAGCAGAGAATCAACATATTAAAACTGAGGCCAAAGAAGAATAACAAAAAAAATCACTCTTAACTGCAACCATCAAATTATAAAAAACTCGATATTTTACACTTACCTCTAAGTTTGCGAAGGACTCTTTAATGGATGAAACTTCTTCCTGAAGAGAACACATGAGCAGCAATGTTTCCTTCCGTTATGCAAATGGAATTGCAACCATGGACTTAAGAAAACGTTCAGCAGGACCAAACTGAGAAATGTCTCCAAATCATCTCAGATTTAGTTCTTCATCCGTTGGTGGTGCCATCTTTAAGAGAGTTCGTATGAGTTCACGAGGCAGCTCATTACCTGATAAGAGACACAAGTAATTAGAGTTTAAACTTCAGAAACCTTCTTGATGAAAATAATACATATTTATAACAGTGTGAAATTTGCAATATCAAAGTCGAATTACCAATTGACGTCAAACTTTTCACTATTTAATATTAAATAGCAGATAAGATCGATTCTGCATACATGAATATGAGGGAATTTTTGTCATCGTGCAATGATAATGTTCTCCTTGGGATTGTTTAGAACATCTGCTAAAAAGCAGAGAATCAAATAAGTAGCAGACCACATTGAAATGATTAAACTAATAATGTAGTTTTCCAATTAACTACATGCTTTACAAACTTGCCATGTTTTATTTTCCAATCTGAACTAGGACTTTCTTTTCAACGTATCCATTTGTAACTAAATAAGCATATGCTATCATTCAAACAATTTTATTCTTACTGGTCTTCTCATCCCTTGAAGTTTTTGTGATTGCTATCTAGGTGATCGTTGGTAAGTTGCAACACACATAATGAAAATTTTAGATGGGACTTTCTCTTGCCCTTAAGCAAAAGAGTAAATGCAGCATGTGCCGATGTTAAGATGTCGATTTAATTCAAAATCAAATGCCAACTTTTCCAGGACAATGTCATGATAAATGAAAATGTATCACATTTACTTAAAATCTAAAAGGTTGAAACGGAGAGGTGTTACTAGAAAATTACGAAATCAAAGATATCTAACAACGTTATATGGAAGCAAATGTTGGGTTGCTAAGGTCCAACATATCCACAATCTGAGCGTTGTAGAAATGTGATTGTACAAAATAAAAGATTAAATAAACACATCTAACAGAGAGGATAAAATCAAGAAAGGTTCTTACGATGGTTTAGCATTTCATACATAGACTCCCAAATGTACCACTTACAGGTAAAAAAAATATGATAGATTCAGACGCCAAAAGAGAATGAGGTAAGCCTAAAACCATACGTAGGGAAGTTACCCTACATTTTCTAAAAATCAATGTGGACATAGCTAAGAATAGAACAAAATGAAGCAAATGATTCAGATAGGTGATACCAACTAGTTGGCATTATGCTAAGTTATTGATGTTATATTTACTCAGGTTAGGTGTTTGCCAAGAGCCTATTAGTTTTGTTAAGAGGCATATTTATCAACGTAGGGATCAATGTGAGATGGGCAGTCCTCTAGTATTAGATAATCCAAAAACTGTCCTTTAAGATAAAATATTTAGTACTGGAACGAAATGGACCAAATCGAATGGAATTTCAAAAAGGATTCATACAGGCTACAGCCACGATGGTGAGGGGGAAGAGATCTACCTTCTTCGAGAGCATCATAAACTTCTTCTGTTGTCACATTTGAGGCTTTGAGAAGAATTGCTAGATTTTGTGATTTCTTATGATCAATAATCTGAATACACTGTGACGTTTGGTCAAAAAATGAGGAAGCTTTTCTTCTTCGAGCATCTTTCCCTTGGTCTCCTGGTATGTATCTAAACAAAGAATCCATCATCTCCTCATTAAACCTGCAATACCATTCAGCAATCAGAATGGTCAAAACAGAAACAGTTAAACTCTCACAGGAGCAAAGTGAACAGCAAGATAAGTGCGAAGCTTACTGGAACGAGACGGCTTTTATTTCATGTCAAACCATACAGTGGTCAGGGTTAGCAAGAAACTTGTCTCAAAGAGTGGTTTTAATTTTGTTTTAGGAGCATCAGATTCAGTCACTTCCCCCGGCCTCAGAAGAACTCGGCTCTGATCTGATCCATATAAAAATTCAGATGAGAAGGTCAAATAGATAATTGTATTAAATCTGGCAGCAAGTCATTAAATACAAAATATACAGCTAACTGGACCTAAAGTGCAGGCCACTATCTGCACACTATCTACAACTAACTGAAGCTAACAACTACCTATTCCTAAATATGCTCCAACCATCAGGTGACTTAGTTAACCTATAATAACAACTAGTAACAACAGATATAAATAAAAATAGTTATTACACCCCCTCAAGTTAGGCAAGGTGCAACAATGGCTAACTTGGAACGACACCTAGTAAAGGCTGATTTAGGCAGTGGCTTGGTTAAGGTATCAACAAGTTGATCACAAGCATGAGTATGAGTAACATGAACTCGATGAGCTCGACATATGGAAAATCTACAGCAACATGTTTCAAATGGGTATGGAACACTGGACATAGTCATAGTAGATTGTTGATGTCTTCGAGATGGTAACATGTAATTCATGAAGTAAGTCTGCAAGAGCATTGGCGACTGATTCGTACTCTGCCTAAGTATACGAGCGAGAGCGAGCCACTGCACGTTGCTTTCTAGATGACCAACTAACTGGATTTGGTCCAAAGAAAAGTATGTAACCTGATGTAGAGATTATGTCATTCGAATCGCCAGCCCAGTCAGTATCAGCATACGTATACAAATTGGAGTCAGAGCTCCGAACGATGTGAAGTCCCAAACTTGCAATTCCATGGAGATACCGTAGAACTCTTTTAACTGCTTTCCACGAGTATGCATAAACTGCGAGAATTTATTGGCAGCATAAGATATGTCGGGCCGAGCGAGGGACAAATACTGCAATTTTCCAAGGGTGCGCCTATAGCGCCTAGCATCCGTAGGTGGCGAGCCATCAGCTACTCAAAGTGGTACACTGGAACACATGGGAGTGGAAACACCTTTACAATTGTCCATGTCCAGTTCAGAAAGAACTTCCAGTATGTATGATTGAGAAAGAATGAGGCCATCTGGTACTTGCTTAACATCAACACCCAAGTAGTAGTTTAGATATCCAAGATCCTTCAATGAAAATCTTTTTGATTGATGACGAATTTAGTCACTTGTGGATAGTTTCCAGAGATTATGATGTCATCAACGTAGACAAGCACATAAATGGTTACATCCAGATGCTTCCATACAAATAAAGAGATGTCAGATTCTGTTCTGACAAAGTGCATTTTCAGCAGATGTTCATGCAGAAAATTCTATCAAGCTCGGGGGGCTTGTTTGAGGCCATAGATAGCCTTCTTCAGTTTGCAGACATGAGTTGGAAATTGGGGATTAATAAAGCCTCGGGGTTGAGACAAAAAAACTTCTTCATCCAGTTTTCCGTGTAGGAAAGCATTATTGACATCAAGTTGAATCTTTTTGACCTTCTCATCTGAATCTTCATATGGTATCAGAGCAACATAAGCTCGACCGAGTTAGATTAATCTCATTCTTTTAAAGCTTTCTCATCTATGGCTCAAGTTATTGATGTTATTGCCACCAGCAGTGCTGCAGTTTCTGCCACTACTCATGTGGTGCAGTTTAATCCCGTTGCTCAGTTACCTCTCAAGCTACAAGGCAACTCAATTTTTCAACATGGAAAGCACAACTTGTGATGCTACTACAACTCACAGGACATCTTGATGGAACCACAACAGCTCCATCACCTACTAGTACCCAAACAATCATACTGTACCAAATCCCAATTATTAGATTTGGTCCTTTCAAGATTAATGATCCAACAAGCAATGATGGCGTCGGTCGATCCTACTATTGCTCCAACTGTTGCTGCAGCACAATCTGCTAACAAAGCGTGGGAATTCCTTCACACAGCTTACGCCAACAAAAGTCATACTCGCATCTTAGCTAGCGAGATCGATTGCAAAATACCAATAAGACTTCTAAAACCATTGCAGAATACTTGCAGGAGGTTCGTTCTCGCTCTGATATCATATGAAGATTCAGATGAGAAGGTCAAAAAGATAATAGTATTAAATCCGGAAGAAAGCCTTTAAATACAAAATATACAACTACTGGACCTAAAGTGCAGGCCACTATCTGCACACTATCTATAACTAACTGAAGCTAACAACTACCAATTCCTAAATATGTTCCAGCCATCAGGATACTTAGTCAACCTATAACAACTAGCAAACACGGATAAATAAAGATAATTAATACTCCAAGAGGTAAAGGCGTACAAATTACCAGGTTTTGGTGGATTAGGAGGGGGACTTTTGGAAGTGGAGGTGGGCTCAGAGAAAATGGGTTAGGAGGAGGAGGTGGAGGAGCAGATTTCAAGAGGAAGCGGCAATGGTGCATGAGTATTTGCACTCATCTCAGGTTCTGACAGTTCCGTGTTTCATGAGGATCAACATCATTTACAGCAAATGCACGCTTGAGTCTTGACATTTAGAGAAGAACCTGACAATAAAAATCATAAAAATTACTGAAATGTACTGAAAAAGAATGATACGAAAAGATTAATTAACCATCATGATAAATAACAGCAAATAATCACACCTGCATTCAAATTCAGAGACGGTTTCCCATCCCTTTGCCCATCATTTGAGAGCTATTTCTTTCCTTTTATTCTTAACCACGGAATATCAACAGAGGTAAAAAGGGCAATTTCTGCAACAGAACATTCAGCACTGCAGAAATTAAATAATTTTGATGCTCCTGATTATTTCCTGGAGAATTATGACAGTTTTGTGGTTTATCTGGAGGATAACAGGCAAAGGTTTAGAAGAATTGGTATGAGTTCAAAGTTTTGGTGGCTTTCCAAGAGGTTTTAGAACTATAGAAGGAGGTTGCACAGCTAGAGGAGAGCTAGTGGGCACTTCAATAGAAGGAACTGGAGCATAAACTAGCGATACAGTTGAAGCACGTGGAGATGGAGCGAGGGTGGGAACTGCTTTAGGACCTGGAGAGGGAGAGGAAGCAAGAGACTGAACAGTTGGGGGGGATTGGAGATGCAGCGAGGTGTGGAACTGGAGCACCTTTTTTTGGCAAAAGTGGTTTCTTTCTTTTTCTCAGAGCCTGCTTTTTGGCAAAAATGGATTCTTTCTCTTTCTTAGGTACCTCCTGGGAACGCTTGACAATTGTGAAAATAGCTCTTCGTACTTGCTAAACCAAGTACTGGATGCATCGTCACTTTCAGAAACATGAATTGGAACATTTTTCCTTCTTAAGCACTGCAATAAAATCTGCTTCTCTCGGGGAGGCAAATCTTCAATATGCTTTTGTAAGGTTCTTTTTCTCAACAAACCTATATCCTGTTTTAAGTAACTATAACAAAATTGCTAATACTCATTAGAAAATAGTAATCAGGTATCAGCAAACAAATGCATAGACATGCCAATAACAACCGTAGTTGACATATAAATTAGGCAACTCATATCAAAACACATTTATGGATGCACATTGCATTCATCTCCATATGCTATGATGCCCAATTTTAGTATTATCATTTAAGTTATATTCATAACACGTCAAAAATTATAAATTTGTTCATTCAGAATAATTTTAGAATGCAAACTTCAAAGTTGAAGTTGCATATTATTGAAGTACATTCATTTTCGTCTGAATTTGAATCATATGAATAAACTGAATCATTTTTGCTAAAGTTAAGTAAAGCTAAACTTTAGTCATATATAATTTAGGCACCACATACCTAAAGTTATTCAGAAATTGATAAACTTTAGACATATACTATTGAGATGTCCTCCAAGAAACATCTTTCAGAGCTAAAATTGTTCCATAAGATGGAGCTATGGTGCATAATGAAAGTATTGAAGTGTGTGATCATCTCATTCAAAAGTTTAAGTTGTTAGAGAACACACTTTTAATATTTAATTATATTCTCAAAATCATCCCATACCTTTAAAGTCAGTCTTTCCTGCACCTGAATGTCCAATATAATCTTATTTCCATTAGCAAATAAACAAAAAAAAAAAAAAACTAAATGTGTTGTAGCCTTCTTTGATGATTCTGTTCTTGTGCAGCAGGATCGGAGTACGGGACAGGTGATTAGGTGATTGGAGGACATGAGTCACATGGATTGTAACTGCTCTCTATCCCAACACCGCATGTTACTTTTACTTCCGTTGTTTCTTCTTAATTGCTCCATAGTCAAATTGGTCATCCAAGTCTCTACAAATTGCAAAAGATGATTGGAGTTTATCTAATTTATCTTTGTTTAGTATATGAGTCGTGTCTACTTGGTAAGCACACTCATGCCTCTTTCCCAAAACGCGTCCATAACAAGGCCACCTCTATATTTGAAATCGTTCATTCAAATTATGGGGTCCAAATCGTGTTAGTTCTGCCTAAGGCTTTTATTCCTTCGGTACCTCAGTGCACGTGGTTATTTTTAATGAAAAGTAGATTTGAACTCTATCTATTAGAAATTCAATGCTGAAATTCGCAATCGATTTGGTATTTCTATTAAGAAGTTAATAAATGATAATGCCCGATAATACTTCTCTACTTCTCTCTTCTTTATTGTCATCCCAGGACATTGCAATTGTCTTCTTGTGCACAAACTCCTCAACAAAATAGAATTGCTAAGCGAAAGAACAGACATCTAATTGAAACAGCTCGAACAATGCTCATCCACCATCATGTTTTTTTACGTTTTTGGGGTGATGTCATAATAATTGCTTTCTATTTAATCAATCGCATGCCTTCATCTATTTCACTCGGTCCTCTATCCAGACCACAATTTGTTTCCCATTCCTCCACATTTGTTTGGTTGCACCTATTTCGTTCATAACTTTACCCCGAAAAAGATAAACAAAGCACATGGCCTTTAAATATGTCTTTTCCGGGTATTCTCGTCTACAAAAAGATTCAAATGTTTTGATCCCACTACGAATAAGTACTTGATCACTGCATATACTACTTTTTTCGAGAATTCTCCATATTTTTCTCCTAATACGAAAATGAAAAGGTCATAGGAGTCCTTCAAATTCCAAAAAGCACACTTTAGTTATATTTTTAACATGCCCACTCACGTGAGGGCCTGATTTTTTCATGGGAAAAAACACGGGGTTTCTTTTTTATTTTCCTGGTGGCGGTGGTGAGATTCAATCACAGGACATCGGTATGCACTGATGCTGATACTGAATTAAAGTGTATAACCATCTCATCTAAAGCTCAAGTGAAAGCACTTTAACAGAATCAATTTAGATATCGAATCTGAGTCTACCAGGAAAAAGGTATGACAGAGGAAGAGCCAACTCCGGAGGGCTGAAACGAAAAGAATCCTAGAACAGTTCCATGTAAAAAAAACACAGTTCAGGATGGAATGATTGTATAACAAACTATTATACGACAGTCAATTGCATTTCTAAAATGATCAACATATTCATAAGATAAAATTTCAAAGAACTGATATCATAGCAGATTTATGATCTTATAAATTGGACGACTCTTTTAGACACAAGTAAATTAGAAAATGTCAGAACTTATTACATCTAACAGACTGCAGGTAGCACATATAGAAGATAAAGATAGATGGCTTCCCCGAGTGTTAAGACCTCCAAAAATGCACTGTTTGTAGGTTTCACAACAAGATAACTAAGATTTCTAGAGGTGAACTAAGTCATACGGAGAAAAATGGTTTCAATCCTTAAGTCCTTTGAAATTCATGTATACTTGGTTAAAAACAGAACACAATCAAACCAAAAAATCTGCATGAGTTATGCCAAAAAGTTGAGATTAAACTAGACAGTAGAAACCATAGAGAGATATGTGGGAGATTTAGGAAACCCCTAATTTTCTTTTAAGACCTAATCATTCAGTATAGGAATGCAATGGACCTGAACAAAATAAATGGATATTGACAATTCATATAATACCTGACCTCAATGGTTTCAGAATTGAAATAATAGTTGATAAGAGTGACGATAAATGCAAGGGCGTAGACATGCACACACATATAAAAGGTGTATGTGTGTGTGCATTAATGCACTGCAGAACATTTTCACTAGGAAAGAATAGAGAATCAGTAGTTAAAGGAAACACCTAAGAAGCAGTGTTTGTAAGAAAATTTTCTTATCATAATTTAAGTTCTTTTAGATTTATAGCAGGACTTAAAACCTCTAGGATTGGACAACTGTCTAGTCAGGAAACAACATTGCACACTATACCAAAGGAAATATCTAGAGGAAACTGTAAATAACCCACCCTCTCCCCAAATCAATTAACTGGTACGATAAGCTGGCATGAACAACAACTGAGAACAAAGTGAATCAACACAAGCTGCAAAAACTGAGAATGATCCCATTTAAATATATTTTCATCTGAAATAGGAAATGACATATTACAAAAGATGAACCAGACATTCCACTTCAGCTGTTCCTAAGCTTGCTTCCATCATGCATGGCATTATATGATAGGAGTGTGTAGACATTTCATTGCAACCCCTTAATAAAGCCAATCACTCCATGCCACACTAACATATATAAGAAGCAACACAGCGGATATCATCCAACAGTTAACTAGTAAAACTAAATAAGCAACAAAATGTATGAATACATCAACGGGAGAAGAAATTGCCTTGAGAAACAAGATTATATGAAACAAAATCTGAAACTCCACCAAAATAGTATCAGAACTTGTCGGATTGAATAGAAACATGATCCATCAGCATCTAGTTACCTCTCACTGCATCAACCACCAATCTGTAATGCTCCGCAATCAAATCTAAGCGCTTCACCATCAAGGCAGCTTCATCATCCTCCAGTTTCTTCCACTTCTCCTCCAACACTTTAGCCTTGTCGGGAGCAATCAAACCCATCTTTTCCTTCAAAAAACTTGTTCCATTTGGGTACATTGTAAACATGCCAGACATACTTTCAAATGATGCAGCCAAACGTGGATATTCAGATTGGAAATCTTGTTGATCAACCTTAACTATATCCTCCTTAACCACCTCTTTAACAGCAACCTGTTTCTCTTCTTCCTTATGTTCCACATCATCCTTGGGTTTGCTAACTTTAGCACTTCTCTTAGGTTCAGAACTCTTCTTAGCCTCAACAGTCTTTTTAGCTTTGCCATTAGTGCTATTGGTAACAATCTCCTTAACTCCATTACTAGTTTCAGGGGCACCCCAAATCCTCTTTGAATGCTGAAAAACTAAAAAATCCTGACCCTTCATGAAAACTGGTTCCTCATCACCTTTGGCATTAGTAAAAAATTTCTTCTTTAACCTCTTTATCTTTTCACTGAGTTGACTCTTTGAAACCTCAACCTGCAACTTTCCTCTAATGAATTCATGAAAAGCTGGCATATCCTCATTAGGTTCCATACCTTTTACCGTCTTGTATTCAGCAATACCTTTGAGCAGAGCAAGCTGGTCGTCATCGCTCCATAGACTGCGAGGAGTAGCAGCTGATTTTTTATCCTCTTCTTCTGCAATCTTGGGCTTCTTCCTCCCTTTCTCTTTCTGGGCTTCTTGCGGCCTCTTTCCTGCTGATTTCGATGGGGTAGAAGCTTTTGCAGAAACAATCGGCTTAATGGTGAAATCTGCTACAGAAGGGGAAGGCGGGGAATGATCCGATTTTTCTGATTCGGAACCTGACCCATTCTCGCTGCCGGACTCAGAAGAAAATTGGTGTTTCTGAGAGGTTTTGACTGGTTTCTGAGTGATGGATCTCTTCACAACTGGAGGGGCAATCATAGGTTCTTCATCTTCTTCAGTTTCTTCCCCCGATTGCTGTTCTTCTTCTTCCTGGGATTCCTCAACCTCTTCTTTTTCCTCAGAGGACGATGCAGAAGGAGGCTGGTCTACTAAGCGGGATTTGGTTTTGGGGGCCATTGTCTCTGAGATCAAGCAGAGAGAGCTATTCGGCCGTCAGCGGTGTCTATTGTGGTGAGTGATGAAGCAAAGACAAAAAGATGAAAGCTTTGTGCAAGGGTTTTTATATTTATACAAAAAGCCAATGTCTTAACATATAAGTGACAAAAAAGTCTTTCAAATTAAAATTGGTGACCACAAAATTTGATCAAGTCAAACTCTTTTAATTAGTGATTAAGATAATTTAGATCTAAAATATAATATTTATTTTTTTTATTTAAAAAATAATATTTCTATTTCCTTTTTCTTTTTAGTTTGTTTCAAAAAAAATGATTCTTTCCTTTTTTGGCAATACTTTAGCTTTAATTTAGAATCACAAAATTAAAAAGTTCTTTATTTTTTAAACTCCGTTTCAAGTCAAACTAGGTTATCCTTTTTTAAACGAAATTTTTAAACTTTTAAAAACATTCAAAAAAAAATCCAATTTCAAATTTTAAAATGTTTGAAAAGTTTCCCTCTCTTCTTAAATTTCAAATTTTAAAATCTCTTTAAAAAAAAAAATTCTCCCTCTTCTTCCTTCTTTCTTCTCTCTTCTTCAATTCTTTTTCTCTTCTTTCATTTACGTGTTTATCTTTATTGTTGCTATCATTATCGTTGATTATGTTTTATCACATTTTTTTTCTTTCTTGTTGGTCCTATTTCACAAACTAATTTGCTTTAATTTTAAATTTTTTGAAGTTGAAGTCATTGTTTATTTTAAGAAAATCAAGCAATAGCTGAAGTTGTCGCAATAACTGCTGAAGTTATTCTAGCAATTATTAAAGTTTATTCAGCAACTGTTGAAGTTATTGTAGCAACTGTTGAAATTTTTGCAACAACTACTCAAGTTTGCTCAGCAACTGCTCAAGTTGCTGCAGAACTATAATAATTGATGTATCAAGTGACATAAAAAAAAGAGGGTGGTAAAGTGGAACAATGAATGTGCAGGTGATGGTTATTGTAGAGGCAAAGGTAAAAAATAAAAAAGGTGACAACGATGGTGGTAAAAGAAGAAAAATAAGAGAGTGATGACAATGGAGGAAGAATTGATCGTTGTGGTAGAGGAGGAAGCGGCAGAAGGGTGGAGAGGAGGGATGGGGTGGTGGGAGGGGAGGGGGGAATAGGGCTTTTATGTAAATAATAAAATTTGAGGGTTTTAAAATTAGTGTCATTAGCACTAATTTTAAATTGTCATCTACACTTAATAATTAAAACTAGGGTCACTCTTTTTAGATTTCAAAACTTTTTTGTCACCTATAATTCATTCCCCCTATAAAGTTGAACAAATAGATACATTTATTTGGGGTAACACTTACCCGCACCGGGTATTTATACCAGTCCAATACATGTATGCCATGTGTTTAAATTTATAGTTTATTTTATTTAACCTTAATTAATTAACATGTGTTTTACTTCATTAAGTCACATAATAATTGAAATTAAATTATTTTGATGTAAACACCGGCTGCGGATAAATTTTTCCTCATTTGTCCTAATTCTACCCCATCCAAACGAGCAACAAAGAGCTTGCAAGAGACCTAGAAAGAGAGAGGGAGGAAGAAGCCCATGATTGCAAAAGAAGACAAGAAAAAAAAAATATGTCGCTACTCCTCACAGTCTATCGAGCGATGACGACTAGCTTGCTCTACTCAAATATATTGCTAAATACAAGGCGGTAAAAGATATGGAACATAGTGTCAATATGTATCCTTTTCATGAATTCATAGAGGGGAAGTTACAGATTGAAGTTTCAAAGAATGTCACAATCCGATTTCTCGAGTCATGATGGCACCTACTATAACCCACCAGTAGGTAAGTCGACCCGTAACCCGAAACAACACGTAATGGGTCTGAGGGTAGAAACTAAACAAGAGAAAGCAAAATTTACTATAACAACATAAAAACCAAAACATATATACAAATAAGGATCCCTTCCAGAACCTGAAAGTCACTAGTACAGAGCTACCAACAAAATGAGTACAAGTCCCAAAAGTGGATCACCAAAATTAGACTGTCTCGAAAGGTAAAAGACAAGTCTGTATATACATATAGATGGAGACTAAAATAGTACAAAACGTCGTGTTCTCACCCCCGTCTCCAGACCAGACTGCTCCAAACTCGATCAACGCTGGCTACTAGTGCTCGGACCTGCATAACGAAAATAGATGCAGAGCGTAGCATAAGTACCAAACAATAGGTACCCAGTAAGCATCATAGGCCGACTGAACTTGAAAAGTAAAGCAATATGAAAAGACAGAATCACATAACTAGAGGTCAAGAACGGAAGGCTAAGTAACAATGGAATGCACACGAGTGTATAAAGATCTAACTAAATTAATATATAAGCTAACTACACCTAACTAGACCCCCATAAGCCTAGAAGGTACACTCGTGCGCAAGTTTAAATAAAAATCCGAACGGACCCCCATAAGCCCGATGAGTACACAGAATAACTATAACTAAGGAGAATAGAACTCAAGGCCAAAGAACATCGAACCAGATGCTCCAAACCAAATAGTAAAATCTGACGGTACGGAGGTCAGGTCTCGAACTGAACACTCACCATAATTACACAAGTAACCAATCACAAAATTTAAGTAATTGAGGCCGGACCTCTAACCGGATGCTCTACATAGTTGAGGCCGGACCTCTAACCGGATGCTCTACATAAGTATGTGGATGGTTGAGGCCGGACCTTAAATCCGGATACCCGACAAAGATGTCAATATAGCCGCTGAAAGAGTCTCTATCTATCCATAATCATAAATACCCGTGGAACACCATCCACACTTAGCTAATCAATGTAAGTCCTTGAAGCCGAATCGAAAATCAACTTTGAATCGTGGAGCGGAATTCATTGTCACCGACGTAACTCGTGAAGCCATAACATCGAAGAAATAAGAATAACTATCGCCAGAGTGAGCTCATCGTCTAGTTAAGGACCAAACTATCAAACTCAAGTCTGCTACACCAGTCTACAAGGATTTAAGCCGTCCGAACGACGTCGGGGCTAAACTAAGTCCTACCGACTTCGAAACATACATTTTTAAGGCAAGCCCTAGTCAAACCTAAACTAAGGCCCAACATACTTTCGATAACCAGTATTCAAGCATACAAGTACTCCATATAGAAATGAAGGTCAATTAATAACATAAAACATGCTCACAGTTACCTAATAATTCTCAGAAATATATCAAAAACATGATTTCTAACAACTATGCATGATTCAATAACTACCCAACCCAAATCCCAACTAAGCAACATGCATTCACATGTTCGAGTTCAATCTAAGAAAAGAAAACTGTAGCCTACCTGTACGCAGATCACGCGTGTTCCAAAATCACTTCTCCGGAGCTTTACCTTTTTGAATGGACTAGAAACGTTGATACACTATCAAAAATAGAGTCACAACATTATCATGGCCATTTAGACACTAAAATCGCAAGAAACGGAGACGGGCCAATTTCACGGTCAAAACGAAAAAAGTGGGACCCGCATTGAAAATTCCAGAATTAACCCAAATAAAGGTCCTAATAGCTATCGTAACTTGTGTACCAAAATGGAACACAATTCGGGACTCGAAACAGTCACAACACGAACATGCAACCAAAAACGCAAATACTACGCTAAAATTCAACAACAATGGCAGCAGCTATTTACAAGAATTTACCAGAAACAAAGGTCCAACTGCTGAAACCGATAATATCACGATGATCCTCACGAAAAACCCCACAATCTAGGCTCTTGAATTACCAAATTCGGACCTAAAATGGCCAGAAAATCATCTTCTAAAATCTTCCAAGAGCTCGAAAATGAGCTATAACAGCAGCTAAAACACAATGTTTTTACCTTCAACAAAACTTCAAATACGAATTCCATCCACGCCAACACGTTCTCCTAAAAAACCACTCAAAATAGCCTCAAGAATCACTGAAATCGAACCTAAAATGGCTGAGAAAACAAATTTGAAAACTTTCAAAATCAAGCTCACAAAAAGGGGTTGTGACAGCAGGTATTTTATGAAATTCACCTAAAATCGGGACTCCAAATCAAATTCTAATCTCACCAATGTGTTGTCCTCGAAAAGTCTCACAACTTAGACTTTTGAATCGCCCAATTTGGAGTTCTATAGCTCAATATATCACAATTTTAAAATATAACATAAAGGTTGAATTTTGGGGATTTTGTCGTTAAAAAGCCTAAAAAAAGCTGGTCGTTAAAACCCTAATTCAGGTCGCTAAAGGGCTGCACCAGATTTCAGCTTTGGCTAATTTCTTCAAAGTCTCCAACCGATGCTCGGAATTCATTTAGAACCCAATTAAAATAAAACAGATATGCTACCCTACCAAAGTCGACATTACGGACTCAACGGCGCAGTCAAAATTTCCATCAGAGGTTATCTCGATAAAATATGGGTCCCACTTCCATCGATCATTTGAAGTCAAAACCACAAAAGGGGTCGGAAAAATATCAGAAACCTCAGGACACAAAAGAAGAGTCAAACTAGACCAAATTCAACATTCCGAAGCTAGCCGCGCTGACGGAATTCTCATCCGAGCGCATTTACTCAGAATGTTGACTAAAGTCAAACTTAGCCTTAAACTTAAAGTTAAAACGCCTAATCGCACCAACTCACACTAAAAACTTTGGGAGTCGTGTCGACCAAGCTACTAGCCTAAGATAACCCTTCCGAAGCTGATGGAATCGTCAGAATTGGATTCTGGTGTCATCTTCTTGAACTTTTGATCGAAAATGATCGATCAAGGCTCATAAGCTCCAAAAACACTAAAACTCACACAATAACCAAACGAACGACCACGTGACCGAACTGTCAGTCCCAGCAAGTCATAGTTGACTTGGGATCGCTATAAAAACGCTCTAAACGATGCACAAAAGATAAAACACAGAAATAACCAAGGGGCTCATTACAAAGAATTAACTCAGTGAAAAGATAAGAAGGTCAAAGAATAAATTTTTGACTTATTAGTTTTCACAAAGGGTTGAGATTTTTTAATTTTTAAGCATTCAAAGAGGATTTGGGTTGCCCTTGAACTAGCAATGGAGTTGAGATCTTTACCAGTAGCATTAATGACAAAGCTAAAATGATTGTTGAGCTTACTAAGAGTTTTGAACCTAAAAAAAGTGGTGAGGAACTCGAGATAGTCCATCATGTGGAAAAGAGAACCATGTGGAAAAGAGACCAATTACTCAAAAGATAGTTCAAACCCCATAGAAACCCTAATCTTCTTTTGATTTCAAAAGCGAAGATGGGTCAGGATTCGAATTCGTATCCGAAGCAGATTCAGGTCATTCCCTGCCTTCATTTTCTTCATCACCCGTGTGCTTTTATAAAAATTGTTGCCTTATTGAAACCAACATCAAAGAGGTTGTAAAGCAGTGACATAGTTAGATTTTTCAATAAGGGAGTTCAAAATCGGTAGAAATAGACTCACGAAGTAATCGAATGAAGTTCGACATCTACTATATATACATAAAAAAATAATTTAACCATATATAAATAATATAATTTTTCGCGGACGAACCCCCTTAGTACAAGGTGGCTCCGCCGATGGCCGCAAGAGACCCAGAAAGAAAGGGAAGAATAAGCCCGAAATTGCAGAAGAAGTTGTATCAATAAGTAGAAAATTTTATAAAATTACTAAACATACTCTTAGATTATGTATTTTAAACATGATTATTACCTGTTGAACACCTAAATTATTCAAAAAATATACATATTAAACACAAAATGTTGATGTGATAAAATAAGTGTTTTAACTTCCGTTAAACGCGTGAAAAAATCTTAAATAATATTTTATTTTTACCTTTTTTTAAAAAACTCAATACTTTTTCTTCTTTAACTGTCACTTGGCATCTAAATATTTTATATTATTAAAAATAATTTTAAAAGTAATACTAATTCTTAAGAAGAAAAAAAAGAAGAAGAAGAGGCCCCACCCACCCCCTTTATGTCATCTTCTTCACAAAGACAGTACACTACTGCATTTCGTTGTTTTGTTTGTTTTTCTTTTTCTTTACAATATTTATTTAAAAAAATAAAAATTGAATCAGCTAATTGAATTTGGAGGGGAAAAAAGAACATCAGTCTGAAAAAAGTTAGCCGATCAATGCCCATCTCGGTCACCTTTGAATAAATATTACCATTCAAATTAAAATATAAGCCCACTAAACTTATAAAAAATAATATCAGATTGATTCAATAAAATTAATTTAGGTCCTCTTGCTTTCTCTTTGTTATCGAATTCAGGACGATTGACAAACTCACTTTCATCATGACTTTGTATCAGTTTCTTTGAATATCTCGCTCACGATTAGGAATAAAAAATAATTCTATAAGCAATAAGCAAAGAAATTGAATTTTATAATTTGAGAAAGAAAATCTTGCTAGAAAGAAGATGAAAAAGAAAGGATGCTTGGGTAGGGTTGGACTTCTCACTCATTTTTTTAATAAAAAAAGTAGATATTTGATTTTTTTCCCAATCTTTTAACATAAACTTCTTTTTTTTTCTATAATTGCTGGCCCAAGTCCAAACGCCACATGTTTCTTGTAATTTGTCATTTTATCACATCACACCAAGTGTATTACAAATATTTTGATATTTTCCTTGTTATCGAAAAGTGTCTAATAGGAATAAATTTTAAATAGATAAAAAAAAAGTGTTCAATAGATATTAAACCTAGTTAAGATGTCTAAGTAAATTATGCAGACAAGTTTAACAGGCGCAGATGACTTAAAGCCGAAAAAGAATGATACGATGAGATTAATTAACCATCATGATATATAGCAGCAAATACATCTGCATTCAAATTCAGAGGCAGTTTCCCATCCCTTTGCCCATCATGTGGAGCTATTTCTTTCCCTTTATTCTTAACAACAGAATATCTAACAGAGGTAAAAAGGCGAATCTTGCTATAGAAATGTGTCATTCTAGGGTATTCTTGTCTACAAAAAGGTTACAACTTACAAATATGCTTTGATCCCTCTACCAATAAGTATGACCTCGCAAATGTTGCTTTTTTCAAGATTTTTCCGTATTTTTCTCCTAATACGGAAAATAAAAGGGCATAACAGACCTTCCCATTCAAATATTTCAACCCACCTCCACCTCCAACTCTTAAGGTTTATTCCCGACGACCTCAACCTCCTTATGAACTTTCTAATCCAGTTGGTATTTCTAACTTTTTATTATTTAAATATATTCAAACACACCCCCTCACATGCGTGTCGGTTGGCCTAATTTTTTAACTGGGTCAAGCACGTGATTTTTTTTTGGGTGGTGGTGAGATTTAATCTCAGGACCCCTCTGCCTATTCTAATACCATATTAAAGTGTGTAACCATCTCATATAAAAGTTAAAGCTATTAGTGAAAAAACACAGTTTTATCAATTGTTTATATTCTCAACATAAACAATTTAGATATCTATTCTAAGTCTACCAGGAAAAAAGTACGACAGAGAGAGCCAAATAAGGAGGGCTGCAACGAATAGAATCCTAGAACGGTTCCATGCGATAAAAACATAGTTCATGATAGAATGATTGTGTAACAGGCTATTATACGGCAATATTGCATTTCTAAGATGCTCAACATGTTCATAAGACAAAAGTTGTCAAAGAACTGATATTGAGAATGCGATGGACCTGAACAAAACGAATGGATATTGAGAATTCATATGATAACTGACCTTGATGGTTTCAGAATTGAAAAATAGTTGATTGAATGACGATAAATCCAAGTGTGCAGACACACACACATATAAAAAGTGTATCTGTGTGCGCATTGATGCGCTACAGAATATCTTCACTAGGAAAGAATAAAGATTCAACAGTTAAAAGGAAACACCTAAGAAGCATTGCTTGTAAGATTGCACTCTATACCAGAGGAAATCTCTAGAGGAAACTGTAACTAACCCACCACCCCCTCCCCAAATCAATTAACAGGTATGATAAGCTAGCATGAACAACAATTGAGAACAAAGTGAATCAACACAAGCTGCAAAAACTGAGAAAGATCGCATTTAAATATATTTCCATCTGGAAAAGGAAATGACATATTAAAAAGGATGAACCAGAAGCAACACAGGGGATATCATCCAAACCAGTTCATAGTAAAACTAAAAAGAAGCAATAAAATGTTTGAATCAACCCGGTAAACTAAACCTTCCTCGCAGAGTAAACAAAAGTACATCAACGCGAGAAGAAATTGTCTTGAAAAACAAGACTACAGGAAACAAAATCTAAAACTCCACCGAAACAGTATCAGAACTTGTAGCACTGAATAAAACATTGATCCATCAGCATCTAGTTACCTCTCATTGCATCAACCACCAATTTGAAATGCTCCGCAATCAAATCTAAGCGCTTCACCATCAAGGCAGCTTCATCATCCTCCAGTTTCTTCCACTTCTCCTCCAGCATTTCAGCCTTGTCAGTAGCAATCAAACTCATCTTCTCCTTCAAAAAAGTCGATCCATTCGGATACATTGTAGACATGCCAGCCATACTTTCAAATGATGCAGCCAAACGTGGATATTTGGACTGGAAATCCTGTTGATCACCCATAACTATATCCTCCTTAACCACCTCTTTTACAGCAACCTGTTTTTTTTCTTCCTTATGTTTATGCAAAAGTTGTTTCTCCATCAAAACCAGCAGCAAAGAGGAAACAAGAACCCTAGAAAGAGAAAGGGGGGAAGAAGCCTGAGATTGTGGAAAAAGTGTATCAATAAATAGAAAATTTTATAAAATAACTTACCATATTCTTAGATTACGTATATTTCGAATATAAATGTCTTCCATAATTTTTATTGCTCATTAATGAAATTATTAATTCTTATAGTTTGAACATTGAGGTAAGGATATCATCCGGTCAGGCTCGGACACAATCTGATTCATAAAAATGTTGTCAACTCGGGCTAACCGTAGCTAATGTTAAGGGGGTGAAAATGGGCCCAGGGAAAGGATATTCGGCTTAGAACCATACCTTTGCTAGTGTAGTTAACGGGCTAAATGGGCCAGACTGGACTTACAATTTGGGTTTCATGTTCTTTTACTTCCTAATAACAGCATTGATATTTACATTTAATAGAACCAGTTGTTTAGTTGTTGTCACATTTTAAAAATGAGTCGCTACTCAAAAAAATAAAAATATACATACAAATAACATATAAAAGATATACATAAATAGCCCCCAAGGACTAGCTCAAGTGGCAAAAGGTGGAGGATTTGTGGCTTAGGTCGCAGGTTCAAGCCTCACACCCTGCAAAGTGAGGGTAGAGGGGCGGGCCCATCATCCACTGAGTTTACAAGGTTGTGATTGGTCCAAAGGGTCACCGGACGGATTACTGGTTATAAAAAAAGGTTTAAGTAGTTAGAGATAATACACTTTTATTATTTAATTATATTCTCAAAATCATTCCATACCTTTAAACTCCATATAATCTTATTTCTATTAGCAAATTTACAGAAAACATGAAATGCATTGTACCTGCTCTCTATCCCAACACTAGATGTTGTTTCTTCTAAATTGCTCATAGTCAATTGGGTTATCCAAGTCTCTTGAAATTGCAAAAGATGGCCCCAAGTTTATCTAGTTTATCTTCGTTCAAATGGGAGTCGTGTTAGCTTAGTAAGATAGTCCTGCCTCTTTCCTAAAACACATCATAAATGGGCCACCTTTATGTTTGCAATTGTTCATTCAAATATATGGCGTGCAAGTCATGTGATTTTTCCTTAGGCTTTCATTATTTTGTTACTTTTATTGGCGACTTCAACACAAGGCCTTTAAATATGTCTTTCTCGGATATTCTAGTCTACAAAAAGGTTACATATGGCTTTGATCCCTCTATCAGTAAGTGCTTGATCCATGCAAATGTTACTTTTTCCGAGACATCTCTGTATTTTTCTCCTAATACAGAAAATCAGAGGCCATAGCAGTCCTTCTCATTCAAACTATTCCAACCCCAGCTATTTCTGATGACCTCAACCTCCTTCTGAACTTGCTAATCAAGTTGGTATTTCTAACTCATATAACGGTGCACAAAGCAATCTTGATGACTCATTACCTGCTCCAACAATGTCTTCTGCTTAGAGAGAACATGCTTTTATTATTAAATTATATTCTCAACATGCCTCCTCATGTAGGGGCGGACGAGCCTGATCTTTTCATGGGCCAGACACATAGATATTCATTTTGATTATTTGGGTGTCAGAGACATTCAATCTCAGGACCTCTGCCTGCTCTGATACCATATCAAAGTGATTTGATACCATATTAAGGGTGTGTTTGGTATGGAGGAAAATGTTTTCCATGGAAAATGTTTTCCTAGAAAATGTTTTTCTGGAAAATAAGTAGATTTTGAACTTATTTTCTCATGTTTGGTTGGTGAGTGGAAAATATTTTTCGAAAATGATTTTTAGTGTTTTAATTTATGAATGAAAAATGTTTTTGAGAGACATCTTTTATTTTTACTAGAGTAAAAAATAATTTATGAAATTGAAATATTTTTAAAAATCAAAATTATTATTTTTGGGGGTGGGGGTGGGGTAGTGGTGGGGGCGGGGGAGGAGTGAAAAATAAAAATTTGAAGTTCATAGTATTTTTAAAAAACAAAATTAATTTTTTTGGGGGTTGGGGGTGGGTGGGGGGCAGGCCGGGGGAGGGGTTAGGAGTTTAAAAATAAAAATTTGAAGTTGAAAATATTTTCGAAAAGCAAAATTAATTTTTTGGGGAGGGGGGCTGGCCGGTGTGGGGGTGAGAGATCGTGTGAAAAAATAAAATTTTGAAATTGAAAATATTTTTTTAAAATTGATGTTTTTCCCAAAAAAAAAATGTAATTTGAAATTGGAGGAGAGTTTTGGAAAATGTTTTCCTTAATTTTTGAAGGGAAGTCATTTTCCTTAATTTTGAGGAAAATGAGTTGATTTGGAAAACATTTTCCAAAACTTTTGTCCCAACCAAACACACTCTAAAGTATGTGATAATCTCATCGAAAAGACCAAGTTATTAGAGAGAGCATACAATTTAGATATCTATTCTGAGTCTACCAGGGAAAAAAGGTATGACAGAGATCCATATAAGGAGGGCTGAAACCAAAAGAATCCTAGAACGGTTCCATGCGATAAAAACATAATTCAGGATAGAATGTTTGTGTAACAGTGAATTGCATTTCTAAGATGCTCAAGATGTTCATAAGATAAATGTTGTCAAAGAACTGATATTAAAACAGATTTAAGATCTTATAAAACTGGACAACACTTTTAGACACAAGTAAATTGGAAATTGTCAGAACTTATTACATCTAATAGAGTGCGGTAGCACATATAGAAGATATAAAGTTAGATGCCTTCCCCGTGTGTTAAGACCTCCAAAATACACTGGTTTAGAAGTTTGACAACACGATAACTAAGATTTTTAATAGGTGAACTAAAATCACACGGAAAAAATAGTTTACAATCCCTGAAGTTCTTTGAAATCTATGAAGACTTGGTTAAAAACAGAACAGAATCAAACCAAGAGATCTACACGAGTTATGCCAAACAGTTGATATTAAACTAGTCAATAGATATCATAGAGAGATGTCTGGGAGATTTAGGCAACCCCTAATTTGTCTTTTAAGACCTAATTATTCAGTATAGGAATGCAATGGACCTGAATAAAATGAATGGATATTGAGAATACAAATGATAACTGACCTCAATGGTTTCAGAAGTGCAAGTGTGTTGACATGCACACACACAAAAAGGTGTATGTGTGCACATTCATGCGCTCCAAAATATCTTCACTAGGAAAGAATAGAGAATAAGCAGTTAAAGGTAACACCTGAGAAGCAGGAAACAACATTGCACTATACCAAAGGAAATATCTCGATGAAACTGTAACTAACTCACCACCACCACCTCCTCAAACCAATTAACTTGTATGATAAGCTGGCATGAACAAGGATAGAGAACAAAGTGAATCAACACAAGCTGCAAAAATTGAGAAAGATCACATTTAAATATATTTCCATCTGGTTTAGGAAATTACATATTACAAAGGATGAAGCCGAACGTCTCCAGACATTCCACTTTAGCTATTAATAAGCTTGCTTCCACCATATATGGCATTATATTATAGAATGTGTAGGCATTTCATTGCAACCCCTTAATAGAGTCAATCACTCCATACCACACTAACATATATAAGAAGCAACACAGCGGATATCATCAAACCAGTTCACTAGTAAAACTAAGCAATAAAATGTATGGATCAACTTGATAAACTAAATCTACCTCGCGGACTAAACATAAGTACATCATCGCGGGAAGAAATTGTCTTGAGAAACAAGACTATATGAAACAAAACCTAAAACTCCACCAAAACAGTATCGGAAGTTGTAGCATCGAATCGAGCATGATCCATCAGCATCTAGTTACCATTCATTGCATTGACCACCAATCTGTAATGCTCTGCAATCAAATCTAAGCGGTTCACCATCAAGGCAGCTTCGTCATCCTCCAGTTTCTTCCACTTCTTATCCAACACTTTAGCCTTGTCAGTAGCAATGGAACTCATCTTCTCCTTCAAAAAACTTGTTCCATTCGGATACATTGTAGACATGCCAGCCATACTTTCAAATGAAGCAGTCAAATGTGGAAATTCGGACTGGAAATCCTGTTGATCACCCTTAACTATATCCTCCTTAACCACCTCTTTTACAGCAACCTGTCTCTCTTCTTCCTTATGTTTCTCATCATCCTTGGGTTTGCTGACGTTAGCACTTCTCTTAGGTTCAGAACTCTTCTTAACCTCAACAGTAATTTTAGCTGTGCCGTTAGTGCTAACTCCATTACTAGTTCCAGGGGCACCCCAAATCCTCTTTGAATGCTCAAAAACTAGATAATCCTGACCCTTCATGAAAACTGGCTCCTCACCATCTTTCACATTAGACAAAAATTTTGTCTTTAACCTCCTTACCTTGTCACGGAGTCTCTTCTTTGAAGCTTCAACCTGCAACTTCCCCCTGATGAATTCATGAAAAGCAGAGATATCGGCAATAGGTTCCATACCTTTTACCGCCTTGTATTCAGCAATACCTTTGAGTAGAGCAAGCTGGTCGTCATCGCTCCATAGATTGCGAGGAGTAGCAGCTGATGTTTTCTCCTCTTCTTCTGCAATCTTGGGCTTCTTCCTCCCTTTCTCTGTCTGGATATCTTGCTGCCTCTTTGCTGCTGGATTCGATGGGGTGGCAGCTTTAGCAGGAACACTGGGCTTGACGGTGAAGTCCAATGCAGAAGGAGAAGGTAGGGAATGTCCCGATTCGGATCCTGACCCATTCTCGCTGCCGGAATCAGAAGAAAATTGGAGTTTCTGAGTGATGGGTCTCTTTACAACAGGATGTGCTGTCTTGGGTTCTTCAGTTTCTTCCCCTGATTCTTCTTCTCCTCCTCCTTCCTCCCCCAATTGTTGTTCTTCTTCTTCCTGGGATTCTTCAACCTGTTCTTGTTCTTCAGATGAGTATGCAGAAGGAGATCGGTCTACTAAGTGGGATTTGGTTTTGGGGGCCATGGCTTCAGCAAATAAGAAGAGCTATTCGGCCGTCAGCTATGTCTATGGTGAGTGTTGAAGCAAAGACAAAAAGATGAAAGCTTTGTGTAGGGTTTTTCTAATTATACAAAAAGCCAATGGATACTTACTTTTCCCCATTTGGACATGTATTCCACGTGAGTTTTAACTCTTTATGAGTCACACCAATACCCCACTACTCACATATGGAAAGGGAACATGGTCGGAGGATGACGGAGCAATTACATTTTATTAGTAATTTTTAATTGAAAAAATTCTTTTATTCATGTGATTTGTCCTTCTTAACAAGATCTAGGTGAATTTGGAAAAAAAATAAATATCAAACACTAAAAGTGGCGAAGGATTCAAAATAACCCATCCGATTGAAATAAGATTTATCACTCAAAAATCAGTTCATAACTCTACAGAAACCCTAATAAGATTCTGATATTGAAAGCAAAGATGGGTCAGGAGCCGAATTTGAAGTGGAATCGGGTCATTCCTTGCCTTCCCCTACTGCATCAGACTTCACAGTCAAGCCGAGTGTTCCTGCAAAAGTTGTTGCCCATCGAAACCAGTTGCAAAGAGGTCGTAAGAGACCTAGAAAGAGAGAGAGAGGAGACGAAGTTCGAGATTGCAGAAGAAGTTGTACAAATAAATAGAAAAATTTATAAATTTACTTACCATATTCTTAGATTACGTAAATTTTGAATATAAATGCCTATTTCATAATATATATTTTTTGGTCAATAATAAAATTATTAATTCTTATAATTCTAACATTGAAATAAAGATATAATGTGATCAAGATGGAACAATTCGATTCATAGAGTTGTGGTCACACAGAACTCGAGCTACTGTAGCTAACGTTAAGGGGTGGGAATAGAGTTCGATGAAAGGACGTCCGACTCAGCCCCATATTGTTGTTAGTGTAGTTAACGAGCTAAAAAGGCCAGATTGGATTTTGTGTTTTGAAATTCTGAATGATAGCATTAACATTTACATTAAATAGAACCAGTTTTATATATATATATATATATATATATATATATATATAAAGTCAATTTAATATGTCTATATATATTTAAATAATATTTGCTAACATTATTTACAAAATATTGTAGTGTTTGAATCTTGAAAGTAAAATTATATTTGCATGTTACATTTTTTATTCAAACAAAATACATGTTTTGACCTTTTATATGTCAATATATATTAAAGTAATATTTCTTAGTACAATCATTTTTCAACTATTGTATTATTTTGATGTTGAAAATAAAATAGAACTTTGTATGTTGGAGTATATGTTTAAGTTATATTAGCTAACAATTTTTTTTAATTATTGTATTGTTTGTATTTTGAAAATAACATTGAATTTGATACGTCAATAGACTATTCGAACAAGACAAACAGATATTACTAAAAAGAAAGAAATTCAAAAACTCAATAAGCCTTTTATTTTATGAATAGCTAAATTGTAAAACCTAATAGAATGCTGATAAAATTATAAAAAAGAAATTCTAAAATTTCATAAACTTAAATTAGAAAAAGGGGATCCAGTTTTATACCACAACAAACATATCTAGTAAAATTTTAGAAGTGAGATTTGAAAGAAAATGAAATGTAGACAGTCTTGTCCTTACCTTACTGCAACACCCTGAAAATTTCAAAATGGATTGGAAACAGAAGAATTATCAATCATGCATCTTGACGAGAAAAAGAAGCTGAAACTAGAAGAATAAAAAGCTGCAACTATACGAATCTGGTCTAACTTCCAATATATACTAAAAATAATTTAACAAATATTTAGGAGATTTCAATACCATTACCATCTCGATATTTGGATTGTTATGGACAAAGGTGACTACAGACAGTGAGAGATTGTGATTTAACTCCGTGGATCGTTGTAGTAGACCATGCAATAACTACTATGGCATCTATACTATAGCCATTCTTCCTACCGCTACTGCTAGGGCTCTAAGAGAGCATTGAAGCAAAATGTCTATTCCCTCTATCTCAAAGAGCATGTTTTCGCTAACTGGAGTGTAGGAGGCACACCTTAGGCCTCATATAGTCGTTAAATATATACTTCTGTAGACTATTATCCAAGCCATATTAGCTCCAAAGTACTCTGATACCTACACATCAGAACAACAAAGTTATGATTCATCAGCCCTCTTTGCATTACTTTCATGGAAACTCAGTTTTACAAATAGACATACCTAAATATACAGCTACGGGCTTGAGCTCTCGTCGTCTGAACTAGAATAGTGCATCTGTCGCTCCTGGATTGCAGGAAATAGTTGTTTACGTATGTCTGGCAAAGACTCAGGACAGGATTCTTGGGAAGGTGATGTTAATGTCCCTTTTGTAGGAGTCTTAACTGGTAACTTCGTTGAGTTTCTCACCACTGTACATGCCTTGTCCAACATAATCAAGAAATCACTAATGACTGAAAAGAGACGCAAGCCTTCATCCTTCCCTGAATTTCCATGGAAGTAATCTCCTGTGCTCTTAACCAAAGACATTATCTTTTTCTCTTCTTCTAGTATGCAAGTCATGTCCTGTTCTGCATGTTGGATAAAATTTGTGAGTGTATCACGGAACTTACTTTCATCCTCCAAACTTCTCATATCAGTGTCCAGAAACTCTTTAGTTTTCATAAGTGAGTGATTAAGCTTCATGACAGCTGCACTTAAGTTCTCGCCGTCAATAAGTGAAGCTTTTCTTACATTCTCAAGCTCGTTGCTTAAACCAGAAACCATCTGAAGACCAAGGTTACGGTGATAATTTGCCGACTCCTGAGCAGGATCCTCTACAAGATCTTCCCTCTGCACACTGGTACTGCTTTGGTTCTCTCTTAATTTACGTGCTGCTCTTAATCCTTCAGATCGAATAATTTCCTGAACTACAAAGTTCAAGAGTGTTGTCTTGCCATCTGTTCCTTTCACATCTGAAAGTTTCAACAGCGTGTCAAGCTTGAATGCCTGCGCACCACCACGGAAGGTGCCATCGTTCATGCGGTTGCCAGTTTTTAGAACTGCTTCAAGAAGTTTCAGGAAGAGTCTGCTGTTTCTCAGTTCCTTAGATGCGACCTGCAAGTCACAATGATGAGTAAAAAGATCTTCTATATAATCACCAAAGGCAGCGAGTTACTAAAATTTCCCAAGGATGGCTATAATTCCCTTGGCATCACTAGCCGTTACACATCTTCATACTGGTAGTTCAGGGTAGAAAGATTTTAAATAATCTTCTGGCACTATGAAAATTCAAAATCAGGTGATACTGTTAGTCCAACTTTTTAAAGTTCAGATTTAGTATTTCACGCAAAGTGAAATGACCCCCTTCAATTGAAAAACTCTGTATGTTATTATAGAAGGTGATAAACCAAGAATCTAAGAACAAAAATCGGGTGAGTCCAACTAACTGCTATATTTCTGTTGATTATAAATTACACGAAGAAATGATTCCCCCCCGCTCACTAAGAAAAGTCTAATGTCTACATACTTTTTGCCACTAATAATCTAAAAGAACAGTTGATTTTCTTTATTATTTGTTTTCTTATTGTTCTCACTTTTTAACAAAGGGGATGATACTCCAGAGATGAAATCTCAGTCACATAATGTACACCACATATATGTTACTCCCTCTGTCCCATTTTATGTGAAACAATTTCCTTTTTTGTTTATTCCATAAAGCATAATACCTTTATATAATCAAAATTAATGTAATCTATAAACTTCTCATTTTACCCTTAATAAGATAATTTCTAGACATATAAACGTCTGACTTGTTTTAGATCACAAGTTTTAAAATCTTCCTTTCTTAAACTCTGCGCCCAGATAAATACCGTTATTTGCTTTCTTTGCTTATCTGAGTTCATGAGGATGGTATGTCTATTGTTGGCAAACCACCAAGCACAGAATTGACAGATAAAAACCGAGGCCGAAGCAGAATAACAAAAAAAAAATACCCTAAACTGCAACCATCAAATTATAAGAAACTTTACACTTTACCTCTAAGGTTGCGAAGGACTCTTTAATGGAAGAAACTTCTTCCTGAAGAGAACACATGAGCAGCAATGCTTCCATCCGTTTGAAGGCAAATGGAATTGCAACCATGGACTTAAGAAAACGTTCAGCAGGCCCGAGCTGAGAAATGTCTCCAGCAAACAATCTGAGTTTTAGTTCTTCGTCGTTTGTTGGTGCCATCTTCAAGAGAGTTCTTATGATTTCAGGAGGCAGCTCATTACCTGATAAGAGACTTAAGTAATTAGATAGACGTCAAAATTTTCACGAATTAATATTAATAGCAGCTAAGATCAATTGTGTGGCAAGGTACATGACAATAAGGGAATTTTTATCATTGTGAAACTTCAATGTTTTTTTTGGGATTGTTTGCATCTTTTAAAATCAGCGAATCAAATAAGTATCATACCAAATGTAAATGACTGAAGTAATACCATAGTTTTCCAATTAATTTCATGCTCTACAAACTTTGCTACATTTTATTTTGCAAGCTGAAGTAGGAGTCTAGGACATGCTTTTCAATGTATCCAGTTGTAACAAAATACGCATATGCTATCATTCAAAGATTACAGTTTCTTCTAACTGGTCTTCTCATCCCTTTAAGCTTTTGCGATTGGTATCTAGGTGATTGTTGACATGTTGCAGCACAGATAATGAAAATTTTAGATGGGACTTTTTCTTTCCTTTAAACACAAGAATAAATACAGCATGTGCGGATGTCAAGATGCCGATTTAATTCAAAAGCATGTTCACTTCTCCAGGAGAATGTCATGATAAATGAACATGTATCACATTTACTTTAAAATATAAAAGGTTGAAACAGAAGGGTGTTTCAATGTTATATGGAAGCGAATGTTGGGTTGCTAAGGTCCAAAATATCCATAATCTGAGTGTTGTAAGAAATGCAATTGTACAAAATTTGAAAAGATCAACATAAACAGATCTGACAGAGAGTGCAAGTATCACATGTAGAGGGAAAAATTAGAAAAGGTCGACTGAGATGGTTTAGCATGTCATACATAGACTCCCAAATGTACCGTTCACAGGTGAAAAAATATGATAAATTCAGGCTCCAAAAGAGAACAAGGTAAGCCTAAAACCATATGTAGGAAAGTTAGCCCTACATTTCTCGATATCAATGAGGACATAGCTAAGAATAGAACAAAATGAAGCAAATGATTTATATAGGTACCAACTAGTCAGGATTATGCTAACTTATTGATGTTATACTACTCAGGTTAGGTGATTGCCAAGAGCCTATTAGTTTTGTTAGAGACATATATATCAACGTAGGGATCAATGTGAGAAGGGCAGTCTTCTTGTATTAGATAATCCAAAAACTGTCCTTTAAGATAAAACATTTAGTACTGGAATGAAATGGACCAAATCAAATGGAATTTCTAAAAGGATTCATACAGCCACCATAGGGGGAGAGAGAGAGAGAGAGAGAGAGAGAGAGATTTACCCTCCTCGAGAGCATCATAAACTTCTTCTGTTGTCACATTTAAGGCTTTGAGAAGAATTGCTAGATTTTGTGATTTCTTAGGATCAATAATCTGAATATAATGTGAGGTTTGATCAAAGGATGAGGAAACTTTTCTTCGATCTTCTTTCCCTTGGTCTCCTGGTATATATCCAAATAAAGAATCCATCATCTCCTCATTAAACCTGTAATAAAATTCAGCAATCAGAATGGTAAAAGCAGAAACAGTTAAACTCTCGCACGAGCAAAGTAAATAGCAAAACCAGTGCAAAGCTTACTGGAACGAGCCGGCTTTTATTTCATGCCAAACCATAGAGTGATCAGGGTTAGCAAGAACCTTGTCCCAAAAGAATGGTTTTAATTTTGTTTTTGGAGCATCAGATTCACCCAATGAGCCACTTCCCCTGGCCTCAGAAGAACGTCCTCTCTGATGTGCTCCAAGAGGTAAAGGCTTTGGAAAATTACCAGGTTTTGGTGGATTAGGAGGGCGAGCTTTTGGAGGTGGAGGTGGGCTCGGAGCAGGTGGTTTAGGAGGAGGAGGTGGTGGAGGACCAGGAGGCGGAGGTGGAGGTGGATGTGCAGATTTTCCTGGAGGAAGCGGTAATGGTGCATGAGCAGTTGCATTCATCTCAGATTTTGACAGTTCCACCTCTGCTTCGGAAGAATTATGAGGATCAGCGTCATTTACAGCAGATGCACTCATGAAATTTAGAGAAGCACCTGATAACACAGATCATACAAATTACTGAAATGTAATGAAAAGAATGATACAATGAAATTAATTAATCATCATGATAAATAGCAGCAAATACACACCTGCAGTCGAATTCAGAGGTGGTTTCCCATCCCTTTGCCCATGTGGAGCTACTTCTTTCTTCTTATTCTTAACACACAATATTAACAGAGCTAAAAAGGCAATTCCCGCAACAGAACATCCAGCCACTGCAGCAATTAAATAATTTCGATGCTGCTGATTATCTCGCTGAGAATTAGGACCATTTTGCGGTTTATCTGGAGGATTAACAGGTAAAGGTGTTGAAGAATTGGTGTGAGTTTGATGTTTGGGAGGCTTTGCAGGAGGTTTTAGAACAGGAGAAGGAGGCAACACAGTTGGAGGAGAGCTAGTGGGCACTTCAATAGAAGGAACTGGAGCATAAACTGGTGATACAGTTGTAGGACCTGGAGACGGAGCGAGCATTTGAAATGCTACAGGACCTGGAGAGGGAGCGGGAGACAGAACAGTTGCAGGGCCCGGAGATGGAGCGGGAGACGGAACAGTTGCAGGGCCTGGAGATGGAGCTAGGGATGGAACTGGAGCACGTTTTTTTGGCAAAAATGATTTCTTTCTTTTTTTTAGAACTTTTTTTTTTGGCAAAAATGGATTCTTTCTTTTTCTTAGGTACCTCCTGGGAACACTTGACAATTGTGAAAAAAGCTCTTCATACTTGCTAAACCAACTACTTGATGCATCGTCACTATCAGAAATATGAATTGGAACATTTTTCCTTCTTAAGCACTGCAACAAAATCTGCTTCTCTCTGGGAGGCAAATCTTCAATAGCCTTTTGTAAGGTTCTTTTTCTCAACAAAGCTATATCCTGTTTTAAATAACTGTAACTTCCTGTTGCTGTCTGTTGAATATAATATTCCAGAAACTTTGCAGCTTCGGTACCCTCTTCTAACTCTTCCCTGCAATGAATCCATACTTGCTCGGCCTGCATACAGAAGATCATCAAGTTATAGTATTCTGACAAGGCAAGAATTAAGTTAGAGAAATGAATTCTAAATACGAATATAAAGTTGTTTTATGCTTCTCGACTCCAATTTTTCTTGCAATTCAAAATGCCCATGCGAGGAAAACACCTTTGATGCAATACAAAAGGTTACTGATTTCAGGAAAACACCAGTATTTAAGTTCCAAGGTGGATTATAAGAGATTATTCCTCATTGTCTTTGTTTACCGATTTAATTCTTGTTTCCTATGAACATCCAAATTTCAGCCATTTTTACAACTAGCAGGCAACAGCTAAGTCTCTGAACTTTTGGAAATGAAAAACCTTAAAAACTTTGGCATAGACTCCTAAGCGCATATTTGTTGGTTGTGGGCAAAGACCAAATTGGTTAAATCCCACTCTTATTTGAAAACACAAATTCATTAACATAATCCAAAAGTTAACCTCTAATGAAAGTTGTTTAAGACTGACCATCTCATCTAAAACCTTAGCCGTTAGAAAGAGAACACACTTTTATTATTAAATTGTCAACATGCCCCTACCACGTGCAAGCTTAATACTTTTTCATGGTCCAAACACGTGAAAATTCTTTTCGATAATGGGTTGCAGTGAGATTCGATTACTAGGACGTCTGCTTACTTTGATACCATGTTGAAGTGTGTTACCATCTAATCTAAAAACTTAAGCTTTTAGAGATAACTACTTCAAATTTCAACGAAATTGCTAATACTCATCAGAAAATAGTAAGTAGCTATCAGCAGACAAATGCATAGACCATATACATTAAGCAACTCATATCTAAACACATTTTATGAATGCACATTACATTCATCTCCATATGAATATAAGTGAAACAAAATCCATACCGTATCTTCGTCTATCACAGGACCACGCCAAACACCAGCTAACTCTAAATTGCTTCCTGGAAACTCCCTTTTCCCTTCTGAATCTCTTGCTGCCAAAACACAAATCAAAGCAACAAAACCAAACATATAGGCTACCCTTCCCATTATAATATTGATCATCCCATATTCTGCCCTTCTTTTAATTGCATTTGGCATGTATTCAACAACCCCTCTTTTTTTTTTCTTTCAACAAACACCAAATGCAATCCAAGAAACAACTATAAAACCTTCTATTTTTAATCCAATTCAAATACTAAAAGAGAGAATTGAAATATATATATACAAATGCATATTACAATACAAATGTATATATATGAATCAGATGGATTGTGGCCCCTATAAACACTAAAAAGATTCAATTTTTACACCTAAAATGTATATGTATGCACATAAAAATTCTATCTTTAGCTATTAAAATGCAAAAACTTTGGTTTCTTTTGTAAAAAATAGTGAGAGAGAAAAAAAGAATGATTTAACAAAGGTTCAAGAAAGAGATGAATTCTATATATGATCAAGAATTCTATTTTAAGGGGTTCCCTCAAGTTTTATTTAGAAAAGCTCTCAGATTTTCTACTTTTTTGGGTCAAATTCTAAGTTGGGATTTTTGTTTGTTGGAAAATTTCATTTTTTTTCGGAGGCAATTTTTTATATTTATAGGAAAAACGTGCAGAGAACAAAGTTGAGATGAGAGAGGGGGGCAGAGCACCTGATTTAGAATTTGGTCTTCTTAAAATTTTATCTTCATCTTAAAGAAGGGTTTTATTTTCCTTTTATCTGTATTTCTGTTTTGGTCATAAAATTTTATTTTACTTAAATTGTTTAGAAAAAAGTTTTGTGAGTAGAAATTTCGAAACTACTTCATTGAAAATATTTTATGATCAAATTTTGTGTAAAATTAAAGTTAATTTTTTGGAAGTACAAAAAAATATTTTAGATATTTAGAAGAATTTTTTAGAATTTTGGTAGAGTAAATATCTTTGGTATTTCTACTTTAAAAAAATCTAGATATTCTTGATAATTAGATATTTATAGTAATATATAGAAATATTCAGATTCATGTTACATAGTTAGAAGATAATGATATATAGATATTTCTTATAGTATATCTAATATCTAGAGCATCTAGATTTTTCTTAAGTAGAAATATCAAAAATATTTACTCTACAAAATTCGAGAAAATTCTTCTAAATATCTAAGATATGTTTTGTACCTTCCAAAAATAAAGAGAAAAAAAACAGAAAAATAAATAAAATATCTAGAATAATTTCTAGAAGCATCCTTATATAAATAGAAATAGGGGTATATTAGACATTTGTAAATCCGCCCAAATCAAATAGTCTTCTTCTATAATGAAGTTCCTTTATCCAAAATACTTTTTCTCTCTTCTAGCTTCCTCTTCTTTAATTAAATCTTCTGATATTAGTTAACAATCTTGAGCTAGCATAATTGAATCTTCCTATCTTAGTAACGATCTTAGGCTAGCAGAAAGTTCCTCGATTATACTTTTCTTACGTTATTCTCTACAAACTCAACGCAATCCTAAGAAAGAAGGAAATGTAGCGATAAACATCGTCTACAAGATCTAATAAATTCTCCCTATGGGTGATTCGGTGTAAGCCTGAGAAATACTAATATCGAGTCGTGCAATAATAATCGCCTCAGAATTTTGATTTAAATGTGATAAGTTCTTACCAACAGTTTCAAATATATTCAATAAAGTAATTAGTTTACAATAAATATAATCATATATTGTTTACATAAAAAAAGCCAAAAGTCATAACTAAATAATCATTATATATTATGATACATTAAAAAAACTTAATATAGTTTACCTATCAATAAATTATACACGGACTATACATTACGTACATTATTTGAGACTTATCTAAACTTAATAGTGATAATATTTATTCTCCTTTTATTTAGTTCTCTTTACTAAAGTTATAATAAGGAAAAAATAAAGATGTTGTACAACTACTTTGAACTAATTAGCTGTTCCTTGTGGGATGAAATGACCATAAATTTGGTCAACCAAGGGATGGTCAAAGATTTATGTAATTAATCATATTTTACTTATTTTCTGTAATTAGATTAAAATTCTGTAAATCATGAAATCAAATAGATCTAATTTTGCAAGACATAAGCATATAAATTATCTTATTAATTTGAAAAATGATTTATTTATTTAGTATGAGTCCAAATCTACCTGACATAAAAAATAAGTTTATTATTAGCATGGACATTGTTTTCTTTGTAGTATATATAACTTTTAAGTCGAAAAATTAAGATCTATTGATCACTTTCGTATGTTTAGCTTCTAATATAAAGGTTCAGAAAATTAACAAAAAACTCATGAACTAGAAGGATGCAAAATATATCGAAACCAAATCAACCCAAACCAAATTGTTTTCTATTTCAAAACACAATACCTATGTTTTGATGCCATACTCTAAAAGTTGCATTCACAATAGACAAATGCAACATTATTCATACTTTTGCTTGCCTGATAGGGGGCAAGTTATTTATTCTACTAAGTTCTTAACCTATAAACTAGTATAACATAATTCCTGCTGTAGCTGTTGGACATCCGCAGCTACTTCCCCGCCGTGATCCGGCCTGTTTCCTCAATACATCCATCCCCTACTGGTTCCTACAAATCCAGAGAAGCAAGATTCAATAGATTCCTCTTTGGAAAAAAAAAAAAAAAAAGAAGCAGCTATAGAGTTTGCAAATTAGTATGATGATGGTATGAAATGAGTTTGAATGAAGAAGTACCAATTCCGACATCAACTTGTTTGAGACTGAGAGGTAAAAGTTATTGTATATATTTACTAATATATATACCATTCAGCCATCTAGTTTACCAAAAATGGCCGAAGTTTACACTACATATACACTCAAAAGAGTTACCACTAAGTATTTGAATATGAAGATTCATTACCTTCAGCAGCCATATCCTCTGCGTTGACAGAAGACACCTAAAAATTATAATGCAAACAGTTAACTTTCCATAATAGATGTTCGAAAAACAGTTAACCATCCTTCCAAAATCTTACCGCAACATTTTCATTTCTCTGGAGAAATTCCTGGTCACCCAAGAGTTTTGCCTGGTAAGAAGAGTACAAAACATGATCATGCTAGTCCTAATTCAACTAGCCCTAAGAAATTGAAGTACAAAAATTTGCATCAGGAGATATGCTCACTTTTGATAGTTGAATCAGTTCCAAAGCACTCAAAATGAACTTCTCATATGCATCAGCTTCTTGGACAGAGTTGATACTCTCCACTTGTGGTTCGTAATACCTACTCGATCCAACGGAAAAATCATTATAAAAGAGGGAAATCTTTTAGAATATCAAAAAAAGAGAGACAGGAAGGAAATATAGAGTGAGCAACTCTTCAACCTTATTTTCTGTTGTGCTTCACTTAGTCTTTCTTTGACCCTATTAAGGTTCTCCTCATGAGCCTGTTTTGAAAATACATAAAAAACTATATCAATTTACGAGTTTTCAGTAATAACAAATATTGGCGGAAGGTGATCCCCTTTCTACATATTAATCTTACCTCAACACTAAAGCACGTTGATCAATCATCAGCATCGTAAAAATACCCAACAAAAGAGAGAAAAATTATTCAATCATGTAGAAAATACCATACAAAAAAAAAAAGCAAAAAGCAAAAGAAATGAACTCGAGAAGTCATGTATCTGCTCTGAAAAACTAATAGACTAATACATATACACAGAGTGCAAGAGGAGAGTGGTATACATCGCTATCTTCTCCACCATTTCGGCTTCATGTTTTGATTGTGTGAGAGAGTCCATCAAAGCCTGCAAAATAAAAGATCAGATGAAATTCCAAGGACTTATCGGAAGAGACTGCTGATCAATGCGTAAAACTCAGTACCTGTTCATTTGGATTTTCAGGAGATCTTCAACAAAAAAAAATAAAAACTTAGATCAATGGTCAGTTAAACTAGAATTGGCAAAGTCTAATTCATGTATCTGACATATTGAAATAAACATACAGCTTGTTCAGTTCGCCAGCCTTGTTCATAGCAAGGAGCATGACATCCTCAAGACTAAACAACCAAAAAAACAAATCATATGAAATTATGTACTATAAAGGAAACAAATATAATGTTCATCGTAGAAATTTCGTTCACCGTTCTTTGCTAGAATAGCTAGTCACTTCGCCGGCTGGAGAAAACATTAGAAGACCAACATCCACATCACATAAAACAGCCAACTCATTTGACTTCTTAAGAATGGTATCCTTGCGCTTTGAATAGAACTGTTGACGGGATGTTGGATCCTCAATTTTCTTCATCATAAGCTTAGTGCGACCCATGGAACAATGCAAATTAAACAAGAACTGGAAGTTAGATGCAGGGTTGTTCTTCAGTGAACTAGGATATATATAGATAAAAAAAAAAAGCAAAAGGGAAAAAAAAAAGTCTAAGCATTTAATGTGTTGACTTATTTGCAAGTCAAAACACTTACAATCTAATACTCGCGCTATCCTTAATTACTTGACCACTTTTAAATTAAACAATAATTGACATAGTGAGTTTACCATTTTATCCTTATTAATTAAGAAGTAGATGAAATAAAACTCAAGAGTTTAAAAAAGTTTTATTTTTCAAAGTAATAAATTGAGGGTATAATAGGTAAAAAAAAAATTGTCCTTTCAAGTAAGGTAGAAAATGTAATATTGAATCACATATCAAAAGATTTGAGAAGAAAACTAGTTTCAACGCTAGTCTTAGTCAACACTAAAAATTTTCTACACAATTAATTAACAGAAATCTGTGGGCTTAACTTGCTTAGTGGAAAATAGCAGTAACTCCTAAGCTCTTTCTTTTACATAATGATATTAGTCAAGTCATATATATCATTTTTCCTAGAATTATAATGGCTATATGATATAATTATAACATACTGAAGAATTTATATTTTGAAGAGAAGTATAAGGTGTATGGGAAGATAACAGTAAACAGAACTAAAATAATACATCAGTAAAACGAATTTATAGCATTGCACCATAAAAAAACCTAAGATATCTAAGTCAAAGTTGGATTAAAACTTTAAGTTTATTTGTTCTGAATTTTAAGTCAAGTCAATGATTGGGACCGGGATATATTAGCTGTAAATATTATGTGGATTTTTTTGACACAAATATAGAGTTAAAAATCAAAGCTACTGGGTAGAGCCGTCAAAATAGGCTTAGCCCATGGGGCCGGCCTAACCCAACCCGTTATTGGGATAGAGCTGGTATAGGATTTTTCAAGCGCATTTAAAACTAGGGCATATAAGCGCGGCCCATATAAGCTCTTGGCCCTTGAGGCTTGATCGCGGTAAAACAAGTTTCCTAACATGTTCAAATAAAGTAGTAAGATAGTAAATAAAAAACACACAATATTTTTATGTGAAGAATATCCAACTCAAAAGGTGTAAAAAACCATGAATTGTGCCCCTATAGGATTTAACTCCAACTTCACTAAATCAATGAGCCTTAACCGTTTAAGATTACAAACACTGTAACCTAAGGAACTAACTTTAATTCCTAATTTCAAATTATGGATTCATATTACTAGTCTTGCAATCCTAGGAACTTCTGATTCCTAAACTTATATATTCAGATTATAACTCTTGCAATCCTAGAAACTAACTTTAATTCCTAAACTTCAACACAAACCTCCAAGGTATGTGTTCCCAACTCTTCGAGCTATCCTAACTTGAAGACAACACTCTTAATTCAGTTTACAACTCATTGAACTAAGATTACATCAAGACTCAATAACAAAGAAGAACTCCCCATGCATTAACTCTCATAGGATCAGATTCTTCCATGTGTTCCTTCAATTTGCTGGTAACACTTACGAAGTCAATTTTTTCAATTGTCCTTTTTGCTCGATAAGTTCACAACTATTTTGAACGAATTCACCTCTATTTAAGCACGATTCTTCAGAGAATTACACCTTAAACTACACATTGACTTAAACTCTCTTGACTTAGAATTCTACTTCAAGTGAGTACTACTTTTTCAATTCAAACTCCTTTCCTCTTTAGACTCTCTCTTCAAATCAAGCTCATTGATTCTTTCTCTTCAGTTCTTCACTTCTTTGAAAACTTGAGTTTTATCATGAAATTGGCATTACCCATTTCTTGATTTCTGCATTCTTATTTTTATTTATTTTAAATGTTTGTCCGAATTCAATTGCTCATGATATTGTACCTTCAGAACGTATTTCATCATTCTTTATCAATCATCAAAACTGTATAAATCCCAACAATCATTTACTCAAGCATTTGTGCATATTGGCTGCAGGAAGATGTCTCACTTTTCACTCCTTCTCTAATATTTCTAAATTGAAATTCCACTTCTTTGCCACATTCATAATACTAAACGTCTTAAATTGTCCTGGATACATCCACAAGGCTCAAAGAGCTCCAATTACTTTTTATTATCATCAACAAGTTTCTTCTTTGCCTTGATTTCCTCTTTTCCACATTCGTCTTACTCCACTCACTAAATTGCCCCCAATACTTCCCAACATTCAAAGTTCACTTCCCATTATCATCAAGAAGTTTCTTGTTTGTTTTGATACTTTCCAATGTTTTAAAGAGCTCTAGTCACTTTCTATTATCATCAATAAGTTTCTTACTATGTTAACTTCTTGAGGCATAGTCGTTGTTGTAATCAGAATGACAATGAAAAATACCAAAAACATTTCATGTCTAGTATTTACCAAAGCAAAATGTATAAGCAGAAAGATGTCCCTTAATGAGAAGGGAACAAATACCTTAGAGTACAGGTAACCATGCTCTGAAAGGTTAGGCTTCAGAACATCCAACAAAAATGTTGTTGCCTCATGGATCATGTTCCTTTGATGTCAAAATAGAAAGAGAGAATCATTATCAACTACTCCCTCCGTTTCACAAAGAATAACCTAGTTTGACTTGGCACGGAGTTTAAGAGTATAAAGAAGACTTTGAATCTTGTGGTCCTAAATTAAAGTTAGGTCAAATGTACAAAATTGCCCTTTGATCTTGTGGTCTTAAACATGCCACATGGAAAATTGTTACCAAAAAAAGAAAGAGGTCATTCTTTTTGAAACATACTAAAAAGGAAAGGAGGTCATTCTTTTTGAAACGGAGGGAGTAGTAAATTGCACCTCGAAAAATTACTCAAAGGCTTCTGAACCACATCAACCGTTTAACATCATTAATATCACCTAAAGTAGCTGCTTTGAAGCCCATTACGCTTGACCCCAACCTCTTCCTCTTTTTTTGTTATTTTTGATAAAGTTAAAGTTGTATTCTTCAGCATTAAGGGTATGTTGGCTATCTCCAAAAAGTTACAAGCTAAAACCATAATTACATTGATCCTAGAAAATCTACCAACTGTTCTACTATTTCTATACCCTCTTCTTTACACCAAAAAAATAACATGTTAATGCAATTTTCTTTAACTTTTTGCATAGTGTTAGTAATATTCTCATGAAACCTAAGGTTTCTTTCTCTCCAAATAGCCCACCACACACAAGTAGGTACTATAGACCACCATTTTTTTTGGGTCTTGCTCCCCCCTCCTTATCCAGCAGCTCAAAAGATCAGCAGTATGTTCTGACATCACCCAGGGCTTTTGAGAAATGTTGTAGACCATGCGCCACACCTGGACAGTAACCCTACATTGTAGGAATAAGTGGCTATTAGTTTCTTCCTTCTCATGACATAAAAAACTTCTGGAGACAATCTGGAAGCCTCTTTTCTTGAGTTTTTCCTGAGTGAGACATGCCCTTCTGATGACCAACCAGGTGAAGCATTTCCCTTGGTTGGGGTGTTGCATTTCCATATTTGTTTCCATGGACCATGAATTCCCCCGAAGTGAGTCATGACCTCTCTCCTATACAGTTTATGCAAAGAGAACTTGCCATCAGTCATGCTTCCATCTTATACCATCTGTTTCTGTAGTAAGGCCCGTGAATTCACTCAATTTGAGTAGCAGTTCAGCAATTCTATCCACTTCCCAATCATTTAGATTTCTCCTGAAGGTTAGGTTCCATCCCTAAGGGGGGCCAGATCTCAGCAATTTTAGCCTCAGGGTTGGTACAAAACGAAAAGAGATCGGGGAAGACCAAGTTTAGACACTCTTGTCCAATCCACTTGTCCTTCCAAAAAAAATATTTTGTTACCCTCTCCTACCTTGACCACTAAATTCTTCTTTAGACTATCTGATAAATTTCTGATTGATCTCTAAATTGATACCCCATACGTGCTATCTACTACATTAGACACCCACTCCTCGGTCTGCCCATACTTGTTGAGAATTGCTCTTCTCCATAATGCCTGATCTTCAACCACGAATCTCCAAAGCCATTTCGAAAATAATTTTATTCTGGACCCTCAGATTTATTATGCCAAGACCCCCTGTCTTATTGCTTAGTAAGGTTGTCTGCCATTTAACTAAGTGTATTTTTTCCCTTTCTTTGTTCCTAGCCATAGGAAATTATGCCTCAATTTATCCAATCTCTCTTCTACCTTTTGCTGGTAAAGGGAAAAGTGACATAATATATGTAGGCAACGATCTAGGACCGAATTGATCAGAGTGACTCTTCCTCTCACAGATAGATAGTTTGCCGTCCAATTAGCCAACCTCTTCTCTGTCTTCTTAATGATTCCATCCCAAATCTCCAGCTCCTTGTGATTATTCCCCAAAGGCATTCCAGGTAAGTAATTGGTAAGTGCTCTATCTTGCATTGCAAGATGCTTGCCAACATTTGAATATTTGCCACTTCCTTGACTTGGAAGATGTTGCTTTTCCCCAGTTCACAGCCAGTCCGAAGATGGCCTCAAAAATCACCAAAACATCTCTAATGTAACTAACTTGTTCTGCCTTTGCATCGCAAAATATTAGTTTGTCATTTGTATATAAAAGGTGACTTATTTGCAAAATGACCCCTAACTGATTACCAATGTTGAAACCCTTTATCCAGTCCTTCTGATTGGCCACTCTAATCATACTGTTAAGACCCTCCCTCCATAGCTAAAATAAATAGGAAAGGGGAGAGAGGATGTCCCTGTTGTAATCCTCTCTCAGAGGGAAAAAACCCAGCAGGTTCTCTATTAAACCTGACAGTTTTGATGCAAAAACCTATCCATTTAAGCCATTTGTCTCCAAACCCCATCTGCCTCAGAATATTAAGTAGAAGCTCCCAATTGACATGATCATATGCCTTTTCAAGCTTGCACATGACTCTTGGGATCTCTCATTTAATCCTTGAGTCTACACACTCACTTGCTATTAACACGGCATCCATAATTTGTCTTCCTTGAATAAATGTCATTTGATGATTGTTCACTAATTTGCTTATCACTTTCTTTAATCTCTCTGCCAACAGCTTGCCAAAGACCTTGTACACACCACTAATGAGACTGATGGGTCTGAAATCCCTAAGCTCCATAGCTCCTGTCTTCTTTGGGATTAGAGCCACATAGGTGGCGTTGAGACTCTTCTCAATTTCATGTCTTTCATGGAATTGTCTCACTGCATTCATGAAGTTTGTCTTCAGAATATCCCAAAAGTTTAAGAAAAAAACTCACCGGAAAGCCATCTGCTCGGGGGGGCCTTTATCCCTAGCACATGATTTTATGCAATTAAAAACTTCATCTTCCTCAAATTGCCTCTGCAGCCATACATTTTCCTCGTGTAATGCTTTTCGTTTCCGTTCCCTGTACATTAAATTTTGGCCTCCATAGTTCTGTTTATCTGTAAAGATTTTGATAGTAATTTATTATGGTTCCTTTAATTTCTTTTGAATCTGTTACTGTAACCCCTTCAACCATCAGCTTGTCAATGGTGTTGAATCTTTTATGAGTTGTAGCCATCCTATGAAACCTGTGAAAATACTTAGTATTTTTGTCTCCATGTTTGAGCCAATGTATTCTAGACCTCTGACTCTAAGTTATTTCCTCGTTTTTTGTAACATCTTCAAACTCCATTGAAAGGTGTACTTTCTGAAGTAACTCATCCTCCGATTGTAATCTCAACTCCCGAGTCTTTTCTAAAATTGCAAGTCGATTTAAGATTTCCTCTTTTCTTTGATTCCAATTGTTCCTATTCTCCAGTTTCCATTCTTTTAGCTTTCCCTTTAGCATTCTCAACTTGGTGGCTAGGACATAAGAGCCCGTACCAGTGATATTGAAAGATGCCCACCAATCTTTAACTTTGTTTGAGAAACCCTCCACCCGTAACCACCATTGTTCAAACTTGAAGTAAGACTTCTTCAAATTTAGATCTCCGCATTCGAGCAAAATTGGATTGTGATCAGAACCTATTCTGGGAAGTATGCTCTGTTTTATCCGTGTGAAGGTCTCATCCCACTGGGAAGAGAATAAAAATCTATCAATTCTGGAAGCAGACATGTGATTGTCCCCCTTCTCCATGTGAAAGACCCCTCAAATAAAGGAGGGTCGATGAACTCCATTTCATTGATCCATTCAGAGATTTCAGTCATTGGCGTAGTAATTTTGTGCCCTTCTGATCTTTCGTTTGGGTATCTTGTAGCATTAAAATCTCCACACGCTACCCAAGGCCCATTACAAAGTTCTTTGATGTTGATGAATTCTTGCCAAAGTTCTCTTCTAGTTATTGGATCACACGAGGCATACACAGCTGAAAGTAACCATGTGAATGCCTGATTAATGCCTTCAAACTTGCAAGTCACCATTTGGTTTGTAGCTATTACCAGCTCTCCTCACCACACCTTTTTATCCCACATCACTACGATGCCACCACTTCTGCCTATAGCATCCAAATGAAATTTCCCCGTCCATCTATTTTGCCATAATTGTTTGAAAACATTTACCTCTGATCCTCCCAATTTTGTCTCAACTAGAACGTAAATATCAGCCCCCCAATGTTGAAATAATCTCCTAACTATTCCCCTTTTTTCTTCTCCATTTACCCCCCTTACATTCCAAGAAAGGATTTTGACTTTCATTGGAAATTTGTATTTGTTATTCTCCCCTTGTTTCTTGATTCCCCTTCTTTAAACTTAACATGAAATTCCAAATTTCTTATCTCCTTTGGGATTGTGTTCTTTGCTTTGATTGGTGTTGTCCACGTTCTGCCTCAAATCTCCACTCTTTTGATCAATTCTCTGAAATAGATCAAATGTAGCCTTATCACATCCTTCAAAAGAAACCCCAAAAAGTTGATCGAGTTTAAGTACATTAGAATGTATCTAAAGTGAAGCTTTGTCTTCGATTTCTAGACCATCATTAATTTGAAGAGGAAGAAGGTCTTCAAATAATATAATTTGCTCATTAGAGCAGTTGCCCTGATGAAGATCTATCTTATCAGTTTCTGCTGAATTAATTCCTGCCCCTTCAGTGTCATAAATAACCATAGGCATGTTGTTACCTTCACCCCCCAAAACTACCGACCCAAGGCAAATTGCCACATCATCCTTAGCAAAAGATGTTTCAGTTCTCACTCCGGTCCCTTTCGAGCTCGGAAAGAAGTTGTTCTCTGTCGAAAAGATGTTAAATGTTCTTTTTCTAACTGAATGGGGTCTTTCTAAGGCAATTGGGCTTCTTGTGACCCACTGCCTTTTATCTCGATTTGGTCCAACACTTCTAATACAATTCCTGGGACCAAATTTTTAATTATTTCCCTTACATGTTTTTCATTCAGACCTGAGTGTTCCTCTTTCTTTTTTTTCAAACTAAATGCGTATCATTACCCAAAATGTTATGCTCCACCTCCTTTGGAATAAAATTCAGCAAAGAGTTTTGTTGTGGGAGCTCCCTTCCAGATACAAGTTGTGTTGCACCTTCTAATTACTCGACGTGCATTAGATCCAAATTTCGTCTGAATCTCGCCGGAGCTTCACACCATACTGGCAAAGAAAAATTGAATTCTTCATCACTCACTTCTACAGATATCAGAATTTCCTTCAGAGGTCCTTTTACTCTAATACGGGCCTATCTCAGGTGATTCTTGAGTTGGGTTTCTGCTTCCGCTTCAATCCATCTGCCGCACTGGTCCCCATCCCCTTCATCACTTTATCAGTCCATAGATGTAACGGTAGTTCCAAAATTTGAACCCAAAACCAATCAAATTGTTGTAGGGCTTGAATAACTCATGTCGTCGGGGACCACCACTCAAGTTCCAATAGATGGTTGCTCCAACTCCATCTCCCTGCTAGCACATTTTCAGCATCCCTTCTCAACTGAAATTCAAAAAGGAATTGGATCCCATTCAAGTCAAATACGTGTATGTTGTGGATGCCTCTCCATGTGTTTTGCGCCCATTTCCTAACATCGTTGCGAGAAGGTATCTCATCGCAATCTGGGAAGCTGCCAACCAGAATTCTCCTCAAAGGATCCTTATCTCCATTGGTGCTGCTCTCTAGAGCTGATTGAAGTTCATTAGGGGGCCATCTGCTTTTTTGAAGAGCTTGCTTATAACTTCCTTTTCCTTTTTGTCCATTCCTGATTATCTCCCCTGCGTTTAGAGTTTCTCTCTGTAAAATTTCAGCCTTATTAATAAAGACCTCAATTTTCTTAGAGAGATCAGACCAGCCAGCATTAAATGAGATTTCAGGCAGAATAATAATAGATCTCAGCTCTCCTTTAACAGTAATAACAGACATAAATCTACCATATTTATTTTACTTCAAAGAGCAATAAATAAGAGTAGTTAAATCTCTGCATCTCCAAGTTTCGAAGGATTTTCCTTTAATTTCTGAAGCTTCATTAAATCTTCTGCATAGCCACTGTAGAGCTACTCTACTCAACTTCATTCTTCTCACATACCGCCCAACACTCTCCACCCATTCAAACCTAGAATCTGAGGCTAGCTTGGTATCAGTTAAGTCATAAGAGTTACCCCCTAATTTGAAAAAGATTCTGTCATCCGTCTCTCCCCTGAAAATTGAAGAAAAGAAAAGAAAAGAAAAGAAAGTGCTTTAAACGAAAGCGGAGTGGGAGGTGAAAGCCCTTGTGGCCTGGATCGAACCACAAAAAAGAAGGAATTCTGAGTTTTGTCGACTCACGCGCCGGCGCGTGACGTCGAAGTCTGAGAATAAGTGGTGGCGCATGCGAGCGCGTGGGGGACTTTCTGGTGATGGGTCTCTTTGGGATTGAGTCGCGGGTGTCTGGAAGAGGCTTTGGTGGAAGGAGTTTTTCAGAAAAGGAAGGAGGGAGGGAGGATTCCGCGGATCAAAAGGATCGCCGGTGAGGTTAAAGGTTGGGAGTTGATTTTAAAATTACATTGGGATTCGTGTCTGGGAATTTTTTTAAAAAAAAATCAATTTTTCTAAGCCTATCGTATCCCAACCTCTTCCTCTTCATGTCTCAGGCCTCAAATTTAATCATTTTCCTTCTATTCAGCATATATTCCGTCCGTAAACTACCTTCACCCAAAAGCTATGCCTACTAATCTGTATCCTCTATTCACAATTAGTAGGAGATTTGGAATCTTTCGCAACAAGTGATTATTAGTCCTTCTGCAGTTCTGCCATTTCATGAGCTAAGCAACAAGATAGGCTAATGAATTTTGGTGTTGTAATCTCAAAAGCTTTTGGAATCTTTAGCGGAACAATCATACAATTCACAGAGATTTCCAAGGAGTATTTATCAAACTAAACAAAACAAGTAGTGGCTTCCATAGTGTCTTAAAATCAATTCAATTATGCGGATGTCTTAAAAACAAGTTACTGAGACAGAGATTGCCCCCCGATACCCAATACTAACAGGTTCATTAAAATGAAAGAATTACTTACTCCTTCCGTTTCAATTTGTTTGTCTTACATTCCCTTTTAGTCCCTCTAAAAAAAGAATGTCTCTTTCCTTTTTTGATATTTGCTAAACACCTAATATGTGTTCAAAAAGTGTTTAAGAGGGCCATTGTACCTGTCATTCAATTTGAAAATATGACCTTCTATATCGAAGGTTATCCTTTATACTTATTCATCTGAATAAAATTTCACATACTCTATATCCAGTTTTATTCTCAGGCTTTTGAAATACGTATGATCTACCTCCATCTAAACACAAGTCGTACATGAAAATATAAAATCAAGGGCATACCTGATAAAAGCTTTTGCAATGTAGCTCGAGCTTCCTTCCATTTAGGTCAAGCCAATCCAAGAAACTTATTCAAGTTAGGCTACAAATGCCATGAAGTTCCCTCATGATTATCATTGTTCGTTAACTTTTCTATTAGGAGAGAGTATCCACTGCACCAATGTATCAGTTACACAAAGCTCAGTGGCTCAAAATAACTATATAGTTAGACAATTTCCTATTACAACTTGAATTAATGACTTACTTTTAATTTGATGAAATCCTCAATATAGCACATAGATCTTTTCCTTCTTGATGTTCTTTTTCCTCTTTGGCTATTAGAACATAACTCCAGAAAAGGAAGGAGACACTTTACATATTGTGGACTAGAACACTCGCAAAAAATCAAAGCAAAATGTATCATTTTCTACAAAAATCATATGGGAAATAGCACCCAAAAATAGCAAAAAATGAGCTCATAAATCAACGAAAAATAGCTAGAATTGAGCATGATAATCAGAAAAGTATGCACTTCCATCCAGCATTAGATAAAAACAAAGAAGAAAAATCAAGGAATATCATCTTAAAACTAAACTAAATAGTAGTGAAATTGCTAAATATACAACCAAAGAGAGCATAACAGAACACTTAAATCTTCATAACTGAATCAAATGAAAACCGAACGAACCCAACATTCTCAAAATACAATATATCACTTTCTACAAAGCTAAGAGTACATGACACCTGAACTTTTTTCCCCATAAATCAACAAAAATTAGCTAGAAAGTGAACTTAAGAGTGGGAGAATTATAAACTTCCATCCAAACAATGGGACAAAACAGAGCATAAAAATCAAAGAAGATTACATTAAAATATTAAAATTGAACTTAACTGTTGAAGAATTGTAACCACCTAAACGTTCAACCAAGCAGAGCTCAATGTCACATTTGATAAAAACTTCAAAAATAATCACACCAACCTGATTGAAACAATCGGAGTGTTTGAGTAACTGACCATCAAATAGACCGGAGGCGATGTACTGTCCATCCACATACTAGTTGAGTTATGTCTTCGGATTACATTAGACCCTAAAAAACAGAGACAGAGAGATCAAAACCTAGAATTTTTTATTCCCTCACTGATACTCAACAAGAGGTGTTTCCATGGAAGTATGATCCGAGGGACAAAGAGAGTACCATGGAAGGATCAGCGGCTTCAGATCGGAGAGCTATGGAGATTTAGGTTTCAGATGAGATTTTGCCTCTGGCTTCAGATCGGAGGCTATGCCACAGTATATTATGGTAATGCCCTTAAATAATTGCCACTAAAAGGCATTTATTGCGTAGTAAACAAATAAAGGGGTTCAATTGAATTTCCTTCCTCAGAAATTATACTAAGGAAATAGGACAAAAATAAATCATATTTGTATATATATAAAATTTTCATTCCTATTGATCATAGAAAAACTTTCATTATAATACCAGCGCTGGTTTAAAAATAGTTTGACATCGTAATTTTGAATTCATTTGTGAAGTTCTTGCAAGTTTTTTGAGTTACTTTGTTCAAATTCTGAATCCATAATTACAAAAGTCCAATATGTAGATGTATGAACTACATTTTTATAGGCAAAATTATTTTGATAAGTTCGAAGAATCTGAGAGAAAACTTCTGCTCCCAAACAATTAACATGTCCATTTTTTGTAGAATTACTTTTAAGTCGAGGAGTTAAGATTATTGACCACTTACAAAATAAATAGAAGAGAGTAGTTTTTTCATATATATTTTGTCTAGTTTCTAATTCAAAGATTCAGAAAATAAACAAAAACATTATGAACTAGGAGGGCAAAAGTTACCAAAATAAAAACCAAACTGTTTTCTATTTCAAAACACAATACCTATGTTTTGATGTCATATTCTAAAAGTTGCATTCACAATAGACAAATACAACATTATTCATACTTTTGCTTGTTTGATTGGTGCAAGTTATATATTCTAACATAATTATATTCCTGCTGTAGCTGTTGGACATCCGCAGCTGCTTCTCCACCGCGATCCGGTCTGTTTCCTCAAAACTTCCATCCACTACTGGTTCCTACAAATCCAGACAAGCAAGATTCAGCAGAGTAACACGCAAGTGTTTGAAAATAAATAAAAAATTGCTATAGATCTAGTTCACTTATTAGTACGATGATGGTATGAGTTTAAATGAAGTACCGGTTCCGATATCAACTTGTTTGAGACTGATGTATAGAAGATATTGTATATGTTTACTAACATATGTACCATTCGGCCATCTAGTTTTCCAAAAATGGCTAAAGTATATAGTACAGATATGTCAATTATTACACCTATGCAATGTGATCTAGAGGTCTTGACGTGAAATTTTCTCTAAAATGATATGATAGATAAAAGGGGTAGTGGCGGAGTCAGAAACTTCACAAAGGGTGTTCAGAAATAGCACACCTTGTTATGTAAAAGGGTGTCCAAAATATGTTATTTAATCATTTTGTGTATCATTTTACTTATATATACTGTACGCCACTAATAATGGGTACTAAAATTTCATCACTGCAAATTAGACGGTCAAAGGACTTCCTAAACCGGTAGTTTGAGGGTCCGAGTCATGCTGGAGGGTGAGTGGAACACTATTGATCCTCCTGATGAGTGGAGTGGAAAAAAAGACCTCTTGAGACTTCATTAACTTTTGGGAGCAAGAGAAGAACATTCTTTCAATTATTTCATGTTTTGCAATCCGAAGATAGTAGTGCCGTTTTAAATATGAAGATTCGTTACCTGCAGCAGCCATATCCTCTGTGTTGACCTAGAAATAATAATGCTAACAGTTACTTTCCATACTGAATGTTAGTAAAGCAGTACTTAAACATCCTTCCAAATGTGAAACAATCAAAAATGACTTACCGCGGGATTTTCATTTCTCTGGAGAAATCCTTGGACACCTAAGAGTTTTGCCTGATAAGAAGAGTACAAAGCATGATCATGCCGGTCGCAATTCAACTAACCAACAGCTACTATTTTTATTGAAATAAAAGTAAAAAAGTTGCATCAGCCTTGAGATATGCTCACTTTTGATTGTTGAATCTGTTCCATATTATTCCTAAGGAACTGCTCATATGCTTCAGCTTCTTGGACTGAGCTGATATTCTCCACTTGCGGATTGAAATACCTGCCACCATCCAAGGAAGAAAAACATTATTCCTTTTTTAGAAATAGAAAATCAAAAAAGAGATGCACGACAAAAAAAGAAAGACAAGAAGGAAATAAAGAGGAACTCTTTAACCTTATTTTCTGTTGTGCTTCCCTTAGTGTTTCTTTGAGCTCATTAAGCTTCTTCTCATGAGCCTAATATGGAAATACATGAAAAATATATCAAGTTACGAGTTTCAGTAATAAAAAATATAAGCTTATAACTACTGGCTTAAGATCACCCTATCTAAGTGATATATCCTTGGAGTTTTTAAGTACATACTAATGTGGAAGCAGCAGATCTTACCTCAGCACTAAAGCACGTTGACCAATCATGAGCATCGTAATATACCCAGCAAAAAATGACAAATTATTCAATCATGTAGAAAATACCAACCAAAAAAAGAAAAAAAGAAAAGAAAGAGATAAGTCATGAATCCGCTCGGACTAACTAATAGACTAATACATATAAACGGAGAGTGTCATACATAGCTATTTTTCCAAGCATTTGGCCTTCAGATTTTGCCTGTGTGAGACTCTGCATCAAAAGCTGCAAAATAAAACTCATGTTAAGGTCCGACGAAATTCCAAGGACTTGCCGGTAGAGGCTATTGATCAGTAAAAGATGTGTAAAACTTAATTAGTACCTGTTCATTTGGATTAGGTATGGGTCTTCAACAATCATGTGGATTGGGACAAAAAAACAAAACATTTGAGATAGTTAAATAGAATTGGCAAAGTCTAGTTCATGGATTTGGCATATTGAAATAAACATACCGCGGATTCACAGACTTTTTCATAGCGTTGATCATGATATCCTCAACACTAAGCAACCAAAAGAAATCATATCACATTTTGTATCATAAAGGAAACATAAAATGTTCAAACAAAAAAGATCATTCTAGAAATTTCATTAACCTTTCTTTGCTAGAATAGGTAGTCACTTGACCAGCTGGAGAAAACATCAACAACGCCACATCTGTACCACATAAAACCGCCATCTCATTTGACTTCTTCACAATGCTATCCTTGCGATTTGAATAGAACTGTTTACGGGATGTTGGATCCTCAATTTTCTTCATCACAATCTTATTGCGACCCATGAGAAGATGCAAACTAGAACTGGAAGTTAGATGCAAGGTTGTTCTTCAATGAACTGAGAAATATATAGATCAACAAAGAAAAAAAAAAGGAAAAAAATAGGTCAAAGAATTTAATGCGTTAACATGTTAGTCTTAAGTCAAACCAGTTTAGAAAATCTAATATTTAATTAGATCGAAAGATTTTGTGAAGAAAACAACTTTCAGCGCTAATCTTTAGTCAACACTAGATTTTTACTGTGGGCGGTAACCTGCGGAATGGAAAATAACAGTTAATGAACATAAATATGTGGGCTATAACATGTTGAATGGAAAATAACAATAACTCCTAAGCTCTTTCTTTCCAATAATGATATTAGACAAGTCCTATTTATCACCATTCCTAGAAATTTAAAGGCAATATGATATAATTTCAATGTATAGAAGAATTTATATTTTATATCTCAAGATGAGTGTAAGGTTTATGAGAAGATCACATTAAAAACAACTATGATAATACATCAGTAAATCTTAGACCACAGAGAAACTAAGACGTCTAGGTCAAAGTCGAAGTAAAGATTTTAAGTTTATTGGTTTTGAATTCTAATACATGACAATAAATGGGACCAGGAGATTTTAATTATTACGTGAATTTTTTACACAAATATATAGAGTTTGAACAAAGCTACTGGGTACTGCCGAACCCGTAACTTATGGCATACATCCGCGCAACTAATGATGAAACATGATACTTAATAATGCTATACCTATAAAATAGTATAAGAGAAAAACAGGTCATATCATTTGGTTGAGTGACTTCCTCTACTCTCGTCTATCAGCTTTACCCTTGACCTAACAATAAAATATATGTTCACAGCTTCAAATGAAAAATTGATGTCCATATATTCTGTTCATTTTTTTTAATAACTGAGAAATCCGCGAGGTTCAGTGATACATAGTTAGAGACTCCTGGGATCCCTTCTCTTTTGAATATCAGGCCTTTTTTGTGGTAGGATTCAAACTCGAATCGTGCACTCAACTCATAACATGATGTGCTCCGACCACTATACCAAACCCCCAGATCACACATTGAGTTCTTCATATACCTATTCAAATTATAGCTCAAGACTTTAGCATGGCCCCCTTTGATCCTGATTATACCATATAGTCAAATATCAACTCATACTGAATGGTGAACTTCTGAGCGAAACGGGAAACTTTAGATTATTAAATGTGGACTAAGAAAGTCATAAAAGCCAGCAAACCTCAACCTTCTCAAACTCACTTCTCAAGATGCAAACATCTATCATCATTGCCCAAATAATTCTACGTTAAGTCCCTTCTTAAAATAATTGTCTGTAGAACTGAAGTAACACAAACTTGTCTTCCCACTATATCATATAGTAGGTTGCCGTCAAAACTAGCATTTTCTCAGGCATGCATTCGTGCATCGTTGTCAAGCCAATTGGCAGCAGAAAGATGTCTTTCTTTGACTCCTTTTCAAATGTTTCTATATTGTAATTCCACTTACTTGACAATAGTTAAAACACTTGATCTACCTGAAACACATCCCCGACATCTATGGAAGTTATATTTGTCACAAACATTATCTTTTGTGTTACATTATTATTATTATTTTAAATTGTCTCTCTTTTTGGCATTCCTTTTACTCCACACATTAAATATTTAAATTATGTACTCCAGATTCTTGCTAAGATTTTAAATATAGAATTGATTCCTTGTCAAATATAGGTTACCTACCTACATACATACATACCTGATTTGTTATTTAGAATCTACAAACCACATAGATATGGATGTACAAGCAAAGAATAATCTAGATTACAAAGGAGAACAACTATGAACAAGACAGAATACTTGAATAACTAATACTAAATGCCATGATGACCAAGTATACTTATCTGAAGCTTCACCTTCCGCAACATATAAACACATGCATTTGGTGCAAGCAAATAATTGGTTATGTACCAGAAGGAATGTTGAAAGCCTTCCCTTTTAATTGACCGTTTATGAAAACGACAAGCATAGAGGTTCATAGAGTCCATAAGTTGAATTATTGAACTTTCGAATAGTGAATGTAAGGTGACATCATATAAGCCAGAAAAGGTCAACTTCCAAAAACTCACACTCAACTACCTTAAGCGGTGAGCACCTCAAAAAATATTTGGGTCTTTGTTCAAATAAAGTTATGTTAGCCCCTTGTGAAAAGCAATGATCATTTGCATTGGAATAACTCAAACTTGTCATTGTGTGGCATGGGATGAGGTCATTATTGCCCATCAAAGCCACCATCTTCTCGAATATTTGTGGATTCTTGTCAAGCAAGTTGGCACCAAGTTTCCCTTTCCATTGACCCTTTCCCATATGACAATAAATGCTTCGACAGGGCAACTCCATTTCTTGGTTATAGTTTAACAGCTAATCTTACCTGAAAACATTCTCAATTCAAGGGAAGTTTATACGTATGGTGCGTGTTCTTTTCGAGATTAAAAACAATATCGCAACTCTTTCACTATCATATCCATATTTTTATTAATCCATGTGTTAAATTGTCCTGTATACTTCCCAAGGCTTAAAGAGCTCCTCTTACTTTCCTTTATCATCGGCAAGTTTCTTGTTTGTTCTTTCTCTCTCTTTTCCACATTCGTCTTACTCAACACATTTAATTTCCCTGGATACTTCCCAAAGCTTCAAGGAGCTCCCATCACTTTCTGTTATTATCAGCAAGATTCTTCTATGCTTTGATTTTCTCTTTCCCACATTTGTCTTACTCCACACATTAAATTTGCCCCTAATACTTCTTAACATTCAATGTTCACTTCCCATTATCATCAAGAAGTTTCTTGTTTTCTATTTGATTCTTTCTTTTCAGTTTCTTCTTCTCTATTTTCCGCATTCGCCTTCTCCATGCATTAAGTCGCCCCGAATACTTTCCTATGTTTCAATGATCTCCAGTTACTTTCTATTATCATTGACAAGTTCCTTACTTGCTAGATTCTTTTTGTGTGTGTGTGGTTATCTTTCTTTTCTGCATTCATCGTACTCCACCCACCCCCAGCCTCACCCCCGGGTACTTCTCAAAATTTCAAAGAGCTCCAATCATTTCTCATTATTCACACAAACTCAACGCCAAAACCCAATAAACATAAGTGTAATGCATCCAATCTTGTCTATTTGTTGTGTTTCTATATTTGCACCCATCATAGACGGATGTACAAGGAAGGAATTTTAGAACAAACATCACTTGCAAAAATTTAAATTCAACAAGCTATAGAGAAGAAACATAATAAGGACATACACTCATCTTCTCCAACATTGGTGCTAGGTTTACCCACCAATCGCTATATATATATGGGTGTGGGTGTGCAAAGTTGATCCAAACACAACCATCATAAACAAAACGGCTAACAACATGAAAAGCACCTAAGAAGAAATATAGCTAATGAAAAAAGAAAAAATGAGCTAAACTTAAAACCGCAATAATCATTGACCAAGTTATCTAAGCAGAGATTTGATTTGCAAAAAATATTTCACCCGATTAACCTCACAGAGCTTGAAATTTGCAGATTAAACTCATAGAGCTTGAAATTTGAAGATTAACCTCGATTTTAGAACAGACATCACTTGTAGGAAACTTAACTTCAACAAGCTATAGAGAAGAAACATAATAAGAACACACACTCATCTTCTCCAAAAAAGAAAAAATGAGCTAAACTTAAAACCACAATAATCATTGACCAAGTTATCTAAGCAGAGATTTGGTAGATTAACCTCGATTTAAGAGATTGTAGGTGTTTTGAGACACACTCGTTCTCGTTCATAATTTTAGTTTGTTCCACTACTAAGAAAGTGCAAATTACATTGGATATTACCTGGGGAAAATTATCACAAGTAATACTTGCGAATTTTCTTGCAAAAATATTAAATTCCTCAATATTAAAATATATTATTTGCGAAACGTATATTTGCCAACAAAATTTGCAGGTAAAATTGGTTTCATTTTGCACAAAATGAGTTCATGCGATAATATCTCTAGGTAAATCCCTCGGTACGCGGACCAAAAAGAAAATTTAAAATTCCTTTTTAATTTGTAGGAATATTTTAGGTTGTTTAAAAAATTATATTTGGGGATTAAATTATAATGATTAGACCAATTATCTTTTAAATGGTTGTATTCTTTTACACTTACTTATAATTATTAGAATTATAACCAATTAAAAACTCACTCAAAGTTTTAGAAATTGGAAAGTAATCATAAGACCAATTAGAAATTCATTTTGCTTCACTCTAACACACTAAACTAGAAGCTTCTCTCTAAAACTCACATGCAGTGGATCGGAAAAAGTTTCACTGTTGTTTTCATCTCCAAAGCTAAGGCGAAAATAATATAATTTTTCATCTCAAAGCTCCAGTCGGTGGAAGAAGTTTCATCTCAAAGCTCCCAAGCTAACTTCATGCTTCTCTCCAAGCGATTTTTTTTGAAGTAGAGTACTACAGATCCAGAAGATTTCCTTGCCAATCTAAAATCTATTCTCACATAGTCAAAGATAAGGCACAATGGAAAAAAAAGAGATCTATACAGGTGATATCAATTATGTTTGGAACATTTCCTGGTCATACTAAAGGAGAAAGTTTCTAAAAACATTTTTTTTTATATCCAAGGTCTCTGAATCAACTTTTGCGCAGCTCAACTAGTTCCACTAATTATTCAAAAAAATCTGAAGACTATAACTTGTTTAATAAGCCTTCGTCAAGAATCACTTAGGGTTTTTTCTTCTCTAGTAGAATTTGAAACTGAGACGTTTATTGACCACTAATCTACACTCTTGAGTGCGTTTCCAACGACATTATACTCGAAAACACATACATTTGAGGTAAAAACACATAACAACACTACTAATTGATTTCAAGCAACAAATTGGTACTAATTAACTATGCAAATAACCATTAAAATAGAAAGAGGGGAAATTTAAAGGCATACCTGGGAGAGCAGTTGATCCAACAATGGGGATGAAATTAGGAATACATAATTGAGAAGGAAAAATTAAATAGATGAGACCTGAGAGTATGGGTGTCAATTGGGCGGTTGGGTTTGAAATTGGAGATATTAAAATGGGTTGAAATAGAATCGGGTTGGGTCTTGACCCGCCCAAGTTTACTTTGGGCTCAAATGGGCTAAAAAATGGGTTGGGTCTTGACCTACCCAATTTGACTCGATTAATCTCAATTTTAACATAGTGATATTTAACTTTTATAATCAGTTTGAATTTCAGCTCAAGATTTTTTTTTAAAAAAATTAATAAATGAACAGATAAATCCTAAAAGATGTTAAATAAATAATAATTCATACCTTTAATATAGGAACATATCCTAGTAAAGAATTTTAAAACGGATTGAAGTTGGAGATTGAATTGGGCTCAATTGAGGATTCTCTTAAATGGGTTAGACTTGAATGAGTTGAGATTGAACCAAATTCAAATTATCTTAAACTCAACCCTTAAAATTCTAGTCGGATTGGACATGTTACCTATGTTTGAGTTCATTTTTGACACTCTAGATGAGAGTCATAAAGATCAAAGATGCAATATTTAACATTCTTTATTTGTACACTTTCTAATCTAATTTAACAAGGGAGTTAAATAGCCTTAAAAGTGAGGTGTAATAATTAATGAATCTATTTTTTTTAAAAAAAAATCAATTACAGATGTAATAGTCTATTACATCAAAGTCTCCAAAAATCTATTTATTTCAAAGGCATAATACATATATTTGCCCTTAAACTTGGCTTCAATTTTAAGTATGACCTCAAACTTTCACAGTGCACAAATAGGCACTTTAACTATCCTATTTTTTTTATAAATACACACGTGAATCCTACATGGCAAAACGTGTGTGTTGCACATTTTCTGCGTGAGTTATGACTATTTTTTAGGCCTACAACGGTAAAAAAAAAGCAGAAATGACAAATATACCCTTAATGAATCCCTTTTATATATATCTTTATATTTCCAAATCAAAATCTAATTTCTCTTTCCTCCTCTTTCAAACCAAGATTTTTTTCCTCTCTTTAAAACGATTTGTGCTCATATTATTTTGTGCAAATGGCTTCTAATTTTTTTTGTCATTGTGGAAAAAGAGCTATAATGAAGATTTCTTGGTCTGTAAACAATCCAGGTCGTTGGTTTCTTGGATGTGAAGATGGTCGGGTATGGTTCCATTTAAAACATATTTTTTTGTTTAAATTTTAGTTCTCAAGATTCAATTTTGATAGTGAATTTGTTCTTCTTAAACAGGTTGGATGCAAGTTTTTTAGGTGGTGTGAACTTTATTATACTGAACACGCTAGAATTGCTATTTCGGGATTACAAAAGAGGATAAAAAAATATGATGAAGAAAAGGAAAAGATTAGGAGGAAATATCGGCTTTTGCTGATCATTGTGATACTATCTTGGATTTATAGAGAGTTCTTTATGTAGTAAATGTTATGTAGATTGGTTGAAAAAATTATGCCTGAATCATTTTGTTCGTAATGTAGCTTTCTTTATGGGTTAGGGGCTGTCAATATGTATTGTAAGCAATCAAAGTAATGGATTGAAATGCACTATTTTAGAGTTGACAGTTTGTCTTCAACATTGGCTTCAATATTCATCACTTTTACAATCGATTAGCATTACACACACTTTCATACAAGCATGATTCACAAACTTTCATACATAGTAAACACCTAACATCAAGGCAGCCTTAATATCAATCATAACAAACACCAAAAGGCTTCACAAAACACAACTTAATATCCATTAAACACAACCTAACAAACTCTAAATATTTGTCTATGCAAACATACATCAAAATAACCCAAAATACATCAAAATGATCAGTAATTGGAATATGCCTTTACAAACAGTTATCAAAATAAACAAAAACAAAGACCTCCTACTAGATCAACATTTATACACATCAGTAAGACTTTGAGCTCTTATGGAACCCACTTCCCCTTGGATTTGCTTTGCACCTTTGTCTTTGACAATTGTTGAAGTTGATTTCCAGTCATTGCATCTTTTCCTTTCCATTTTAAATTGGGTGGCTTGAATCCAAGATCAATATTTGTTTGTGATGCATCTTTAAATGCTACCCCTGTTCCACTTGTGATAACTCTTTCACTTGATTTTTCTGGCTGCATAATCCATAGGGCATTATTTAGTATACCTAAATAAAGATGTAAGAAAATCAATTACACAAGGCAATATACATACGTTAATCACTTGTCTTCCAGATTGTATGTCTGTGTAAACACCAAATCCCACATCTCTTGTTCTTTTTCTTCCAACTGAAGCAGCTGGTTGCATTCCAACTAAAGAAGTTGGTGGTCTTCCAATTGAAGAAGGTGGTGGCATTCCAACTGAAGAAGATGATGTCCATGCAGTTGAAGAAGATGTTGCCCTTGCAGTTGACTGCTTCTTTTTCCTTCCTTTAACCTTTGAAGTATCTGTCAATTATGTGTCTATACTCTCCTTCTTGGATTTCAAATCCGATGTCATGATTCCAATTCACCCTTAGTGCCCTGCCAATCTCTTTGTTTTCTTTTAAAATCAGTCTTGCCATAGGTGAAATGTCACTGATCCAAGTATCTGCAAACTTAATCATATCTCCATGCCTATCCATCATTTTATGCCTAATATCTTCAAGCATACTAATCACAGATTTGTGTCTAGGACCAACAATCCATGAGTTAAATGTTTCACACATATTATTTTCCACCACATCACACTTTGATCTTTCACTAAATAAAGCTCTACACCAATATTCTTTGTTATATTCAAGCAATGCCTCACATATTTTATGACCCAATTTTCCCATATATTCAAATTCATCCCTCAGTTTAACCTCAAAACTAGCTTTGGAGCACCTCCAAAATGCTTTTCTTCTTTTCTCACCTCTCCATCTTTTTTGCCAGTTTGCCCAAATGTGTCTTGCACACATTCTTCTTTCAGCATTAGGAAGTAAGACTTCCACTGCCACCTCAAGACCCTAAGAAATATAAAATCAAGACACTTTCTTTATCACACACTAACAACATCACTTACTTCACACACTAACAACATCCACATGCATTGGCAGTAACTAAGATAAATAAACAGAAACAATAGTTAACTTCACTTGCTTCACACACTAACAACAGACAGTGACAATAACTAACATTGAAAACTTACAGTAACACAAGGCAGTAAGCCAAAAAAAAAAAAAGACAGAATAAAATACCTTTTGCATGTCAGACATGATTGTTATGCCACTTCCATCACCAAGTTGCAAGTCTTCAATGAGATAGCTTAAGAACCAACTCCAAGAGTGTTTAGTTTCTTTATCAACCACTGCCCAAGCTATTGGATACATTTGATTGTTTCCATTTTTTCCAACAGACACTAATAATTCTCCTCTACAAGCGCCCTTCAAAAAGCATCCATCCAATCCTATAATCTTCCTACAACCTTCTAGCCATCCATTTTTCAATGCAGCAAAACAGACATAAAAATATTTGAACAAGTGTAAGCCAGGGACTGTTTCATTATCAGTTCTAACCCAACAAGAACTCCCAGGATTTGTACTCTTAATCATATTAGCATAGTCTAACAACCTTGAAAACTCAAGTTTCCAATCACCCAAGAACTTGGCAATAACATTCATTTTTGCCCTGTAACATATTGATCTTCCTACTTTTAATCCCCATTCTTTTCTTAGTGTCTCTTGAAGCTTATGAACTCTCATGTCAGGCTGAGATATAATTCTTTCCCTCATCTTCATTACCACATATTTGGCTGTTTACAACCTGTTCCTATTATTTGAAATACATCTATGAGCAGGATGGTATTTCTTTACAAAAAAATTTCCAGAATCTTTATCCAAGCTTGCAAAGATTTTGATGAACCCAATAAACGTCGTCTTCATTACTTTTGATGATAACAAATTATGTACTTCATGAACCAGATTCACTACTTATGAAGGAAGGAAACGACTCTCATGAACCAGGTTCATTAATCTATATATGAAAGCAGAAGTACAGAATAAAAAAGGCGCAGATTCATTTATGGAAAGAAGGAGAATAAAAGAGACGACGCAGATTTATTTTTGGAAATAAATAAAAGAGACGACACAGATTTATTTTTGGAAATAAATAAAGAAGACAAATACAGGTTTATTTTTGGAAATAAATAAAGAAAACAAAACCTTTTATTAGAAGGTAGAGGCAGATTTATTTATGGAAATAAATAAGAAGACAAAACATTTTCTTAAAAGGTTATTAACCTTATGCGTATACCTCAACAAATAAACAAACCTTTCCATATCAAAGAAGTATATAGAAAACAAGTTTGTTATCAACTTTGCAGAGAGGCGGCAAAATATCTATATAAACAGAGATATCAAGTCAAAGAAAATTTGTCTTTACAATCGAGTGAAAAAGTGAAGAAAGGCGAGAAGAAGAGAGAGGCAGCAAAGATCGTTTGTGAGTTTTGTGAGCTTTGTGAGTTTTGTGAGTTTTGTGAGTTTGTGAGCTTGTGTGATTGTAAACAAGAAGTGGGTTTGGCTTCTTGTGGAGAGAGAGAGAATTGTTAGTGAGTTTGCAAGAAGTGGGTTTGGCTTCTTGTGGAGAGAGAGAGAATTTGTGAGTAAGTGTGCAAGAAGTAGGTTTGGCTTCTTGTGAATTTGAAGAGTTCGATTAGAGTTAATCGAAAATTATATTTGAGTTAAAAACTTAATAAAACAAAGTTGTGTTTTTCCTTCCTTGAGAGAGGAAGGTTTTAGTTAAAAGTATATTGCTTTATTTTCTTGTTTTAGGCAAATAATCAAGAACCTGGTTCTTGATCTAGGGGTAAGGTTTCTTCAGATTTCCCATTTACACTTCCCTTCACATTTTACCCTAACTCTATGAGGTTCATTGGGTTTAAGCCTTAACTGAACCTTATGTTGAACAGCATAATCAGCAACAACCTTTCTAAATTGAGTTGCACTCTCAAATATCATACCCAACTCAAAGAAAGAAATGGAAGAAGAAGAATCATACCTCAGTTTGTTGCTTTTTCTTCTTGAAGGTAAATCAACACCCGGTTGTGCTAAAACATCTAGCTCCTCATCACTATCCTCACTTGGTTCATCTGATGAATCAATGAACACTTCATCACCTCCCAATTTTCCATTATATTTGGCTGCCTTATTGTTGAAGATATTTTCAAATTCCTTATCTATGCCAACTTCTCCAAGCTCAACACCTTGATCCTTTGAGGGTTTTTTAGTTTTCTTTTTTTCTTTGCAGCTTCATTCTTTTTGTCTTCCCTAAGTTTTTCTCTAAAAGCTCTCAGTTCTTCATCAATTTCACTATCATCCTGATCTGGAACATCATCTAAGTCATCCTCTTCAAAGTCAAGAGAATCACCATTTCCTTCTTCTAATGGTTGTTCAACTTCACCTACCCCGTGTGAAACCCTAGAGCAATTTCCCAATTCTTGATTATTTTTTTAATAGAAAATGGTCCCAAAGTAGTTGTAGCAGTGGACCCACCTTCTTTATCAGTCACATGCTTCAAAAACAACTTAATAGATGACCCACTCCACAAATCTTTAACAAAGTTATATAGTTGGCTGTCACTTTCTAACTTAACAAAATTATGGGTTGTAGGGTCTTCAGTAAAAAAAGCATCAACTTCATCATACCCAATATCTTTTGCATACGATTTCAGCTCGGTCAAAGAGAAGTGGTCCTTATGTATGCTGAAAACGATGTTTCCCAATTTCAACACATATTGACCTTTATAAAAGTGACCTCCATGGTGAAAAATAGCTATAATATGACCCATATGTATAAATTTGTAAGAAATTAACAATTTTACACTAATGGTGACAAAAGATTCTACTTTGTAATCAAAGATAAACTTTCAAAAGAGCAAAATCGAGGCATACCTGAACTAAATCCAGGAAGATGAACAGATGAACATCAACTTCAGTAGCAATCTTGAATGATTTTTCCCTTTGATTCCAAGATTTTGATTCCCTGATAACCTAGGGTTTTCACCTTTGAGCTGAGTGACCTTGATTCACAAACGGGTGAAAATGTGAAATGGGTAGAAATGTGTACCCTGTTTATTAATTAAAATTAATATTAATTTTTTAGTTCTTAAATGACGTGTAAATTTTTCTTTTAAAAAAATGACGTGTAAAATATTTAATTAGTTGGCAGCCATTGAGTGGCTCACTAATACACGTGGGCGCGACTGCATTTCACGCTCTTTGAGTCCAAATATCGCGTGTGTATTTATAAAAAAATAGGATAGTTAAAGTGCCTATTTGCACTGTGAAAGTTTGAGGTCATACTTAAAATTTGAAGCCAAGTTTAAGGACAAATATATGTATTATGCCTATTTCAAACTTGTTTTGATACATGTATATTGCACATGGATGTCAAATTATGTAGTAAAATTTACTTTACCATCTCAATGGATAAATACCTCTTAACAACTTTCAAGTGAATTTAATCCTTCTTGAACACTAAAATACTAGACTCACAATGGGAGGAAGTGAATTACACGTGTGTCACGCCAGCGCCACCTTAGTGGCACATCAACCCTACATCATAGCCACGTAAAAATAACAGTTGATTTTTTTTTCTTTTTATTATTATTGAAAGACATTTTTGCCCCACAATTATGAAACATCAAACGGTGATCACCCAAAATTCAAGAATTGCATCAAAATTTTACTTGCCAGTGAAGGTCAATATAGTCAGCCCTGACTTGTTTGTATTGAGGCGTTGTTGTTGTTGTAATGAGAATGATACTGAATAGGACCAAAAACACTTCATGGCTAGTATTTACCAGTTGGGAGCCACAACAAATGAAAGGGGTTTAATTGTATCCCCTTCCTCGAGAAGTATACTGAGGAAATAGGACAATAACAAGTTGTATTTGTACATAAATAAATTTTGAATCCTCTCAACCTAAAAGAATCTCTCTTTATAGTACCAATGGTAGTTCAAAAAATGATTTACATCACAATTTGGAACCCTTTTGCAGTATTCTAATCAAGTCTCACTCTCTCAACACTAGTTTTCTTTCAAATGCCACTAATTTTGTATCATTTAATGTTTAAAGTAAGACATTAATGCATTATGACCATTTTACCAGTGTATATAGTGTAGTTGTAAATAAGAAAAACTTCGAACGTTCATAATTTTGGCTTCAGATGTTAGTTTCGGGTATCGAAAAACTCGATTTCACGATCCATACATCATTTGAACTTATAAATACCTATAATTACTCATTCGAACTAACATACATAATTTATTAAATCATCACAAACACCCACAAAAAAGTTTGGTCAAAAAACTACATGCAATCAATGTGTGCCTCTCTTGAAGGCAAACAATGTATATTACCATATCTTTTAGTACGTAATAAATTAGGTGAGCCGTGACATATGAAAATTGTAAGTCAATGAGTTTTCTTTCAAATGCCACAAATTTTGTATCATTTAATTTTAAAGTAAAGAATTATAAGCATTTTACCTGAGACTAGTGCAGTTGTAAATATGAGAAATTTTGAACATTCATAATTTTGACTTTAGATGTTAGTTTCGAGTATAGAAAAACTCTATTTCACAATACATACCTCATTTGAACTTATAAGTACAGATAATTACCCATTCAAACTAACATACATAACTTATTAAATCATCACAAACACCCACAAAAAATTTTGGTCAAGAAAACTATATGCAATCAGTGTGTGCCTCTTGAAGGCAAACAATGTATACTACTATATCTTTTAGTACGTAATAAATTAGGTTAGCCATGACATATGAAAATTGTAGTTCAATGAATTTTCTTTCAAATGCCACCAATTTTGTATAATTTAATGTTTAAAGTGAATCAGTATGACCATTTTACCAGAGACTAGTGTAGTTTTAAATAAGAGAAACTTTGAACATTCATAATTTTGATTTTAGATGTTAGTTTCGGGTATAGAAAAACTCTATTTCACAGTACATACCTCATTTGAACTTATAAATACCTGTAATTATCCATCCGAACTAACACACATAATTTATTAAATCATCACAAACTCCCACAAAAAAAATTTGGTCAAAAAACTACATGCAATCATTGTGTGCCTCTCTTGAAGGCAAACAATGTATACTACCATATCTTTTAATACGTAATGAATTAAGTGAGTTATGACACATGAAAATTGTAGGTCAACGAGTTTTCTTTCAAATGCCACCAATTTTGTATCATTTAATGTTTAAAGTAAAGCATTATAATCATTTTACCTGAGACTAGTGTAGTTGTAAATAAGAGAAACTTCAAACTTTCATAATTTTGGTTTTAGATTTAGTTTGGGGTATGGAAAAACTCTACTTCATGGTCCATACCTCATTTGAACTTATAAATTTCATGCCCCGAGCCTATATCCTAGACGTGGCCGACACCCAATGACCATTGTTGGCCTAGAGGGACCCTTGACCTGACTTACTTAACTCAGCGGAAGACTTAACTCAATATAAAACAAAAAACATTCTCACAAAGATAACTTAAAATAAATGTCTTGGCTAGAATGACAGTTAAGTCTCACAATAGAATATCTGTAATGCAAATAACGAGAGACTCAAAAACTAAACTGTCTGACTGTGTATCTGTCTATGAAGCCTCTACAATACTAAGATGGATGTTGGGACAGACCCCACAACATCCTATAAAAAAAATACTGAAAAACATGTAAAAGTGTCCTCCGGAATGCAAGGAGGCTCACCACTGACTCCGGGTGATCAACTGGATCAACGAGGCGCTAGATGATGTTGATCCTGGTTACCTGCGTCTGCATCATTATACGATGCAGGCCAACTGGCATCAGTACATTGAATGTACGAGTATGCGAGTTGGAATGCTAACAAAACTTAAGCTTGAAAAGAGTAAGAAGAAACACTTACCTTGGCTCTGCTTAACTCATGAATAACTTGACTAATATAAAGAAATAAGACACATGCAATATATATAAAAGCTTGTAAAATAATATAAACACTTAGTTCGTTAAAGAAAATGCAATAACAAACTCAACTTTACTTATATATGAAGTAATATAATTTCTATGGGAGATTCTCTAACCGACAACCACCACAATGAGCCTAAGTGGTGATACAACGTCTTGTCCACGTTGTCAGAACTATCTTATACTTTGTCGTCACTCAGAACTACTTAACTTAGTAGATCCACTAGCTTAACTTACGTGACCATCTAAAAAGTATGACCTGTTAACCCATAATGGCTACATGATTTTCATGGAGACTTGAGTTAATATGAACTCTCATCCCCACATCGGTGCTTAATACTACTCCCAAAATATACTTTAGCTTATGCTTTAAAAACAACTTCCTTTTTTGGATTGAGATAATTACTCAACACTTAGCTTTAATAAGCTCTCTTGGAATCAGTGTTCGCTTTTCTTGCTCAAAACTCTTTTGGAAATCTTAGTTTCCTCTTATCTTAAATGTGAAAACATTCATAAATTCTTAGGGAATACTTAGTTCCCTTATATCTTTTGAGAAATGAACTCAACTTTTTACTCTTTACTTAGCTTGAAACTTGAGTCTTAAATCAACTCTTAGGGAATACTTAGTTTTCATATATTTCTTTGAAGGAAGAACTTCAACTTTTTATTTACTTAACTTTAAAACTTGAGCGATAAAACGAAGTTTAAACATTTAATAAAGACTCTTGAAACTTTAAGAAACTTTGTTTTGACTTACCTCTCAACTTCTAGACTTAACTTTAACTTCTTTGACTTTGATCTTAACTTTCCTTGAATCGGATTATGGATTCAAGGTTCATGATCTCATGTTTATGGATGGTTTCATGATGTTTAGATATATCTTAGAGTGTTTCAATCAACTAGGAAATATGTGTACATCACTTAGGAACTAGTACGAAAGATGGGGAATGAATGGGGTGCACTGGCGTCCTTGACACTTTGAGAGGCGTGGGGCGCCAGGCCACAAACATCAGAGGACTAGTTGGGGCGCTCTAACTAAACTAAACTTATTTTTACCCCAAATAAATCCCTAAATCGAAATAGGAAATTCATTGGTGAAAAGACTAGTTTGCCCTTCCTTAAATTCGGATTGGGATCTTCCTCAATCCAACAGCCTAACTTCCGATAGGCATATCTCCCTCATATGATATGAAAAATGCACAAACTCGGCGGCGATGGAAAGATCTCTCCAAAGTCTTTCCAACTATATCAAAAACTAATTCTAACTGATCCCAACATAGGAGTTATGGCCGTTTGAAAATGACCAAAACTCACTTTCTTAACTTAGAAAATTTTCCAGATTTTTCCTTTTCTTTCCAAAAGTAATTATTTTTAGTTTCTTAGCTTATTCCTATCTATTTCAAGTTACGAGATGTTACCGTAAATCCCTATAATTACCCATTCGAACTAACATACATAATTTATTAAATCATCACAAACACTCAGAAAAAGTTTTGGTCAAAAAACTACATTCCATCAATGTGTGCCTCTCTTGAAGGCAAACAAAAGGGGGTTTCCACGTAAAATCATTGTTCTTGATCTACTTTGAGTTATTTATTTTCCGCATTTATATTTGAGTTACATTCTTTCTGAGTCAATGGACCTAGTCTGTTGACATACAGTGGACGCATATTCCAACAGTCATACTACTCCAAACCTTTTTTTGTAATTTTATACACTTTTTTGGTTTACGTGACATTCTAACATCTCCCACGTGCCTCAACTACATGGAATAAGGTGTATAAAATTACAAAACAAATGAGTTCGGGAGGAGGGGTTAATAGTGTTAAACACTATGAATTGATCTGTAATTGTGTTCTAAGCTAAAATAACAGAAAAGGCTTTCACCATTCTTGAGAGAATTTCAGATTGTATTGAGAAGAGATCAAAAATTACAAACAGCAATTTACTAGTTACAATGTTTATATAGTAGTAGTAACCGACTCTTACTAACCATAGTTAACTTAATCTAACTATTAACTAGAGTTCTAACAACCTAACTAACTGGAAATGGGAAAATATCTAACCAATTAACTTCTAGACCAATCAGCAAATGACACGTCACCCCGCATCATCTTTCACATGCTCAATACCCCCCCCCCCCCTTTTTTAAGCTAGGTGGTATGAAGATGTTCTTCATCCTGGAAAGCAGATAGGTGTGTTGAAAACGACCAAGGCCCATAGTTAATATGTCAGCAGGTTGTTCAGCAGTAGCTAAGTACTGTGTGAATCAGGCCAATCTGAACCTTTTCCTTGATGAAATGGCAATCTATGTCGATATGTTTTGTCCTCTCATGAAAGACAGGGTTGGCAGCAATCTGAAGAGCAGCTTTACTGTCACAGTGCAAAGAAACTGGGAGGTGCAGCTCAACATTGAGTTCTTTGAACAAACCAATTATCCAAACGATTTCAGCAATAACTGAGGCTAAAATCATGTACTCAGCTTCAGCTGAGCTCTGTTGACTGTTTCTTGGATTTCCAGGAGATCAAAGAATCTCCAATCATATAACCAGTAATAGACCTTCTAGTATTTATACAGGACCCCAATCAGCATCACAATAACCTTGGAGTGAAGCTGAGCTAGAAGAGGACAATAAGACTCCAAGACCTGGAGCTTGTTTGATGTATTTAACCGCCCCGAGTGCAGCATCCCAGTGGGATTGCTTAGAAGCATGCATGAACTGGCTTAAACTTTGGACAGCAAAGGCAATGTCCGGCCTGGTAATAGTCAAATATAACAACCTACCGACAAGTCTTTTGTACATCTCTGGATCTGCTAAGACAGGATCAGGAGGACCACCAATATGATGATCAAACTCACAGGTTGTCAACTTTTGATTTAGCTCAATGAGCCTTCGTTAAGATCACTTAGGGTTTTTCTTCTCTAGTAGAATTTGAACCTGAGACGTTTATTGACCATTAAACTACACACTTGAGTGCGTTTCCAACGACATTATACTCGAAAACACATATACATTTGAGGTAAAAACACATAACAATACTACTAATTGATTTCAAGCAACAAATTAGTACTAATTAACTATGCAAATGGCCATTAAAATATGAAGAGGGGAAGTACAAAAGCATACCCGGGAGGGCAGTTGATCCAACAATGGGGATGAACTAGGATTACATAATTGAGAAGGAAAAATTAAATAGATGAAAGTAATAAAGATCAAAGAGGCAAAATTAAAAGTCCACTTTCTAATTTAATTTAACAGGGGAGTTGAGTAGACTTAAAAGTTAAAAAGTGAGGTGTAATAATTAATGACTCTATTTTTCAAAAAGAAATTACAGAAATAATAGTCTATTTTGTCAAAGTCTCCAAAATTCTATTTATTTCAAACTTGTTTTGATACACGTACATTGCACATGAATATTAAAGTATATATGTGAAAAACTTATTTTACTACTTCAAATATAAGGATATTTAAATACCCCTTAATAACTTTCAAATAAATTTAATCTCACTCTAACACTACAATACTAGACTCACAATGGGAAGTGAATTACACATGTGTCTCGTTAGCGCCACATTAGTGGTACATCAACCCTACATCATAGCCATGTAAAATATAATAGTTAATTTTTTTTCTTTTTATTATTGAAAGATATTCTTGCCCCACAATTATAAAACATTAAAGGCAAAATACATTAAAAAAAACTTCGAACTTGGCACGAAAACTTGCTTTAGTACTTAAACTACACGGGTGTTTATATACCCCCTTAACATGTTTGATGTAATTATTTTTAACCTTTCGAGCTCCAGCCCAGTTGAAGGCTGGGCATTGTTACACACACGCGTTTTTAGTGGTCCACGTCGCCTAAGGATTTAAAAAATATCTTATCCGTTTCCAAAATACAACCCGACCCACTTGTAAACAAATATCCCTAAATCTTTAAGATCCGTTCCCAAATACAACCCGACCCACTTATAAACAAATATCCCTAAATCCCCTAAGCCCGCAATTCTCATTCTTTCTCTTCTCTCAAACCTAGAAGATCAAATCTGAAGATTTCTCTTCCATTAGCGTAATAAGAATCTGGAAAAAAACCAGATAATAAGAAAAAGGGACGAAATAAAAATCAAAATAATAGATAAAGAAGAATAGGTTTGAAGCTTACATTTTGAAGAACAATTATTCCTTCAAAGATTCAACTTTTAGGTTTGAAGAGCTAAGATTTGAGGAAAATAAAGAAAAAAAAACATGAATTAGGTCACCATTTTTGGATGATTGGGTTGGTGAGGAGAAGAGGAAATCAGGGTTCTACAAAAGAGAAGATTTACATTCAAATATGTAATGGGTCGGATATTACCCGTTGGAGAGTCAAATTTTATTTTTAAAAAATGCTAAAAGATGAATTATGCAGTTGTATCAACACGCACAGGAGGCTGGAGCTCGGAAGGTTAAAAATAATTCACATCAAACATGTTAAGGGGAATATATAAACACCCGTGTAGTTTAATTACTAAAGTGAGTTTTCGTTCCAAGTTCAGGAGGGATTTGATGTATTTTCTCAACATTAAACAATGAATCACCCAAAAATCAAGAAAATTGCATCAAAATATTACTTTTAATGTAGACACAAACCTTGTTGTTAAAAGATGTGGAGCTTGAGGGTATAGCTAAAGATGTCATCGTTAAAAGGAATTAGCTTTAATTTTTGGTTGTTATTGTTGGAAAAAAATAGCTTCAATTTTACTTTTGACTGCCATTGTTGAAGCAAATTAACTTCAATTTGGGAACAACAATGATAAAGCTAAGTTCGATGATCTTTAGTTTTGTATAAGAAAAAAAGAAAAATTAAAATTAAAAAAATTAATGAGGATAAGATAAGAAAAGGGTGGGAGGGCAAGCTGATACATTTTTGTTTCATTTCAACAAGTTTGAGGCCTAAATTCAAACTTTATAGTGAGAGTTCAATAATAGCAGCAAGCAGGCAAGCTGATACATTTTAAATAATTAGTTGTTTATGTTTGGTTAATCGATTAAATTTTTAAAAATTAATAATAGAACATTAATTTGCATTTAATCAAGATTCCAAAAGCATATAAGGTAATTCTTCTTTCAGCTTATGAAAAATAAATATATGTTACTGCTTAAAAGGAGGTATTTTTCCTTAAAACTTTTAAGAAATAATACCTCAGGGGCTAGTTTGCACATGGCTCGAGTAATTTCACAGAATATCATGTAACTCTGTCCATCAAAGCTATGACAAATGGGAAGACAGACATTTAGATTATCATAACAGCATGTATCAGTATTGTAATATGGACATAAAAGTCTCCTATATATCTTTTCATTCAAATTTACATATTAATGCAGATGCATAATATGACTTCCCCTGCTTGTGAATTCATGGCAAAGTAAGCATCAGTTAGATAGAAAGAACTTGTTAACCAGCCTATCCCAGTATTCAGCCAATATACCGCCAATTCTTGCATCTGTCTGTTCATCCCACGGGAATGGTTTTGTTCGTTGAGTTGCTTCAAGAAGTTCATCCATTGAAATCTCCCCTTTTGATCTGCCCAGGGGAGCTGGTTTTTCGTATTCAGGACAGTAATCCTGTAAAAGACACCAATCACAGGAATTAAAAAACTCGAGGCTTACCCAGGGTCACTCATCATTTTTCTCACGAAAAGTTAAGAGGCTACTACTTACCAGATCAGCATGCATTTTCTTGACAAATGTTTTGAAGGTTCTGAAGTTCCTACTTTGAAGGAGTTTTTCAGATAATCGAAGGTAAGTCAACCCAGCCATTTTTAGTTTTGGTGGACCGTTTTTGTTGATACCATTTGGTCTAGCGTTGAGAAGGATTTGGTTGTAGGCATAGCCGTCATATCTTGCAAGTGCATTTTCACCTGCTACATCAATGTTCTCTTTCCAGCCAACACTCAAAACCTGTACATAATTAGGTAAGTCTTGGTTAATAGCAGTCCCTAGCTAGTTGTTCGCGAAAAAATGTTAAGTCTTTCCTCTGTAAAATCTAGTCTCTCAGAACTGGTACTCCCTCCGTCCCAGTTTAAGTGGTCTTACTTTATCTGTCCCAAAATGAGAAGTAAGCTTTCCAATTCCAACATTCTACATGGCAAGTTTAAGACCGAGATTTGAAGGACTACACACATGCATCTTTAGTTTAGACCACAAGATTCAGTGTCTCCCCTTTCATAAACTTAGTGCACAGTTAAACTAGGACAGTTAAATTGGGATGGAGGAAGTATAAGGTTAAGTCACGGTTTGTCCGAGATGTAAATTGGATGCTCAAATGGCATAAAACATGCAACTCTCTTTTCTAACCTGTTGAACTAGCTCTTGAGGGCCAGACTTAGCATAAGCTGGATGTTCTGAATTCTTCATCTCAAGGCAAGTGAAATTAAAGGTACCATAGTGTCTCGATAACATCCTTGCTATTGGTCTATAACCATCTCGATTGTCCAAATTATAAAATCCTGCTGTTAGCTCTGCAGCATGGCTGGCATCTTTGTACCACCAGTGAATTCCAGCTACCTGATCGAGCAATATTGGCAAAAGGGAAAATTCTGTTAGCTTGTGCTGTCAAAACTCGAAAGGGATCAATAATGCCAAGACTAAAGAATTTCCAGGTGGATGAAGACTTGCTTTAGCTGATAGCTTCACTTTGCATCCCAGGAAAGCTTTGTTTGCTTCATCAAGGATCTGATCTCCGTGAAGCAGTAGCTTGCTAGAGTACCAGGTCAAGAAAAACTTCCCTTTCTCGGTAAGGTATGTACCATTTGGTCCAAAGAATCCTGTTTCGGCGGGTACATTATTATATGTTCCTGCATCATCTGGAAGATCCCACTCTGAGTGGCCTGCCTTTGTTGCCGTCTCCTTGAAATCTGTTCTCATGTACTTGTCATAGCACTGCAACATTTTGGAGCCCATTTTGATCAGCGGATTATAAGGATAAACCAGTAAATATTTTGATCAAACTAAAAGTGCTTATAAGCTGAAAAAACATGAGGTGGGGGTGACCAACTTATAAGCACTTTGAGTATTTGCCAAACGCATAAAAATAATGCTTATAAGTCAGTCTGACCAATTTATAAGCTTAGACAAACACCCGCGGAAGTAGCAAAATGAATAAGAAGTTAAGAATCTCGAGTCACAAAGTGGTTGATTTTTAAGTAGCAGCTTGAGCCAAGTCTGACCTGAAATTCTCCAATGCCGGGGAATTTCCATCCTTGAGACTGAGTGTACGACGGATATCTAAGCTCACCAGCTGGACCAAGTCCTACCTCTATGTCTACTATGCTTCCAGCTTCCAAGAAGTCAGACATGTTCTCTCTAAAGCTCCTCATGTAGTCGCTGTAAATCTAAATGCATCAGGAATTTTAAGTCGAGCCTAAGCTCATAAAAAAAACGTCTATCTGTATCTAAGCATAAGAGTTGGATTGATCCTTCTGAGAATCACCTGGATAGCAGTTCGACCTTCAAACAGAGGTTGGTTATCCACGGCAAGTGAGAGGCATTCCTTGTTCCTTGTACCAGTCCGATTAGTATAGAAAATATCAGGGTTGTTTTCTCCGATAGCTAGTACCCATTTGGGTATAGGAATGAAAACATCATCTCCTATATTGCCACCACATTGGTGGAATGACATAATAGCTTGTATTTTGAGGCCAATCTTTTGAACAAGTTGGAACAAACTCCTATACGCAGACCAATCATATAGCCCGGGGCCATTGGCCTCTACAATTCCCCACCAGACATCCACCATAATCCCATCAACGCCGGCTTCTCTCAGCTCTTTGAACTGCTTCTCATACTTGGCTTGGTCCCGAAAAACATTGTCAATTGAAATAACATCTAACTGTTTTTCACCAGCAGAAAAGAAGAAACGGAAGTGTTAAAACTAGCATCTGCATCAATGTAGTTTCATGATCGATGACAAGGTTTATGACTTACTGGAAGCATTACATAAACAGGCACGTAGTTAGATAAAAGGATACTGCTCAATGTTGGACCCGTAACCTGCATAACAAGAGAAACCAAGAGAAGTCATTCTTCTATGAAATATCGAATTCTCTAAAGACAATATAGGTGCTGCAGCTTGGTATTCTATCTCCGTTCTGTTTTGTGAACTATATGCATAATTGTTTCTCTACCTCCCTAGATATCTTCGGAAATAGCCAAGTCAAAATATCTACTTGGCCACAATGTACTGTCAAGGAATTACTATCAAACAGAATTCACTTCAAACAAAGATTAGATTAAGAAAAACATAAATATAGACCCCTCGACGATGACAGAACATCTTCAACCTGCAGAGCCACCATTGAAGGGAAGTGTTTTACTATTGATAAATGCTACTCTTAAATTACCATAAGCTATCAGTTTCTTAAACAACTACCATAGACACATATCATAAAGGTAGACGATCAATGCCAAAAATCATTCAACGCGCACATAAATCACTTCTCATTCACAGTCTCTGCACACAACAACAACATACCCAATCTAATCCCACAAGTAGCGTCTTGGAAGATAGAGTATACATAGTATTACTCCTAGTCCTACCTTGTCAAGATAGCTAGACAGACTATTTCCAAAAGATCCTCGACTCAAAACAGGTACAAAAACGATGAAGAAAAGAGAAGTAGCAACAACAAATAATATAACAATCAAATCAAAGAAAACAACATGTAATACTAAAATCGAAGAGTGAAATATTAAGAAAGCAATAATAACAAAAAATAGAAGGTAAACTAGACAATGCTCGACTAGCTACTAATCTTTTTTACCTAATCCTCAACATCCAAAAACTCCTATCTAGGTCATATCCTCACATAGTTATATCGTGTGTTGTCTAATCATCTCTCAACAAAACAGACACACAAATTACTCAAAATTGAAAGAACAGAGGAAAATTTATTACCTTTGTTGCTTCAGAAGCAATGGCTCGAGTAATTCCAGTCTTTCGATTACAAGAAAATGTAATATTTTGCCGGAGAAGTTGTTTTCTTGCCAAATTAAATTTCTTAATCATAACAAGAGACAATTTTTGGTGTGGAAATCCCATTACCTCAGGCAAAACACCTAAATTTGAAGTTCCAATGCTAGCCATGCTGATATTCATCTAAAATATCAACAAATTTCCTCCTGTTTCTGGGCTTAAAAATTTAGAACAATATTAATTTCAACATTGCAAAAGAAAAAAATGTTAAAAATATCTAAGGTAAATACATTCATCACATAAAATCAAATAATCCTTTATGGAACACTTTTTTGTGGACTGCAATATTTTTATATGTGTGGATCCTAAAATTTGATTTTGAAAAAACAAATGGATTCTTCTAGTTCTAGCTATTACCACAAAAACATTGAAAACGAAACAACTGTAGCATAGAGTTTCGTTTTCGTTTCAGGCACGTACATACATTTTTTTTTTCATCAAATCATTTTCAAAATAATTTAATTTAATTTGGTTTCGAGTTAAATATCAAGGAAAATGTATACGAAAGTAGTAGGCACGTACATCTTTTTCATCGAATGGTGTTCTCTTTGCTTTGTGTCGTTTTCCAAATTGCCCTTTTTTCAGCTTTTGCACTAATCATGTTCACATGAATTGTAGTAGAAGGGAACAAAATTATACAGTCTTTTTCTTTTTTTTTAATGTATATCAAATTGAGGAAGTGACACATACATATAACTCCTAATTTAAATTGCCATGTTTTAGCCAAATAATAATTATTTAGCAAATGTAAGTCTTAAAAGAATTGGCAATTAATAGTAATACTATGTATTTTGCACAAATATAGGAGAGGAATTCCTATTCACACTCATCATTCTTCAAATTTTTTAAAAAAAATATTTAATATCATCTCTTTCTGATTTCTAACTATTTTTTCTTAAAATTAGCAAAAGGTTATTTAGAACATCTCTCTTCTTAAAATTAGCTAAAGATATTTGATTATAACTATTCTTCTTAAGTCCGCTATCTATAAATTATTTTGCATTTTTATCTTTCTAATTTTACATACTTGTACATTTTACATTGGATACATTTGTATTCATTAATAAAATAGCATACATTTATTTGCATTAATATCTTTCTAATTTATATAGGTATACATTTATCCGTAATCACCTAACAAACTTGTATACATTTGTTTAAATAAATGTATCTTTGCTAGCAGGGTGTCCCGGGTTAGATTTTGGTTAGTATGGTGGTGGTGTTATTATTTTAGGTTGCGATTCTGGGAATGTTTTTATTGTTATTTTTTTAATAAAAAATGCATATAAATAAAAATTCAAGCTGGACTCTAACTAACAATCTTAAAGTTTATAAGGTCAAAACCATCAAACCACACATTCAACTATGTTACACATTCGTTTAATTTATATTTATTGATGCATTCTATTATATATTTGTTTGACAACTTTTTACCTCACATTAAACTTTACTACACTTTCGTTTGATTTATATTTATCGATACATCAATTTTATATTTGTTTCACAATATTTTCTGACTAAGTGTTTGTACTTCAACAACTATGCATTCACATCTAATGATCTTCTTGTTACCTTCAGATTCTAAATTTGCCTCTGAATACGTGTGATACAAAGCAAAAACCTCCAACATTAACAGGGGGCAACAAACACACTTTCTAGTAGTTGGTCATATGCATCATCCTCTGCAGATCCAACATAGATGGGTTTCAATTCCAAATCTGCATACACAAAGGCAAACAGAAACTAAGTAAAATAATCACATGTATGCATAATATATATGTCATGTATATAATATTGTATAAATAGTGTATGTATGCTATATATTTATGTATTAAAAATGTATATACATTCCTATACACTATTGTACTACAATATTTATATATTGCTACAGTTTATTGAATTTTTGTTTTCAATCTCGATTAGCTCAAATATCTTCAAAATAATCCAAAATTTTAGATATGAGTTACTCTCAATATTTCAAATAATTTCATACATTATTCACTCTAAATGATTCATGTTTGCAGCATATCAAAACTTAACACTTGAGCTCCGGAGCTCTTCAATGAACATCGACTCAAATCTTCCTCTAAATAGATCAAATGTTATATATAAACTCTTTCAATATTTTAATTTTTTATATAATATTTACTCAAAATAATTTACATTTTTAATAAGTTAAATTTAAAAATTGAGCTTCAAAACTCTTATATATATAGTACTAATAATAAAATAAAGGCATAATTCATTTACACGATCTTTAACTTGACGTCAGCTGATAACTATGACTATTAACTTTGGGTATGCACAAATAGATACTTAAACTTGTATAAAATTGAACAATTAGACATATTCGTCCTACATAGCAATTTTGTGTGAGACGTGACGTCCTACATGTATTATGTCATGTAGAATATATGTGTATACTTGTTCAATCATATACAAGTTTAATTGTTTACTTGTGCACATTAAAAATCGGAAGACATTGTTGTTTGTTGAAACCAATTTAAAGGTCATGTTTATATATTATGTCTAAAATAAAATAATAGTTAAATAATTGTTTTTTTAAGTAATAAAGGTAAACTTTAGATGAGAAGACTAAAGAGATAATTGACAAACAAGTGAGTTGGTGCCACGCTTGCAACTTGTGATGTGGCAAACTGCAGCAGGACTCCCGTGAATCATATCGGCTCGAAGACGCAAAATTACAAGGTCAAAAATGAAAAGTCTATAAAGATGAAGGGTGAAAAGAGAGAAAGAGAAGAAATGGGGGGCATTTTTGTTAGTTTAGGGAAAAAGTAAGGACGTTGATGTAAATTAAGAGGTCAATGAAGAAAAAGACCAAAAGGCACTGACATTGCCAGCTTCATTTAAGGGTGACATGGCAGGCAATACTGGTAGGCTCGATTCCCCAAATATCCTCCTCCTACTAACACCTCCACATTTATTCCCATTATTAATGGAACAAAAAATAGAATAAATGAATTATATTAGTGATTTTAATTACTATAAGTTTGGAGTTTAAGTTTGTAAATATTATATTTATAAGAGAATGTTACTTTTTTATGAGTATTAGGTTATGAAACCAAATTAATTAGAATTTTGAAAAAATATATCAAGCGCGGAATGAGAAATAGATGGATCACAAATCTATTATTTCTTCATTTTTAATTTAATCTATTTCATAAAAAATATCTTTTTTGTGTGTAATTTTTTTTTTACTTTTTAGATAACATGTTTGAAATAGCTTTAGTTTATAATCATATAATTAAAAAAAAAATATTTTTTTAAATTTTATATTAACTTAAAATAAGATAAATAAGAGAGAAGATACGATCCAACTATCCAAGTTGCTATTAATTGTAAGGAGTAAACTATGGGGAAAGATGGTCTGCTTTGGAGTATGGACATTAATAGACTTAGATATTAGTGGAGCCTATGGAAGAGGTTGAGTTTAGAGGCTGTCAACAATGAGTGAGATTTTTAGTATTTGTTTATAATGGTTGAAGGTTGAAATTTGTGAAAACTAACTTTAGCCAATATGCAATTTTTTGAACTGTTCTTCTTCTTTTTCTTGTATGGGTTGGGTTGGATTGGGGCCTTGGTTTGGGGTGGATTCGTAGTGTGGTGTAGTTGTGAAAGCATGAGGGAAGACATGGGGCACATGTACATCTTCTATCTAATCTTAATCTAAAATTTATATGGTTGGTGTTTAATCGTACGCTTTATAAGCACTCAATTTAATGATTGGGACATTACTTAACAGATCTTACATAAATTATGTATTAATTTTTTTTAGTTAATATTATTGACCTTTATAATTTTTGAATAAATAAATGATACTAATAGTTTTTATCTATAGAAATAAGAAGATGGAGAATAACTCAAACAACAAGTTGTAGTATCATTTTTTTATTATTTTGTAATACTGTGAGAGTGATTACGTAACATTTCTTTTAAAATTACATAGCAAAATTTACTTTTTATCATTGATCTTCATGTTTTTATTATACATCTCAAAATCAACATATATTTTTTTTACTTTTTATCATTGGTCTTCATGTTTTTATCATAAATTTTATTTATTTTCTTTTAGGAGGTAAATTATATACTATGATAATAATATATTTTTACAAATAATGATTCTTTTATTACTAAAAAGTTAAAATACTAAACTGCTTATACTTTTATAATCATGTCCCCAATATATTTGTACTCTTTAAATTATATAATTCTCGAAAAACATCTACCAATAAAGATAAGTGAATACACTATAGTTTACTATTTATTTATTTTTTAATACACGTATTTTAGAACCAAAACCATATTTGACAGTGAATTACTATCTGAACTTATGTACGAAAAGTCAGTTTAATTTTTACAATACAAAGAGAATTTTGTCCTAATTAAGAACAGTTAATGTTCTAAAATTGACCAAGAAAACTTTTTTCCATAGTATCTGATTATTCTCATACCAACTAATATTCACTTCATTGCCCTAACAACTAATTAAGTGAAATGTAACAATCAAAACAAAACCAACAATAAATAATGATTTCTCCCCTAATTGATATCACATGCCATACTGCCACCTTTACCTCTTAATTTAATGGGTTTAATTTTAAACTTTTGAGTACTAAACTCACTCTATTTTCAAAAATTATAATTCAAATCAAAGTCGTTTAGACTCTTTATTACTAGTGCTAGATCCTTCAAGAAAATGCATTGTTAGGTGCACACAAATAGGGAACTAAAGTATGATAAATCAACATTTCACGTTAAAAATATTGAATATGAATGAATTCGGATATCGATAATGTGCATCCGCCCCGAGTTCAAAATCCCCATCTTATCCTCCATTCCTACCCATTTGTTGCATCTCAAGTGCTCACAGCTCACTCAAAATGTAGTCCAAAATGGTCCCAACTCCCAAAAAAACCATGACAAGAAAGAAAAGAAAGAAGGTATATAGTAGTATAAACAACATACAAAAAGTGAAAAAAGCCAAAGGAACAGACCCTCTCTGTTTCACCTGCCAACAGATTGAAAAAGCAGAATTAAAAGTTACACTGTATCAGCCTAACTTAGCTCATATCTACAACAACAACTACTCAGTTAATCAGTTACTTATCATTTTCTTTAGCCAAATTTCTGAATCAAACCCAGAAAAGTGAAAAGAAAGAAAAAAATGTGTTATGTGGGTAAAGCTACCAAGATCTTCATCTTCATTGTCACTGTTCTAGTTGTTACTGGTCTTATACTGGGATTTGGGTTACTTAGGCATCACAATCAGAAGGGGGAAAACAAATGTTCTGATGATTCTTGTGACCAAAATCTGTACCAAAGCCCCATTGTTTACCCACCCCCAACCACCTCCACTAACACCAATAACCCAATTTCACCATTGCCAATTTCAACTCCTTCACAGCCAAATACTCCAAATCCTAACTTACCCCCACCCCCACGCCCACCCTCACCAGAAAATCCTACCCCTGAAACACCCAATTTAACACCGCCGCCGCCTCCAGACACCGTGGTCTCCACTCCGCCGCCGCTTCCGCCGCCAACATTGAGCCCTCCGAGCCCCGTACCGGTGTCGCCAGGTCCAGTGCAATCTTAGATTTTTCTGATCTTCTCATCTGTTACCATTAATTTCGATTAACATTTTAGTGTTTTGTATAGAAAAAATTGGCATCTCGCTGCTACTGGTTTTTGGTAGCAGATTTGATTTTTTTTTTGCAGCTCCATTGTAATTTTTAGTATCATGAATCTGCTTCTTGCTTATTCAGCTAAGCTCATTGAACAATTTTTATTACATTTCAACAAAGATTATCATTTTCCTTATTCTAATTGGGGAAAAAGAGAAAATTTGGGGATGACAATATTATTTTATTTTTTTATATATATAGAATTGAATTTGGGGTTAACATTGGTTCTTCTTCATTCGATTACTTGACAAAATTATTGTATAAAGTCCTTTGAGAAAATTTTAATAGCTCGATTGTTTGACTATTTAATGTGATTATAATTTTTAAATTCACAAACCAAAAAAAAAAATGATCAACTGACTTTGTGTGGATGGTTTTTATTGATAATCAAGAAGAATCAGAAGAGGTCAATCACATTATTAATCAAATTAAATAAGAGTATCAAAGGGTCATAATAAGCAAATTCAAAATGATGATAATTGATGTGGTTCATGCCTCCATAAAAAAAAATTGTACTCCAAGAAATATTATTTTTTTAAAAAAATTGTGGATGTATTTTTCCTAAAAAATGATGACAAAAAAACAAAAAGATTTTAATCAAAATGTGATGCGTTGGTTGATGGTCCTTCAATTGGATTTAAGTACAAAGAGTTGAAAGCCAAAGTTGAGAATCCAATGAAAGTGTCTTCTATTGCATCTCCAACATCTTTTTCCATCTCTATCCCTCTAATTTCTTTGTTTTGAAAATTTAGGCACATAATATCATTTTTTTTTGGTTTCACAATAATAAATTTTGAGGTGCGACCTAAATAAGGCAAATAAGCAAATTAGATTGGATTTGAATGAACTGGACAATAATCTAATCATATGAATATGAGGTTGGAACTAGAATTAGTGAATGATTTATTTCTAGAATGTAAACATTCACACTAACTAATAACAGAAGCAATTTCGATCAAGTTAACGATTTTGTAAGATGATTTTATTTTTAGATAAACACTAAGTTTAGAGTATTCACGGATATTATTGGCCAAAAACTCCTCAACTTTTGAAAGGTATATTAGGGAAAATACATCAAATCCCTCGAACTTGGCAGCAAAACTTACTTTAGTACTTTAACTAAACGGGAGTTTAAATACCCCTTTAACATCTTTGAACTGTATTAAATACAACCCTGAGAGTAGAATACCACTATCACTTGCCACATCATAACCATGTAAGTACCACATCACAATCATGTAAGCATTACGCTTAGGGGCGAAGCTATAGTGGTGTCAGGGTGTCCAATCGGAGACCATTCGTCGGAAATTATATCATATATACAAATAAAATGATACCCTAAATAACTTTAATACGTTTTGGACACCCTGAACACATAAGTATCTATAGCCCAGTGGTTCCTGGGTTGACAAGATAGCGTGTAATACAAAATTAATATTATTTGATAAAATAATCCTTAATTAGATAAAATTTAAGAAAACAAAAGGTCGCAAGTTCGATTCTCACCAACAACATTTTCTCTTTTATGCTATTTTTTATATTTAAAAAAGAGTCATTTTAGTTATTTTCTAAATCTAAATAATAGTTAATAAATCTATTTTTAGAAATAATATAAATTTAATATTATTTGATAAAATAATTCTTAATTAGATACAATTAAGAAAACAAATTAAAATTCTAGCCGCCAAAATTTTAATTAATTTGACTTTGACTTTTTTTTAATAAGAATTTTAATAACTTAGTTTTTGAATTAATTTATGTTAGTAAACAACCTTGAAATATTTTATAAAATAACAAAACGCAAAAAGTCTCAACAATTTTTTTTTAAAAATAAAATTGTTTGATTATAATCTTTATTTTACATATGTCTCGTTGTTACTATCTTCGTTGCTTCAAGCGTAAATATGATGTATATCTAAGTTGAATTTTCTCTTTTTTTTTTCTTCCGTCCGATCGCGTCATATTAAACTAAAAAGCACATTATAACTAAATATTATTTAGTTTAACTTTAAATTTTTTAGTACATTTATTCATTAAGAAATTTAATTACTAATATTACATAGTTTGATTTTAAAAAAGTTCAGTACACCCATTCGTTATTTTTATTAATTGATGCAATTTTTGGACACCCTCAATAAAATTTCGATAAAGACTAACTTTAGAATATAGTTCACGGATATTTTTAGCCAAAAAATCCTCAACTATTGAAGGGTATATTAGGGAAAATACATCAATCCTCCCGAACTTGGCAGCAAAACTTACTTTAATACTTTAACTAAACGGGAGTTTAAATACCCCTTTAACATCTTTGAACTGTATTAAATACAACCCTGAGAGTAGAATACCACTATCACTTGCCACATCATAGCCATGTAAGTACCACATCACAATCATGTAAGCACCACGCCTAGGGGCGAAGCTACAGTGGTGTCAGGGTGTCCAATCGAAGACCATTCATCGGAAAATTATAACGTATATACAAATAAAATGATACCCTAAATAACTTTAATACGTTTTTGGACACCCTGAACACATAAGTATCTATAGCCCAGTGGTTCCTGGGTTGACGAGATAGCGTGTAATACAAAATTAATATTATTTGGTAAAATAATCCTTAATTAGATAAAATTTAAGAAAACAAAAGGTCGCAAGTTCGATTCTCACCAACAACATTTTCTCTTTTATGCTATTTTTTATATTTAAAAAAAAGTCATTTTAGTTATTTTCTAAATCTAAATAATAGTCAATAAATCTATTTTTAGAAATAATATAAATTTAATATTATTTGATAAAATAATCCTTAATTAGATACAATTTAAGAAAATAAATTAAAATCCTAGCCGCAAGAATTTTAATTAATTTGACTTTGACTTTTTTTTTAATAAGAATTTTAATAACTTAGTTTTTTAATTAATTTAGTTAGTAAACAACCTTGAAATATTTTATAAAATAACAAAACGCAAAAAGTCTCAACAAAGATTTTTTTTAAAAATAAAATTGTTTGATTATAATCTTTATTTTACATATGTCTCGTTGTTACTATCTTCGTTGCTTGAAGCGTAAAAATTATGTATATCTAAGTTGAATTTTCTCTTTTTTTTCTTTCGTCCGATCGCGTCATATTAAACTAAAAAACACATTAAAACTAAATATTATGTAGTTTAACTTTAATTTTTTTTGTACATTTGTTCATTAAGAAATTTAATTACTAATATTACATAGTTTGATTTTAAAAAAGTTCAGTACACCCATTCGTTATTTTTATTAATTGATGCAATTTTTGGACACCCTCAATAAAATTTCGATAAAGACTAACTTTAGAATATAGTTCACGGATATTTTTAGCCAAAAAATCCTCAACTATTGAAGGGTATATTAGGGAAAATACATCAATCCCCCCGAACTTGGCAGCAAAACTTACTTTAGTACTTTAACTAAACGGGCGTTTAAATACCCCTTTAACATCTTTGAACTGTATTAAATACAACCCTGAGAGTAGAATACCACTATCACTTGCCACATCATAACCATGTAAGTACCACATCACAATCATGTAAGCATAACGCCTAGGGGCGAAGCTATAGTGGTGTCAGGGTGTCCAATCGGAGATACTTCGTCGGAAAAATTCGTCGGAAAATTATATCGTATATACAAGTAAAATAATACCCTTAATAACTATTTAATACGTTATGGACACCCTGAACACATAAGTATCTGTAGCCCAGTGGTTCCTGGGTTGACGAGATAGCCTGTAATACAAAATTAATATTATTTGATAAAATAATCCTTAATTAGATAAAATTTAAGAAAACAAAAGGTCGCAAGTTTGATTTTCACCAACAACATTTTCTCCTTTACACTATTTTTTATATCTAAAAAAGAGTCATTTTAGTTATTTTTTAAATCTAAATAATAGTTAATAAATCTATTTTTAGAAATAATACAAATTTAATATTATTTGATAAAATAATCCTTAATTAGATACAATTTAAGAAAACAAATTAAAAATTTAGCCCCCAGAGTTTTAATTAATTTGACTTTGACTTTTTTTTAATTAGAAATTAAATAACTTAGTTTTTGAATTAATTTAAGTTAGTAAACAACCTTGAAATATTATATAAAACAAGAAAACACAAAAAGTCTCCACATAGAATTTTTTATAAAAAAAATTGTTTGATTATAATCTTTATTTTACATGTCTCGTTGTTATTATCTTTGTTGCTTGAAGCGTAAAAATGATGTCTATCTAAGTTGAATTTTCTCTTTTTTTTCTCTTTTTTTTTCCTTCCGTCCGATCACATCATATTAAACTAAAATACACATTAAAACTAAATATTATGTAGTTTAACTTTAATTTTTTTTTTACATTTGTTCATTAAGTAATTTAATTACTAATATTAAATAGTTTGATATTAAAAAAGTTCAGTATACCCATTCGTTATTTTTATTAATTGATGCAATTTTTGGACACCCTGAGTAAAATTTCGATAAAGACTAAGTTTAGAGTATAGTTCACAGATATTCTTAGCCAAAAACTCCTCAACTTTTCAAGGGTATATTAGGGAAAATGCATCAAACCCTCCGAACTTGGGAGCAAAACTTACTTTAGTACTTTAACTAAACGAGCGTTTAAATACCCCTTTAACATCTTTGAACTGTATTAAATACAACCCTGAGAGTAGAATACTACTATCACTTGCCACATCATAGCCATGTAAGCACCACGCCTAGGGGCGAAGCTACAGTGGTGTTAGGGTGTCCAATCGGAGACACTTCATCGAAAAATTATATCGTATATACAAGTAAAATGATACCCTAAATAACTATTTAATATGTTTTGGACAACCTGAACACATAAGTATCTGTAGCCCAGTGGTTCCTGTGTTGACAAGATAGCGTGTAATACAAAATTAATATTATTTGATAAAATAATCCTTAATTTAATAAAAATTAAGAAAACAAAAGGTCAAAAGTTCGATTCTCACCAACAACTTTTTCTCCTTTATGATATTTTTTATATTTAAAAAATAGTCATTTTAGTTATTTCCTAAATCTAAATAATAGTTAATAAATCTATTCTTAGAAATAATACAAATTTAATATTATTTCATAAAATAATCCTTAATTAGATACAATTTAAGAAAAAAAAATTAAAATTCTAGAAACCAGAATTTTAATTAATTTGACTTTGACTTTTTTTTAATTAGAATTTTAATAACTTAGTTTTTGAATTAATTTTAAGTTAGTAAACAACCTTGAAATATTTTATAAAATAACAAAACGCAAAAAGTCTCGACATAGAATTTTTTTTTAAAAAAAAATTGTTTGTTTATAATCTTTATTTTACATATGTCTCGTTGTTACTATCTTCGTTGGTTGAAGCGTAAAAATGATGTCTATCTAAATTGAATTTTCTCTTCTTTTTTTTCTTCCGTCCGATCGCATCATATTAAACTAAAATACACATTAAAACTAAATAATATGTAGTTTAACTTTAAATTTTTTTGTACATTTGTTCATTAAGGAATGTAATTACTAATATTACATAGTTTGATTTTAAAAAGTTTAGTACACCCATTCTTTATTTTTATTAATTGATGCAATTTTGGACACCATCAGTAAAATTTTGATAAAGACTAAGTTTAGAGTATAGTTCACTGATATTTTTAGCCAAAACTCCTCTACTTTTGAAGGGTATATTAGGGAAAATACATCAATCCCCCCAAACTTGGCAGCAAAACTTACTTTAGTACTTTAATTAAACGGGCGTTTAAATACCTCTTTAACATCTTTGAACTGTATTAAATACAACCCTGAGAGTAGAATACCAATACCACTTGCCACATCATAGTCATGTAAGTGCCACATCACAATCATGTAAGCATCACGCCTAGGGGCGAAGCTACAGTGGTGTCAGGGTGTCCAATCAGAGACCCTTCGTCGAAAAATTATATCGTATATACAAGTACAATGACACCCTAAATAACTATATAATACGTTGTGGACACCCTGAACACATAAGTATCTGTAGCCCAGTGGTTCCTGGGTTGACGAGATAGCCTGCAATACAAAATTAATATTATTTGATAAAATTATCCTTAATTAGATAAAATTTAAGAAAACAAAAGGTCGCAAGTTCGATTCTCACCAACAACTTTTTTTCCTTTATGCCATTTTTTATATTTAAAAAAGAGTTATTTTAGTTATTTTCTAAATCTAAATAATAGTTAATAAATCTATTTTTAGAAATATACAAATTTAATATTATTTGATAAAATAATCCTTAATTAGATATAATTTAAGAAAAAAAATTAAAAATTTAGCCGCTAGAATTTTAATTAATTTGACTTTGACTTTGTTTTAATTAGAATTTAAATAACTTAGTTTTTGAATTAATTTAAGTTAGTAAACAACCTTGAAATATTATATAAAACAATAAAACACAAAAAGTCTCCACATAGAATTTTTTTATTAAAAAAATTGTTTGGTTATAATCTTTATTTTACATATGTCTTGTTGTTACTATCTTCGTTGCTTGAAGCGTAAAAATGATGTCTATCTAAGTTGAATTTTCTCTTTTTTTCTCTTTTTTTTCTTCCGTCCGATCGCATCATATTAAACTAAAATACACATTAAACTTGATATTATGTAGTTTAATTTCTGTACATTTGTTCATTAAGAAATTTAATTACTAATATTACATAGTTTGATTTTAAAAAAGTTCAGTACACCCATTCGTTATTTGTATTAATTGTTGCAATTTTTGGACACTCTCAGTAAAATTTCTGGTTATGCCAATGACCACGCCATTAATTTTTAATTTTTTTGCTTATTCACCTTTTTTGTTTTCTTAAACTCATTACACTAATCAATTAATTAAAATACATTCTAAAATCAAAATTATCGCATCTTCTCAACCCCTTCTCTTCTAAACCTCCCCCCCTTCTTCTTTCTTGATTTTCATCATTTTCAACCTTCATTGGCTTCTTTTTTTTCCCGAATTTTTTATCTTCAATGGTTGTTTTCTTCTTCAACATTCATTGAATACTTACTTTTTCTTCTTGGAACCGTCTCTCTCCCACGAATTTTTTCTATTAGAGAATAATATTTTTTGAAAATTATTTTTTTCTTAACAACTTGCATGAAAAATGAAAATTGTGTAAAAAAATTGATATACCTATATTTTTTTCCATCACAACTAATAGAATTCAAAATGATTACTTAAAATGTAAGAAAGTTTGCATTCAATAATATGAATTGGGTGTTGAATTTTTGTAATTAATGAAGGACTGGTGAGGTGAGGGATGAAGATGAAGGAAAAATTTTAATATGAAAGAAGAAAGGTATAAGGAGTGCTTCAATGGGGAATAAAACATTTGGGGAAGACAATAAAATAAAGAGAGAACAAAAAAATTAAATATTTTTAAAAAATAATTGAACCCGCAAATTTCATTTACTTCTAAACAAGAAATTTCACATTCTTTTAACTTTAACTTGTAAAAAAAAATTAAAACTTATTAGTTAGATATTGGTCAATAAAAAAATGTCATGTGTACAATTTTACCTTTTTATTTTTATTTTTAATTATTTCACGCGCTTTGAGGAGAGTGAGTGCACTCACATTGATACGTCAGCTCTTAGGGTGGTATTTAATTAGTTCATAATTGTTAAGGGGGTATTTAAATGCTCGTATAGTTAAAGTACTAAAGTAAATTTTACTGTCAAGTTCGGAGGAAATTTTATGTATTTTTCCGATATATGTTATAAACTATCTTTACGTTAAGAGGCTTCCCATTTTTCTTTTGCAAAAATAATACCCCATAATAAGAAATGTCGTCTACAAAATACTACAAAATTAGGCCGTAGGAATGGAAAAACAGTAAGGGTCGTTTATTTAATTGAGTGTATAATGTGTTTATATAATGTATATATAGTGTATATAAATGTTCATTTTTTTTTCCATCTTAATGAACTCAAATTTCTTTTAATTATATTATAAAGAATGAAAACAGTCCCAAATTTTAAAATGAGCTTCACCTCTCGATGCTTCAAATCTTTAGATATTATTCACTCGAAATGATTTATGTTTGTGTTAGATCAAAATTAAAATTGAGCTTCATGGAGTTTTTCAATTCCAACTAACTTAAATCTCCTCTAGATAGTTTCAAATTTTAGGTATGAGCTCATCTTAATATATCAAATCGTTTAATATATTAAAATGTAAAATCAAGTTTTGAAGAAATTATATCATAATAAATAAAAGCACCTAACAAGCATGAGAAAAGGAAAAACAAATTAACAAAGATGCACTTCACCAATCACCTGTAATAACAAAGATGAAAGGTGATTTTGTATGATAAATAGAAGTTATTTATTTTGATAAGAAATTTTGACCCAATGAATATTTTATATAATTGAAAAATTTACAATTAGGGTGTGTTTGATCGGGGTATCAATCGTATGGTTTGGTCGGTTATGTTTTAAAAATTATATCATTTCAATTTTATGGATATTTTATAATATGGAATTAAAATAAGATTTTTTAAAGCTATCCCAATCATACCAGTTAGTCTTGGTATCGATATGGTTCTTGTCTTTTTTACTTTTGAAATATCATCTCCCAATACACTACTATTAATGTATTTCTTTCACAAATATGTTCTTGAATGTAAAATCTTATTGCCGTATTGTTTGATCTTAAATATTTACTAAAAGTGTTTGGGTAGGTTTTGTTGTATTGTTTGATAGAGTATCTATTACAATATCTTTTGATTTTAAACCTAATTAAGTAAAAACTAACTAAAGAATAAAAATCCAAAGTTATCTAGTCACCAGATACCTTGGACCTAAGTTATATTTATATTTGAAAAATGTTGTAAAATATATTTAAATTTAACATATTGTTAATATATAACATATATTTACATACATGTAAGGTTATTCAAATCAGAAATTTTTGTTTTTTCCATAAATTAAAATAAACATCCAACTTGTTCGGGACGGTTATACACGTAAATAAAAGTCCATGATTTTATTGAAAAAATATCATAAATTGATTTGGTTGGGTAAGGTTTAGTCGATTTTTCATATTCTTTTGACACCCATACTACGAAGGAAAATATTTTCTAAAAAATGTTTTTCAATTTTTCCATGTTTGATTGACTTTAATATTTTGAAAAATGTTTTTCTCAAATTTAAGGATAATGTCTTTCGTTCAAAAATTAAGAAAAATATTTTTTCTGAATCTCTACTTCTTTATTTAAATTATATATTTTTACCCTACCCGTACACGATCGGCCCTCTCTATTCCAAAAAACAATTAGGATTTTTATAAATTGTTTTATTTTTTAAAATTTTAAATATTTGTTTGCCTCTTATACCAACCCTCTACTCCCAAACCAGCCCCTTTCCCAGAAAAAAATATTGAAAAAAATATTTTTAAAAAACACAATTTTAAGATTATTTTGCTTCATCCAAACCCTACCACTCCTACTCCACCCCACCCCCCACAAAAAATATTATTTTGAAAAATTATTTCAAAATTATAAAATTTCATCTTTTACCCCACTTCTATCCCTGACCCCCCCCCCTCCCACTCACTCCGTCAACTTTCTTTAATAAAATAGTTTCAAAAAATATTCCATGATCAAAAAGTCTGACAGGGTCAAATCTTAGGGTCGAATTTTGGAACGGTTATCAGGGTTTTCCTGTCCTAGTTCGAATGTTATAGTCAGTATTAGATCGATTATTAGGGTCTATTTTTGGGCCAATAATTATTTTCTAAAGAGTATTTTTTTGTCTCAAGCCAAAAATAAAAAATATTTTCTAAAAATAATTTTCATTCACCAATCAAACATAAAAAAATAAGTTAGAAATCCATTAAATTCCACTAAAACATTTTCCTTCGTACCAAAGACACAAGAGTGATGGACGATGAAAGAAAAAAAATATCAAATTCACATTCTAAAGATAATCTATTAAATGTATATTTCTATATTTGTAGTGTAGTAGAAGATAAACGTAATTCCAAATTGAATAGATTAAAATAAATAATATATGAAGAGTTCTCAAGTAAAAGGTAAAATGGTGTTAAATTTTTAAAGAGTAATTTGGTTATTCGAGTTTTGTCTCTTGGGGCTCTTTCACTTAGAAATATGTGGTGAACTCATGATTTGATCATATTAGGAATGTCATAAATTTTCTTTTAAATTTGTAGTTGAATAATCATAGAAATTTTTGTCTAATATTTTAAAATTTTGAATTAAAGTACTTAGAATTTATCATCTACAAATAAGGTTTTCTAAGACAAGAACAAACGTTTGGTATTACAAAAAATGACTAATATTTTATTAAGCTAAATAATCTTTGTTAAGTTATATGAATACGTACCAATGACTAATTATACAATTTACTATCCACGTTATAACCTATCAAAAGAAACTTTTTCCATACCATACTCAAATTAGACGTAACGATTTAAAGTATAAGTGTATTTAAAATAGTTATTACTCAAATAAATAATTAAATACACAATAGCTTGAGAGAATCAAAACGATTGATAAAATCGCAAATAATTAAATAACCGACTTTATTCGATTATCCTCTAGACACAACTTACATTTTATTGTTAAATTCTAATTGGATGTTGGGGAGCCAAAGCGGTTACTAAAATCGTTAATAGTCAAATAACCAACATTATTAGATTATTTATAAAAATGTGTAGTTGCAAAGATCTGCACAAAATTTTCAAACTTATGGGATGAAAAAAAAAAAAAAAAAAGATTTACAAGTTCACGAAATACCTGCTAAACATAGCCGACATATAAATCCTCTATCAAGTATATCCTTAAAAAATATATATACCAAAAAATAAATCCTCCGATCAAGTATGTCCTAAAAAAGTTGAATGAGGTATCGTTTTTGTTAGGTTTTTCCATTTTTTCTTTTGTAGAATATGAATTTTCACATTAACGAATTTGTTAGCATCGACAATAAAAAAAATTAATATAAACACTAATCAGATTGTTGACATGAAAACAAATTAATATGGATATCGATTGGTAGTGCCACGTAGGTCAAAAATGAATAGAAAATTATTTGTAAATTAAGTTTGAGGGGTAATAGAACTTTAGTATAGTATAAATGTGTCTATAAAATTTTGAGAATAGATTGGGGTACTTATGCATAGGGATGGCAATGGGGCGAGCGGATGCGGGGCAAGGCAGGTTGAAGGTTGTGCGGGGTGGGAGGAATGCATGGCGGGTTGAAGTGGTTCTTTTTAAATTAATGTGGAGTGGGGCGGGTATATGCAATTTCATGTGGGTTCAAACTTAATTTTAACTTTTTACATGTTATAAGAGTGATATAGCATTATTTATTAAAATAATTTCTTGGCATAAACTGTTTTGAATGGCTAACAAACTAGAAATAAGAAAAAATTATCTCACTACTTGGATTTAATATTTTGTTATTCAAATCCACCAAAAAAAATGTTGCTGACATATTAAAAGAGTTGTAAAACATTGTAATGTTTAAATGATGTCACAACATGTTAATTTTAGTGATTAACAACTGACAAAATTTTAACTTCTTAAGTTGAAAACTTACTAAGCTTATTATTTAAAATGCTTTTTATAAAATATGTGAAATTGAGCGGGGTGGGACAGAGCAGGTTGAAAATAACAAATATGTTATTTGGGGCGAAGCAGAACTGGTTAAGATCTTAGCAGATTTAAACGAATTTGCCCCGCAACCGCTCCGCCCCGCGTTTTCCTTAATTAAGTCTAAAGGATTGCTTTTAAGTAATTTTCCTCTATTCTATATATAATACAGCTACAAATAGAATTTAATTCTATGTTACACGTTGCAGAAACATTAAGAAGAAACATACTCTTTATATATATAGATAAAATGTATTTTTTAACGAAGGGGTGTCTTCGGACAGACGAGTCCATCCTTGTATAATAAAGACAAGTTAAGGTGTCTAGGCACACTCAAAACCAGAGTGTTTTGATCGAATTTTAATATATATGACTCTCTATGTTCAATATTAATTGACTTTTTAATATTTCTTTTAATTGTTTAAAATAATTGAATTGTTCAAAATTTAATTTTTGACTTTTTTTTTATTTGTCATTTTCTTTAATGAAGTTTAAAATTATCTAAGAGATAAATTTCACTACTTACAAAGTTATATTATAATTTCACAAAGGATGATAGTGAAAAATATGATTTAAATAATATCATTGGATGAATTTCTTAATGAGTGCGCACATTAAATTAAGAATTAATAGAGTATCTATTACTTTCTATGTCTCAATTTATCAAGTAAATTTCGAGAGTCAATAAGTTTATATTTGATCATAAATTTGGGCATGTAGTCTTTTACTAATTTTTTAAATTTTAAATTTATATATCTAAAAACTACAAAAGTAGCACTTACTTGAATTGTAAAGGCATAATATATAAACACACGAGTTCTACATGACACAATACACGATATATAGGATGCTATGTAGGATATGCATGTCTATTTGTTTAACGTTATACAAGTTTAAGTGTCTACTTGTGTAACTTCAAAGTTAAAAAACATAAATATAATTTAAAATCAAATTAAAAAATATGTAATTTTAAAATTTAAAAAATATCATATAAATTGAAGCTCTCATTTTATTATGCCCATACTAAAACAAGTAGTTGGAGGAGAAAGCTCCAAATAGAAAGTTACAGTAGTTGTTCCACTCTAGTTGCAGTTTTCTTCTCAGCAACAAATAGTATAATAGCAATGAAAACGATGATTGATGAGTGATAGCTACTTGTCTAGTGAAAAGCAGCACAAATCATGCTGCTCTTCCTTGTCCAGCCAAAACAGCGTTTACTTTTTGAGTTAGAAAATGCATTAATGACGAGATCCAACTTTGTTAATTCGTCCATTGATGCTGCCGTCAATTCTCCTCCATCCATATCCACAAAAAAAATACTTTTTTTTTATATATATATATGATGTTGCTATTTCAACTGCTACTATTGTATTGCTCTTTGCTACTGCAGTAGATGATTGTTTATACTTGTGGTTTTGTAGTGTGCAGAGCAAAAGGGAAGGGGGAAATTGAAGAAGGGAATTAGGTCATGGAGGTTGATTCTAGTGGGAATCCTAATTGGTTATTTGATTATGAGTTGATGACGGATATTACTTCTGCTGCTTCTGTTACCGTCGCTGATTTTCAGTCTCCGGCTACTATTGATTTCAGCTGGCCTGCTCAAACAATCTATGCTTCCTCTAATCTCATGTGAGTCTGCTCTTCCGCCCTTTTTTAATTCTTTATTCTATTGTCAATTTGTTGTACAATTACTCTCATGGTCATTTTTTTTTTGTTTTCGAATGAGGCTTATATGGTTTGAACATGTGAAAAGGAGAGACAGTGACGAGGTTGGCAATGATGAGTTTAAGGAGAAGTAAAGGGAGGCTGAAGAAATATTTGGAGAGGTGATTACACAAGACTTGATGCATCTTTAGATTACGAGGGGATGAACTTAGATAGGGGATATGAAGGTCATGGATTGGGGTAGATGGGTAGTTGATAGTTGGTAGTTGAGTGTTGTCTTGCTTTGCGGAGGGATAGACTTGGTGGTAGTTTGGAGCATAGTATGTGCTTCTCCTTTCATAGCACTAGTATTAGTATTGCTTTGAATTGCTTTCCTTTCCTTTATTTGAGCTGAGGATCTATTGGAAACAATCTCTCTACCTCCACAAAGGTAGGGTAAGGTCTGCCTACACACTACTCTCTACATACTCCACTTGTGGGATTGCACTAAGATTGTTGTTGTTGTTGAATTTTAAAGAATGATAAAGAAAATTTTATGTTAGGATTACAACTTCTCTTTTAACTTAAAACATGTGAGCTTTGTATATTAAATTCATTGAAATCGAGATGAAGGGGAAGGCCGAAGGTTGTGGTAAATTTGACACCTAGTTTCAAATAATCTTATCATAGAGTAGGAGGTAGCTTCAACAAGGAATTGTCACTTCAGCCAGTCTGTAGTTTGAAAAGTTGTTCCTTTCGAGCATAAGGAAAGTGCCTATCACTTTGTGTTGAGGTTGTAGATTCCTCTCTAGATTACATTACTTGAAGATATAGAAAGACTGAAATTATGTTCGGTAAATATGTTTAGTAGGATTTATATCCATCAGCTTTTCCACCAAGGTTATTGTAAGTAATAACTATGAAAGACAAATGTCTAATCTTATGGGTGCGTACATGTTTAATGTCTCGAAAGGATGATGCAAAGTAGTGGGACATCAACACTTTACTGAAGCTGGTGCTTTGCTTTTACCATATCCATATTCTGATGGTCATCTATCTCTTTCAGTGCTGAAACAGATTACACATTTGCGGATTCAGAAGTTAGCAAGGAGGCAAGCTCACGAAAGCGGTAAATAAATTATCCATTTCTTTTATATCATGGTTTGATAGGTTTGATGAACTCTTTTTATTACATTCTTCTTGTTTTAGAGATATGGATCTGTTTATATATCCTATGTTCTAGTAAGGAGAAAACCTATTTGGCTATGGTTGTCCACTCTTAAATGTACTCATTTAAGAATTTTTCTTTCTAAATATGTGTTACCTACAACTATGTCATAGGCTAAAATGAAGTCTTGAATAGCCTTTCCTCCATTATTCCTAATATAACCATATCCCCCATGTATTGGGTCAAAACTGTCGTTATCTTTACATACATGACCATTTAGATCTCCACAAATAAAAATCTGTTGGTCGCCTGGAATACCTTGAACCAAGGTGCCCATATCTTCCAAATATTTAGTTTTTGTTTCCACATCTAGTCCTATTTAGGGAGAATATGTAGTAATGATATTCATTGTTTCATTTCGCATGCAAGACTTAATGAGATAACCCAATCCTCACCACGCTTTCCCTCTACAACCTTGTCTTTAACTCTTGGTTTTAGAATAATTGAAGTCCACGCTTTATTTGCGCTTTGTGTTTAAAAACCCCAACTGATCTTAGAGCTTTTTTGCTCTTTTTGCTTTTGATAACACTGCACACCACAACCCTCCTCCTTTATATGGGTTCGAGACCGGCCATTTGAGCAAAAGCTCATACAGGTAGAGTCGAAGGCTCTTCCTCCCAATCACTCCTTTCAGTTTTATGTTTGTCTATCACTGAGGAGAAGTTTGTTGATTACTCAAGAAACCTATTTTCCTTGCGAGATTCTTGGTTGTAGACTTGTAGTCTAGTAAATTTGTCAGCACAATGATATCCTTATATATCAGACAACACAGCTGCCTAGTTTCTTTATACTTCTTCTCTTTTCCTTTTTTACGAAAAAGCTATTGTTTATTCTTGTTGCTGAGAGTAAGATAATTTATTAATGATCTCAATACTAATAATTACAAAATAGGGTTTCTATGCAGTATCTTTCATCCCCGGTTCTCTTGCTAATCATCCTACTAAACTCAGGCATGAATATCAGATAATGTGACATATCGAAAAATTTTACATTCTGTTTCCTACTTTATGGAGAACCCATTTAGAGTACCAATCTGGTGTGAATTGGTGTTTTCTTGTTTCAAGGCTGTATAAGGGTTTTACTATTATAAGTGATAATTTCCATTTGAAGGACTATCATCTCAAATTTGAACTGTCTATGTGGAAATCTCTGTTTCAGGTTTGACAATCCAATCTATCTAATTGCTAAAAGGAAATGTCAACATTTGATAGAGCTTTGTAGATATCTTCAATTAATATGCAGCCTTTCCAATAGTCAGTTATGAAAATTTAGCTTCAATACACTGCATCCTATCTATTGGTATTCTTACATCACATCTTTTTTCAATTGTCTCATTCTGTTTGCGATTCTAAGATGGATACAGCTTATTTAGTTTCCAGAGTAAAATTCCTTTCATTATGGGCTCAAATTAAACAGATAGTTTTTAGCAACTTTAGGATGACTGTACATGTGATTCTTGTTCTTCTATATCTACGTAGACCATCAACTGAGAAATAATGAAATTCACTTTCACAATGTTGACCTGAACAAAATTTTCTTTATTTTAGAGTTGTGTATCACATAAATTTCTCATAGGATTCCTATGGGTCATGATCGTACCATTGCTAGCCATCCTTGTTTATATCTTTCTCCAGTGTCACTAGTTCCAATGAAAATATCCTTCAAAAGGTTGGCCATTAAAGTGAGTTGCTACTAGCACTCCGCTGCATCCCCAAGAAACAAGAAAATGAAAAAGAAAGTTTCTATATTAAAACTGGTTGTTTCAGATAGCATTTTCTAAACAAAGAACAATGCTGTTTGAACTGGTATCATTCATTTCTTTCTTGTATATCTACTTAACTGTACGTACAGGTTAAAAAGTGAATGGTGCAGCTCTCCGAGATCTAAGGCATGCCGAGAGAAATTGCGGAGGGACAGACTGAATGAGAGGCATGATCTCTCCCTCTAGATCTCTTTCTTTTGACATATTCACTTTCTTATGAATTCTCACATCCAAATCTGACATCATATAGGTTCCTCGCATTGAGCTCTGTCCTTGATCCTGGAAGGCCACCAAAAACTGAGAAAGTTGCAATTCTAAGTGATGCTCAAAGGATGCTGATTGAGCTGCGAACTGAAACCCAGAAGCTGAAGGCGTCAAATGAGGAGCTGCAAGAGAAGATAAAAGAACTTAAGGTGTAGATTTAATTCTAGTGCCACTGAATGTCAGCTGTACTCTCTGAACTTCCATCTGTGCTAGTTTTCTTTAGCTCTCTGTTGAGGCACTTATAAAAGAAAAACTTATGTCTATTCAGGCAGAGAAGAATGAGCTCCGTGATGAAAAGCAAAGGCTAAAGGAAGAAAAGGATAATTTGGAGCAGCAGGTTAAAAGCTTAGCTTCTAAACCAGGATTTCTCTCCCATCCTTCTGCCATGGGAGCTGCATTTACTGCACAAGGACAAGTTGCTGCAGGCAACAAATTGATGCCTTTCATTGGTTATCCCAGTGTTGCGATGTGGCAATTCATGCAACCTGCTGTTGTTGACACATCTCAAGATCATGTGCTCCGTCCTCCAGTTGCTTAAGCTGGATTTGCCAGGTGACTTGCTACTGGAGCTTTGTTCTTTTTGTTGCCCCTGTGAGTGCTAAAAGGGATAAACAACTGAGACAATTTGCTGGTTGTATTTGTATGTCTAGCTTTTATGTATGTGTCAGTCTTGATGGTTTGCTAAATCATGTATATGGCGGGTGTATACTCACCCGAAAAACAGTTATGTATTATGATTCCCTAGATGGGATTCCTTCTGAAATAATTAAACTTGGTTGTATGCACATTATACCCTGTTTTAGCTAAGCATGCTTCTGCACTCAGTAGTATATTCTCCTCTGGATTGACTCTGAAGACGTCACTTATTTTGCTTGAGAGGCCATTTTGGTTACTTTCTGCACTCACTACCAGAATTCTTTTCCCTGCACTAGGATTAAGTATTCCGTGTTTTCTTGATACCCTGGTGCTTGTACTAGATTATACTTTGTTTGCTCTGTTATACTTATTGGGAAAGAGGTCAACCTCTTTTCGATCTATGTGCTTTCGAAATTCACATCTAGGGCTTCTAAACTCGGTGTAGCATGTATTTTCAGACTATTTGCACTGTTACAAGCAATATGTTGAGGAAATTTCAACAGTTAAGTTTCTTTGAACCTTTTGTTAGATATCAGCTTCGGCTGTGTAAGACTCCACATTTATTGCCTCTACTGATTCTACTGAATCAAGAAAGTATTCATGCTTTAGGGTAGAAAATCTCAATGGTTTCCATTATATCTCCGTAAATGATTTGCACATTCATAAGATGGAATGTTGAAGAAACAACCAGGACTAAGGAAAATCAGGTACAAAATAGAATTGAATGAAACATAAAAACGAAAAAAATGACAACATCTTCAAAATATTGTTTGAAGGCTTAAAGAAGGAACATCATCATAACAACAAAGCCAAAACCCACAGTAGAACCAGCAACGACACTGATTTTATCAGCCGATGATGGGGAAGATGTGGCAGGTGCAGAAGCATCAGGGGCCTCAGCAGAAGGTGGCAATCCTGGGGCCTCAGCAGAAGGTGGCAATCCTGGGGCCTCAGCAGAAGGTGGCAATCCCGGGGCTTCAACAGAAGGGGATGTTGGAACGCCAGTAGGAGGCATGGCTGGGCTGTGAGCATGGGAGGACTTGGAAGGTGACATTGCTGGGGAAATTTTATGTATGTTTCTGGGTGAGGGTGCTGATGAAGACTTGGGAGATGGCGATGAAGAGGGAGGGGAAGCAACTGGGGGTTTAGTCATGGGAGTTGGTGGTGGAGTTTTGGGAGTTGATGGTGGTGGAGTTGACGGTGGTGGAGCTTTGGGGGTTGGGGTTGGTGGAGTAGCTGGTTTGGCTGGTGGAGGTGGGGGTGGGGTAGCCTTGGGAAGAGTGTTGATTTCGAGTTTCATTCCTCCTACATTACAATGTCCACCAGTTCCACATATAAAGTATTTCTTGCCTACAGAAGCTAGTGTGATTACTGTCATCCCTCCAGTATAAATTGCAATAGGAGCTGTAATCTGGCAGGTCTCAAAACCAGCCTTTGTGACTTCTAGCACAGAATGGCTTAGAGAATATGAAAAAACTGTCAAGAAAACACAAAACAAGGCATTAGATGGATGGATGGATGTCAACAAGTTCTAAAAAGACAGTCTCTTTAAGATTGCTTACTCAGATTATCTCCGACGAAGAAAGTTTTCGATGCAGCCCATGCTTGAACATCAGTAGATTGGTCCCATCCACCATTAGGACTTCCCACTGTGTAATTTGTTGCCATGGCTGAACCAAGCAGCATGGCTATAGCAGCCAAGCTCATCAACATTCTTAGCATTGCCATAACTTCTTCAATCAACAAAGAATTAGCTAATTTGGCTGTATTACTGCTGCCAAATTAGCTAATTTTGTATATCTTGGGTCTTGCAAGATCTTAGCTATTTAATGCAACTATACAAAACACGTTGAATAAGGAGAAGGTATTATTTTAATTTCAAGAGGCACTGACAGCTTGTTCCATAAAAAAAGTCCCCTGTCAGTTTTAATTTTTTAAAGTTTTCAAGTTTTACTTGCATGCTACTCCTTTTGAAGTCCAAATATTAACACAATAACATGGCAAAATGGTGGAGCATTATACAACAACTCATTCATCAAACGGTAAGTTCTATGCGATAAAAGGTAATTTCATTGATCGATTATCTATTATAAGTAACATGTTAAACTACACTAATGATATAATAAAGAAATTGTGACTCTTCTTCAAATTATATGACCTTTAGTAATAATTAAAATTAAGGAACCAATAGTTTTACGTATTAATTAAGTTTATATGGTCGATTTGTATAGTTGATATTTGTTTGTTGACAAAGAAACAAGGAGACATGGAAAGCATTGCCTAAAGAGAAGACTTATTCCTAAAGGAGGTGATTCTAATTAATCATATACAACTTATAAGCCACCACTACGATTTAAAAAATTATGAAGAGAACAATTTTGGACCCTGTCATATAACTGGATGCACGTTCCACCTCTATCCTTGTTATTTTCTTATGTCTTATTTTGTGTGACATAATTCAACTTTTGAAAGTCAATTTTTTTTAATATGTAAACTTTAAGATTTTTGAAAAATATTTAAAAAACTAAAAAAAAAAAGAGCAAATGACAGAAATCACATATTTTTAAAGTAAAATTACTATTTGTCCTTTATATAAGTTTATAATTACAGAAATCCCTCAAACTGATACAATAATATAAGCGCTGATACATTAATTTGATGCGCGAGATACATTAATCGTTAAGTAAGATAAATTACATTTTATACATGATACACTAATCTGATGCGTGAGATACATTAATCTGATGCGCGAGATACATTAATTTGATGCGTTGATACATTAATCTGATGCATAAAAATGAGAAATTTTGAGGATTTATAAAACTAATATAGGATAATAGTAATAAAAGAACTTAAATGTGGAATTTCTGTCATTTTTCCAAAAAAATATTATAAGTCAAAAAATAATAGCGTAAGATATTATAAGTAAATTGTAATAAAAAAATTTAATTGTTTGTATGTCATGTAGTAATTATAATTAACACTAGCTAATGAAGATACTCAAAGGTTTTACATTCATATGGAATCCCCTCCCCACACACTTTTTCTCTCAAATTTCATAGCTGGATGTTGAACAAGGCCAAGTCAATTCACAATGGTCAGCTAGCCAATCAAATTTTATGATAATGATATAACTAGGAGATAAATGGTCAAATATATACTTGGAAGTATCATTTTTATTTGAGTTACATATTTTTTTTATTTTCTTTTAGTTACATATTTAAATTATCAATAGTTTGTATTTTCTTTTTGAATGATCATTAATTATTAATCAAAATATATTTGGAACCTGATTATTTCATTTGTTTATATTTGTAAAACGTACTAAATATTTTATTATGTTATTTTTTAATTTAGAAACAAACTTGATCTGTATTCAGGGCTTACACTTCACCAGTAGTAAGTAAAACACTTCTCCTCACACTTTTAAAAAAACGGTTATAGTTGATTTCACCTATATCGTGTTTGTACATAAGGTTATAATGAAGTATTGTCTTGCTTTTCGATGAGATTAGGATTGATGATAGTCTGAAGATCATATATGTAGTAGTTTTAGCTTTATTCATGTAGTTTATTGCTTTTGTTATTAGTTACAATCTTTTGTTTATTATGTTTCAGTTACACATTATTTCCGTACTAGTTGTCATGTTTTTTTCATAGTCATTTTCCCTTTTTGTTCTTACTTTGATTTGCTACACATGAGCCGAAGGTTCTTTGGAAACAACCTCTGTGCTTTCACAAGGTAGGAATAAGTCTGGCGTATATTCTTTCGAAACTCCACTTATAACCTTTTTTTCTCTAGTACTCTCATCACACAAGACAACAAAAAGGGAAATCTTTGATCAAGTTTCAGTCAAAATTGAGACTTTTTTCTGGTTAACTCACAAGTAACAAAGGTTTTCTTACATGTTTCCTAATTTGTTTATATGTTTAGTTTCCTATAATATACATCTAATCCATGTAAACACATACACAAAACTGATTTCCCAAAGAAAAAAACCTCCCCTGATTATGTCTGGCTTCGAATTCTCCTTAATCATTGAACATAAAATCCTCCGAAAACAACCAACTCCGCCATGAACAAACTGCTGACATCTTGCTACTGTCAAATCTTCTTTTTTTCCTCCGGAGTAATGACTTTTTCAGATTCAAAATTTCATCAGAATAGAGCGCGATCAGATCAGGCAATTGGCTGAATGTCTCAGGAATATGTTGTACTAATGCTGCATGTGAATTAGTTCATCTTCCTTGCATTCTCTTATCGCCATTTCCATAACGTTGCTCGATGTAGAAGGTAATACATCACAACAATGCCTTCTTGGAGCAAGCAACTACATATAACATTACACCAAAACATCCAAAAATTAGACACTAAACAACTTTAGAATGAACAGAATTTATAGAGCAAAAGTTTCAAGATACCTGTTGTTTATCAAGGACTAACTTGTTTGACAACACTCTGATTTTTTCGAGTCTTCTAGGTGAACTCCTATCGAATTTGCATTTCTCAAATGTTTTCTTCTTGTAAATAGTCTCAGTTCCATTGGTGTCGGAAGAAACTTTGTCTAAGAAAAAAACAAGCTGTCTTCGGCATGGATCAGGTTCATATTTCTGTGTATCAAAGTCGTATAATCCACCTAAATTGCTGCTTTTCCAGGGAGCGTAGCTCTCTTGTACGCGCTGAACATTTGGTAAAAGCACATGCTTATCAAATACTTGAACAGCATATCCCCAAGACACTGACACTGTCCAAGAAAACCAACTATCATAGCAAACTGTTTGCTGCAAAATTCGATGTGGATCGAAGCTTGCAGCATTATACAAATGCTCCAGAGCCTTCACTGTTGTCATATTTGGGAATATAGGATCAATTTCCTCTATATGATGCATAGATACCAATGGCCTAATGGGATGTGCAGCCAACATTCCAAACACATTTTTATGAAAATCCATCTAGTATTTCAATTTCACAGAAACAGAACAACATAGTCAGAAATGCAAAATGCACAATAGCCTAAAAAGGACTACAAGTAATTCAAAAGGTAAATGAAATCGGCTGAATACATCGACAACCCCTTAAATACAGGGGCGGACCCACATGGAGTTCGCCGGTGCTCAAGCACGCATTAAGTCTCGGAATATATATATATTTATGTAAAAATAAAGAAGTATTTGTATAAAACTAACATAGAGCACCCAATGAACAAATGATTTGACTGGTCCATTGCTTCTTGGGTGGGTGCTTAAGGCTCTTTTAGTGTTGTTGAGCATTAACTCAAATCTAAAATGTCTTCTTTTATATTTTTTGAGCCTAAGTTCGAATTTCATTGTTAGCATTTTTGACTCTGCCATATTCAGAGTACCCATAACCTTAAAATTCTAAATCCGTCATTGCTTAAATATGCCGGTAGATTTTATTTAGACACTCAAACTCCAACATATTCAAATGTAGAATCTAAATATATAATAGCGTGTTCCCATTAAACACTTCCAACTCAAATTTTGGAAAAATCTTTTGCTCATGTTCCTGAGTTGCTTGTTATAAAGATAAGTTAACCACTTAAAATATGTGAGCTCCTCTAATAAAACCTCACACATGTTATGTGGTCAACTTATCTATGTAATGAGTGCGTGTGAACCTTTTTCAAAATATGATCCTAAAGTGTCTAATTGAAACAGACCATGGTTCGATTGTCTAAGTGAAATTTATCGAAGTTTAAAGGGTTATCAATATATTTAATGTACCTGATGGAATCCGGGCTCACGAGTTAATCCAACACCAAGCTCAGACAAACAAGCATGAATTCTCCCATCACTTCCATACAGATGAGGATATCTTTCTATACAAGAATCAAAAACTTTAGCTAAAACTTTAGCCAATGGATAACTTATAGCAAAACCAGCTCCACCAAAAGCCATTTCATAAGAAAAAAACTTGTTCTGCATAAAACTCTCTGAATTTGTCCCAATGTAATACCAAAATCTATGATCATACTTAGATAGTGTCTTAACCAAATTTTCTTGGAAAAAAATTGTATCATCATCACCAAACACAAACCATCTAACATTAGTATAATTAAGCCTCACTGTCTCCAAAACGACACGTGCCACACGTATAGCTGATGGGGTCCCACCTTTATGTGTATATCTAAAATTAGAAGTATTCTCAGAAATGCAAATTTGAGGCAAAAAATATTCATCATCATTTGTATCATTTGATGAAAAATGTATCATTTTTTCAAGAAACACACAACCCCTCATTTTTTCAGGCTTCCACCAAAGTTTAACATATTCTTTTCTTTTAGACCAAGATAACTCATTTGATGCAATACCAAAAACAACATGATCAAGATTTGTTTGTGATGATAAATTATTTTCATCATTTTGTAATGAAATTGAGGTATGGAAATGGTTGTTTGGAGCTAGAAAAATGGAACAAATAAAATAAATTATGAAACTAAAACATGATATTATAATGAGATTTTTGAATTTATTGGTGGAATAATATTGTGTTTTGTTAGTAAAATGAAAAATTTGCATTTCTAAGGATGAATTTGGATGACAAAGGGAGTAAGGGGTTTTTAGAGAAATTTCATATCACTACAAGTCTACAACCCCCTTTGTGGAGAAAATTTGATAATCTTTTTAATTTGCTTTGTTAGAAAATCAGTTACATGTGTACATGTTTTTGTTATTAATTACAAAGAGTTACTAATGGGAAAAGTTAGGTTACTTTTGAGGTTTGAATATGTAACGCCATTTTTGAGTTCAATTAGAGGTATCCATGTGGTGGAATTGAGTCAATAATGTTGACGTGAATAGGGAAAATTGGTGAAAAAAACAGTGTGTTTTGTCATATTTGAAGAAAAAGAAATTAGTAAAAGTCAATGTGTGTGAACATGTGAAAATTAAGAAGAGGTGTATGACATGTGTTGATTTTGGTGACATTTGTAGTAAACGAAACACAAAACGAGGGTTCGGTTGCCCAACATAATCAACAACTAAAATTAAATTTATCAAATTTTTAATATTATAATTTTAAATATGTTATATGATAGATATTTTTGTTAAACGGATTAAAAGGGAAAGTAACAAAAGACAATTGCTACATTTAATCTCAAAATAAATTGAGGCACTCGGCGTCTTCCTCCATGTGCAGCTTGCTTAAGCCTAATCGAAGACATTTTTAATTTTCTTTCATACTCTATCGAATACTATATGTTATTTTAGGTCCGTTAAATTGAAATGACATAGATAAGTTAATTTTTTAATACATGATATAGATGCGTTTTTTTTTTCAAGTTTATGGCATATTTGAGTTTCTTTACTTTAAAATAATAATTTAATTAATGACATGGTTGAATCATAATTGATCACATGTAAAAAATAATTTTGCAAAATCAGAACTGTTGGAAGACATAATTGCATAGATGAGTCTTTTTCAACATTTGATATATGACATATTTGAACCTTTTTTCCTTTTTCAAAATAAGAAAAAAGAGTTTTGATATGGATTCTAAAATCGAATTAAACGAGAGACGTTATAAGAAAGATATTTTTGTTTTTGTGGTTTGATAGCTCACATGCATTGCACAGTTTATTTTGACAACAAAAGTAGTCATCAACTTATGAAAATCTTTACCATTTTAGAAATTAATTACTTAAATTTATGTTAGATTTACAATATTACAAATCTTACTAGACATTTGGACTTTGGACTTCATGTATTTGACGTGTCCAAATACATATATCTATGATAGATGGGGAAAAAAAATTAAATTTTATTTGTTCTAAATACACTATATCCAAGTGAATTTGCATATATCAACTCTCTCACAAGTACGGTTATAGAGTTCAATTTAATGTTGAATATATGCATTTATTTATTTATTTTGATAAATTTAATTATGAATATGTTACACTAGTTGTTTTATCATTTTCTCAATATTTGCAACTGTATCTGGCAAATGTAAGCAAGAAATGATTTCAAAACCACAGCTTGATCTGAATTAAACTACATTTCTGGTGAATTAATATATGCCACCTTACTAAACTTTCCTGAGGCCCGTCTTAGGCTCATCCTTCTCCAGTGAAAAAATCAAAAAACTAAACTATTCACAGTTCATAAAAACATAACAATATTAACTTCAATCCGCGGTATGGCAGAATACACCCAGAGAAATAATAAGCACAGAACTTGCTTTTGCCATGAGATCCATGGAATCGACGAGCCACCAAGGTTTCTGAAGAGTGATTACAATTCTTTCCAGAAGAGATGCAACACACATGACACCCTCCTACAAGAGGTTCCTTAATAATACGGGACGTAAGAGTAACAATCGCATAAATCTGCAATGCCAAGGAGAAGAAAATGAACTTCACTATTAATTCAAAACCACGGGAACAGGCACAAAAGGCAACAATAGAATAACTCGTAGCAAGTAACTCAACCCTCAAAACAATGCTCTAAAGAGAAAGCCGGAAGGAAATGAAATTTACGGACAAGGAGCTCCGCAATCTTGCTTTAGCAATGCACACACCATTACTGGTTAATTTCACCATGTGAATCAAGCAATACGACTCAAATCATCGTGATTACTACTAAGGCCTGTACATTTCACACTTCGGTGCAAACAGCTGAATCTATCATGACATCTTAGTGATGCTCTATACCAACTATTCAAATAACAGGAAATTCAAACCTTATGACAAAAGTCTTAAAAGGCATTCAATTCGAAAAATATTAATAAAAGAAGAAAAATAGCAAGCTTTAATAGATAAGATGGTGTGTGCTGAGTCTGCTAAATAAAGCAGCACTAGCCAGCAAAATTCATGAATAATTGTTCCACACGTATCAATTTCAAATCTCTCTTCTTGTTGTGCGCATACATGTTTGCTTTTCATCATAGTTTGCTCAGAGATTCTTGGATATTGATATACCTGCTGCTATTGAATAGGGTGGCTTAACCTGAGCCAGGCTACAGAAACACAACGCTAACAAAATTATTCAAATACCAATTCCCAGTTTCTTCGTCCATGTTATACTGACTAAGTATGTCAGCTACATATTTTTGAGGACTGTGTCAAATTGTTGTATGTTCTGAAGCCTAGTGTAATTGCACATGCCTAAGTAACGAGGGTGCTAAATGCAGTTCTTTCCTAAACTGAAGACAATTTATAAGGAAGGAGTTGAAAGATACTTAGGATGAAAAGCATGAAATACCACTAAGATAAATGTCACCCCCATTCAACTATTCTATCGCTTCCTTGTACTTACAAACAAGATTACCGTGCCAAGCCTACATTGATACCTGTAATTTTTGCAATTTTCCTTCTACAGTTTTGGTACACTTTGTATACAAATTTACCTTTCAAGTATGATTTTTCTTTTGTTATTAATTTGTTAGAGACTCAATACTATTGCATCAGCAACAGCTAATTATTTTATTAGTTGCCCAAATTCTAAAATTTATGGATCTTGTAACTAATAATTTGATAGAGAGAAATCAAACATGGCCAAAGTTTCATAGCAAGTTGGAACTAATGTCATGTGTTTACGTCTCTCTCAAATACACTGAAGTTCCATGAATCCTTTCTGTGCCTCCGGTAGTTATCATTTCTCTAGGAGAAATTTATTTAAACAGATTTGGAGAGTCTTTATCACACACCAATGATGTCATGTTCCTTTTTAAGACAACATGGATATGGATAGCAGGCAAACCTATATTTCTTGGTTTTGATAGGACTAGGATTCCTGGGTTTTGACAATGGCCGGCCACCTTTTACTTAAAGAAGAGCAAGGGAAAAGGGTCAAAAATGCGCTCTACCTATTAGAAATGGTCCAATAGGTGGAAGGAGGGCATTTTTGAACCATTTCTAATAGGTAGACGGCATTTTTGACCCTTTTCCCGAAGAGCAAAAGGCCCGAGGCATAGCAGGATGAACCAATGTGAATTGAGAATAAGCTTTGTTGCCCAAACGCGATTGGTGTTGACCACAATAGGTGCTACCGTGGTAGCAAGAGAGACCAGAAGATATGAGTTATTAACTTCAAGTTTCACCGCCAGCCAACGTTCTTCTGTGACTAGGCAAATAATATTGCATATGAGGGTAGGACCTTATATGATTTAGAAATAGCACTGAAAGCAATCAATAACAGGTGGAAAAAAGAAGGCATGTGATGTCTTTCTAACAAGAAAGGGTACCTTATAAAATTCAGAAATCGGAAGAGAAAGTTCTGACAAGAGACTGCATAACCACCCGCTCATCCAAACCATCGATTGACAGGCCGTTAGTCGAGCAATTTTAAGTATCATTTTACGTCTGCATTGAGATCAACTCATCATGCCCACATTGTCTAATACCAACTATCATCGTCTCATTGATAGGTGATGAAATGTTACAGCATGGTCGGCGAGGTGCCTTCAACTGATTCAGGAAAATTAGATATTCAGCAGAAGAAGCATGAGACAGAAATACACCACAAACAAATGCACAGTAATAATGAGACAAGGAAAACAAAATCCAGGTCCATAAGCATGCAGAGTACCTGTTCAACATCGAAGTCTAACTTCCGCGACAAGACCCTTATCTTTACCAACTTTTTGGTAGGATTACTTCGAACACACTTCCCAACATTGTGTCTTGTATACTCAGTCCATATGCCATCTATACTAGAAAGCACCTTTTTCAAGAAGAAGACATCAGGTTTTTTGCATGGATCACTAGGATTGACTTTAGTGTTGAGCATATAGCTTGCAGAAACATTTCTACCCCTTTTCCATGGTGTAAATGTTCGCTGCAGCGAGAGAAGATCTGGAAGAAGTTGATTCCCTTCAAACACCTGAATGGCATAACCCCATGCAACTGAAACGGTCAGTAAATTGGACTTGTCATAGCACACAGTTTGTTCCAAAATCCTAGCTGGATCAGCATGGACAGCTTGGAAAAGATGGTCCACCGCTTGAATCCTAGTCATGCCAGGAAAAAGTGGCTCCACGACGTCCAAGTGATGAAGTGATAACAAAGGTGATAATGGATGTGCAGCAAGGATACCAAACAGATTTCCCCGGACATCAACCTATTTATAATGAAAGCAATTTCGACTTAATACACAAAACTAAAATCAAGAACATCCTAGGTAGCTTATATGCTCACATGAGCACCCTCAAAAGGCCAGTTCATTAAACTTCCATTAACAAAGAAAATATTTGAGGTTAAGTGAGGTTACTCATAAGCTCACAATAAGGTAGCATGCCAAAAACTACTCCCTCATCCAATATATAGCATTTCCTTTTTAGTCTGTCCCAAAAAAGAATAACACTTTTCTATATTTAGAAACAACTTAACTGTAAAATTCTCACTTTATCCTTAATGAGATAGTAACTTATAACCAAACAAATATGTATGGCTTATTTGCCGCCACAAGTTTCAAAAGTTGTTCTTTCTTAAACTCCCTGCACACTCAAACACCGTCACATAATTTGGGATGGAGGGAGGATAAACATAAAAAACATTAAACACTATTTGTATCAAAACGAGCCATTTTTCAAATATAATCACACTTGCAGAACTACAATTGAAGGAAAAAAAGCAGTTATGTTCTCTAATAACATGCTAAACAGATTGGCCATAGTTTCCATATGCTGCTAATCAAATCAACCAAAAGATATCAAAAGTTCAAACATTTGACAAAATTTCACATAGTACTAACACGCTTTATCATTTGCCTCATATTTTCACTAAATTAGGAAAACATACATCTAACAAATGAATCTTAAGATCATCCAATAAGGTCATCTCATGAAAACCAGCTTCAAAATTCCATCTTGCTCTATTAGTTTATAGTTCAAGTTTTGTTAATGAAATCCAAACCCGAGACACAACAACTACAACACACCCCGTTTAATCCCACAACTAGAGTCTAGAGAGGATAGAGTGTACGAAAAGTCACCTGGTGGAATCCAGGTTCATGAGTCAAATGTACTCCAAGCTCAGCTACACAAGAAAAAATCCTGGAATCACTTCCATACAAATGAGGGTACCTAATCAAACAAGAATCCAAAACCCTAGCTAAAACCTTAGCCAATGGAGCACTAAGTGCAAACCCACCCCCTCCAAATGCCATATCAAACGAATACTTCTCATTTTGCTCAAAACTCTCCGAATTATACCCAATATAATACCACTTCTCACAATCATATTTCGACAAAACTCTAACCAAATTATCCGTAACGAAAACAGTATCATCATCCCCAAAAACAAACCAACGGGTATCATTAAAGTTCACATTTTTAACCAAATCAAAAGTATCTTTAACAATACGAGCAATCCGAATCGCCGAACGACGACCCGCCGGGAAAGAATAAGGAAACTTAGAAGTATCCGATGAAACAAGAATTGGGGGAGATGAAACAGAGAGGGTAGAAATGGAAATCGGGTCGTCAAGGAAAACGACAGCGTTTGTGGAATTGGGTTTGTACCAGAGGTTAATGTAAGAGAGACGGTTAGAGAAAGAAGAAGAAGAAGCGGCAATTGAGAAGAAGAGGTGTGAGATTGAAAGATTAGTGGAAATTGAAAGGGTTTTGGAGAAATTGGGATTTGGATTGAAGGAAGTATTGGGGGTATAGATGTGATGAAGAAGGAAGATGAGGTAGAAGATAACAAGTGTGGAGAAGATCAAGAGAAGATCTTTGAGGCGATTTTGTGTATGAAGGTATCTTGGAACCATAGGCATTTCTACTGTGTTAGATGAACTAAACATGGAGAAAACTATGATAGTGATGATTGTTACTATGGAAATGAAACTGTATTGTGACCAGATCTCAGTTTTTGGTTCTCTCTGTTTTTGTTTTTGTTTTTGTTTCTGGGTTTCAACGGTAGAAATCTGGGGAAAAAAAGTAAATCAAATGATGACATGTGAGGCTCTGCGTTCGATACTCGTATTAGAATTCGATAAAATATTTAAAGTTGATGAATCTTGTAACAAAGGCTACTCAACATGCAATAATCCAAGGTGGACTAGATTTATCATGGTATAATTCATGATTATGTCCTTTAATTTTGTCTTACAGTATATTTATTTTCTTTCAATTTTGAAGGTGTAAACGTAGATATTTAAATTTGTATAAAATTAAATAAGACACATATGTCTTATATGACATTCTACATGGCAATTTACAATCTTACGTAATGTTCAATATGTATTATGTCACAGCCCGCATAGGATTAATGTGTTGTTCAATTTTATATAAATTTAAGCGTTTATTTGTGCACATCCAAAGTTAAAAATATAAATATGAAATGAGGCGTAGTTAAAAGGCATGTATATGTATTATGTCATTTATCATCCTAGAGATGTCCTTGTCCATGTAAAGATTTGTAAACACAAAGATTTATTTATTAAAAGAACATGAAAATATACTATTTGTTAATACAATATCTTAAGATATTTTAATACCTCGTTTATGAACTTTAGTTTGCTTATTTGGTTAGATTATATAAAAAATAAAAACACTGTTAATAGTTTTCACCAATTACGATGCTGTTATGTTTATGATGGGGGAAATTACATTTTTTTTTTAAAATCACTATCTAAATATAACTTCATCCATCAACGTAATTTCAAATTAGGAACCTCAAATTGTTAATTTGAAATCATATCTAGGCGGATCCTAAATCATCAAATTATGGTTAGTCCAAGTTACAATTGTCACAAATGCTTCTAACAATAAAACAATATATATTTTTTCTCCACAAATAGAAGAGTTTATAAACAAATTATAAATTTTAGGGAGACATTGTAATTAACTCATCAATCCCACATGGTCTGATGTGAATATCCATAGATTTCTGGGACGATAATGATATGTCACAACATTGACGACGTGGTGCCCTAACCTGAAAATTTTCAAAGGCACAAAATATTAAAATTAAAACTTTACTTTAAAATAATAATCAAACAAGTTTGTCAATAGCTAGTTCACAAGTAATTCAAATATACATGAGAAAAAAAAATTAAATTTGCCAATATTGAATGATCAAACCAAATATTATTTTCAAAGTACTTGTAATCTTGGCAAATTATTTTCCATAGATATGAAGTAATTCGGTCCATTAAGACGAGAATATACGCGAAGAAATACATTTAATTTTGGTTTTTACTAAAAATTAAACGTGAAACCTCATGATGCTCAACTTACATCATTGATCTGGCCACTAGGCCACACCCTTTAATGTTTTTCTATTTGTATGTTTTTCAACATCAAAATGACGGTAAATGACCTATCGCCTATAGTAAATATTCATCAATCCCCTTAACTTGTTGATGCGTTTTATTCTATATTTTATTTTTTTTATTGGAAATTTTGATTCCGCAACTATAAAAAAAAATGAAAGAAGCAAAATAACAATGATATAAACATAAATGTGTACCTGTCTAGTATTAGTATCCAACTTGCTAGAGTGGACTCTAATCTCTTCTAAATTCTTGATTACTTTATTGCCATCTTTTGTGCAAGTTTTTCCCACAACTCTATGCCTTGTATAATTAGTCCAAACTTTATCTCCATTTGAATCAACACTATCCAAAAATGCAACCATTTTCTTGCAAGGTCCCCTAGATTCCACCTTTGTCTTAAACATAAAATATGGTCTTCTCTTATCTTTATCCCATGAATCAAACGATCTTAAAACTGTTATAAGCTCGGGGACTTTAATATTGCCCTCATATACTTGTATCGCGTAACCCCATGCCACCGCGATAGATAATGAATTTTTTCGATCGTAACAAATAGTTTGTTGTGATATTCTTGCAGGATCAACATTAGCAGCTTTGAAGAAATGTTGTAGAGCTTGAGTTTTGGTCATGTTAGGGAAAATTGATTGTACATCTTCTATATGATGAAGCGAAAGTAATGGTGATAATGGATGTGATGAAAGCAAACCAAATAAATTTCCCCATAAATCATCCTGACAATAAAATAAAAAGAGATGAAATATTTATCACAAATAAGTAGAAATATTTTATTTGAATAGATGAATATGTAAAGCAAGATGTAGAGGCGTTAAAAATAAAGAAATTGTTGAAGTTTTTGTTGGGATGCTTTTTAAAAAGATTTTTTCCGCATTTGAACAAGACTGACTATACTAGATTTATAGTTAATATAGGTGTGAAAGATAGATTTTTTTTTTTATTTTTATACGTTTTCTTTCATAGATAATCAATAGTGTTCGTCCAAATTATAGCTGAGAGCGAGCTCGATTTCAAAACTAAAGAAAAAAAGAGTAAGCAAAAAATGTGAATGCTCCGTACTATACAGATGGCTTTTTGGCGATACGATTGGGATTGGTCTCACATATCATTTCGACAACTGATAAAATAATATGTTTTAGATGTTTTAGATCGTATAGTACGTGTTGCTAATTGTATACAAAAATTTCGAAAACTATACCGAAAGTAATACAAATAGCAATATTTCTCATATTAATTCGACGAAACAAACACATTTTAAAACCTTTATCAAAATTTATATAATTTAGCTCTATATGACAACAGATTCAGAACGAAGCAACGGTAAATATAACTTTTAGAAGTAAAAAGAAAGCAATAACATAAAATGTTTTACTTACTTGATGAAAACCAGGTTCATGTGTTAAACTCACTCCAAGCTCAGCCAAACAAGAGAAAATCCTAGCATCACTTCCATAGAGACTTGGATATCTCATCAAACAAGAATCCAAAACCCTAGCTAAAACCATAGCTAAAGGTTGACTTATTGCATATCCACCACCACCAAATGCCATATCAAAAGAAAAATAATTATTTTGAACATAACTCTCTGAATTAGACCCTATATAATACCATTCTTTATGATCATATTTTCCCAACATTTTCACCAAATTATCCACAAAAAATATCGTATCATCATCCCCAAAAATGTACCATCGCACGTTAGAATCGTTACGCGCGATAACTTGTTTAATCATGTACGTTAGGCCAAGGGCGTAACGTGCACCCGCACGATGTGTATATGGGAAACGAGACATGTTTTCATAAATTAGAATCGATGGTAGATCGGTATTTTTCGGAGATTTATAATTTTCTGACAAAGGGTGGTCTAGGAAAACGTAAGTTTTTGTAAAATTAGGTTTGTGCCATAAACGGATGAATTCTTTTCGTTTCGAAAAGGTTTTAGAGGAAGATGCAATTGAGAACACAAGGTGGTTGACGGTGGTGGTTGTGGTGGTCGGAGATATTTTTGTGGTGGTGGCGGCGATGGCGAAGGCGGAGGAGAAAGAGGTTAATTGGTGGAGGATGGATGAATGATAATTGAGAGTAATGAAAAAAATTGAGATAAAAATAAGTATCAATGAAATGTCTTTGAAGCAAAATGTGTTTTTGAAAGCTGACATTTTTAATGTGATATAAGAATTTGAGTGAAGTGAAATGACTTAACTGAAATGATTTGTCGTACATATTTTTTTTTTGGGACAGATTCAATGTGTTTGAAAATGTATTTTAGTATACAATATCTCTGTAGATCTGATGAATCTTAGACTGGATTATAAATACTTAATTATTAATTTATTATACCTTAAATTGGGGCCTATTTGGAAGGATCTAATAATCTATGGAATATAATTATTTGGTTAACATAGAATTGAATGTAATTGAGATGAAATAATTACACTTTATATATCTCAATGAAGGGGAATATGCTATAATTAAATTTGAGTGTAATTAATTATTGTTTGACTTGTTTGTTTGGTCAAATAACTACTTGATTAATAGAAAATTAGATCTAATTGAGAAGACATAATTACCCTCCCTAATTCTCAAATGGTGGGGGGATTGGGTAATATATTTCTTGTGATCCTATATAATTGTTCCTAATTTTTTTATTTATTTCTTTTTTTCTAAAAGAATGAGTCAATTCATTAACAAACTTGGAATAAAATGTGATGTTATAAAAGTAGAATTTTGTTGTTGAATAAGGATTTAGAATTATATGTGTTTTTCATTTTCTTTTGAGTTTCTATTTATTTTCTTTAGTTTAGTTATGTTAGAATTTGGTATGAGAGTATTATGTTAATTTTTATTTTTTAATTTAGGTTCTGTTTTTTATTTTAATTTATTTGTTTTATTATTATTAACTTGTTATTTTACATTGTAATTTTCTCTCGCAACTCATGGATTTTTTTGGGTAAAATATTTTAATAAATAGTATTATATTATATTTTTTTTTGTCAAATATCCACTCCTTAATGTCTTGAAAAATGTGAATATATATAAATTAATATATTTTCAAACTACAATCTGTATTTTAAATACCTTATTTAATAAGAAAAATTACGCGGCTAAGCAAACTTATACTATTTAATTACTCATCATAGCTATAGTTTGCTATAATTACCAATTGCGACTAACATTATACATTAATTACGTGGGCTGACTTCGAGTTTGTATAATTAATCATGTTTGTATGTATAATTCGCCAGGATATACAAATACATATGTATAATATGCAATTTTTTAAACCTATATACATATGCAATTCACCTCTCTCCCACTCTCTGCCTCTCTCGCTCGCCTCTCTCCTCCTCTTTCAATATCGCTCGCCTCTCTCCTTCCTTTCCCAATCTCGCTTGCCATTTATACAAATGTATATGTATAATATACAATTATATACATATAAAATTCACCTCTCTCCCACTCTCTGCATTCTCTCGCTCGTCTCTCTCCTCCCTCTATCGATCTCGCTCGCCTCTCTCATCCCTCTCCCAATCTCTCTTTCCATATATACAAATACATGTATAATATACAATTATCTAACCAATATACATATATACAATTCACCTTTCTCCACTCTTTTCCCCCTCTCTCTCTCCTCTCTCCTCTCTCTCCCAGTCTTGCTTGCCTCTCTCCTCCATATAACATGTAGCTACAAATTGTAATTATTAAACTATAGTTATGGAGAGTACTTAATTATTTTTAAGTGGCTATATGTGAAAGTTTCCCTTTAATATCATTTATAAAGACATAAATATGTCAAATAATAACTTTGATTTTTTTTACAATTGAATTTATTTTTAAATTAATCTGTATAACTACACTTATACAAAAACAGTTATTACTACATTATAATCACATTATGATAAATAAATATATCATCGTAATTACTATATTGTATAAATAATGTCATGATTATAATTACTATCACAATTATAATAATGACTACACCAATTCTAATTAGCATGTAATTCCAAACATAGTACCCTTAACAAACTTTGTCTGATTACTCAACCCGTAAATTATAGAGATACCTCCTCGATTTCATTTTAATTGTTTTTTTTTTTTTTGGTTTTTTCAGACACATTAAGAAGAAAAATTAATAAAATTTATTTGGTTACTAAGTTTTTTTATTCGTTAGTTGTTTTTTTTTTTGAGAATCAGGCAATATTAATAAAAAAAAATTGTCTTTAACAGTAAGGGTACTAGTTAAAATATAAATTTTTGTCTTAAATTTCTACAGTATCAATTATTTGGGGCATTCATATTTATAATCTCTATAATACTCCTTTCGTCTATTTTTAGTTGTCATGTTGCGTTTAGAGCCGTTAATATGGATTAGGTCCGTTGGGTCGGTCTGGCCTGCCTTGAAATTTAAAAAGGATGTACTAAAATTTTTGAAGTCCATTTAAGAAAAGAGTTTTTTAGTCCGGCCTGAATAAGTCTGCTGATTTGTGGGGCTTGATAAATATAAGTAGATAAAAACTAATTAAAAAATATAATATAATATTTATATTTAAAATTAAAGAGAGTTCAAACTCAAAATAATTAGGTTAGATATTTCTACTTTTACTTGAAAAAAAAACTTAATAAATATTATAAAGATAATTTTATTTGTGAATTTGATTAACAAGTGTAACATTAACATCATGTAACATTGTTTTGTCGATATTTATGATAATATTTTTAGACTATAATTTATAATTTAATTTAATAATTATAAAAAATATAATTTTAAAAAAAAGTAGGCTGACCCGGCAAGCTTGTAGCTCGCGTACTTGTGGGTTGGACTGATCTGATGGAGTGGGCTAATCTATATTGACAACTCTAATTACGTTTTTGAAAGTTAATTTGCCTAATTTTCAAAGTTAAATTAAATTATATTAATTTGATATTTTAAAATAAAATACTAAATATTAAAAATTTATATAAAAAATATTATAAATTATAATTTTTTATATATTAATAAAAAATCACTATAAGATATTAATCAAAATTCTTACAATTAAACTCTATAAAATAAAATAATGATGGCTAAAAGATAATAAATGGAATACTAGTTTATATGGTCAAATCAATTAAATGCTAACAATGGCTACATGCATGTCGACGTCCACAATAGTATATAATTTATTAATTTATCACGTAATTTGTACTTTGGCAAAATTTATTGACAGACACTTCGAAACAATACTTTCTATTAATTGTAAAATATATGAATTAAAAATTTAAGATTTTAAAGAAATTTTATTTTTTTTTAAAGTAATAATTAATTATTATATTAGGTAAATATATTTTATCCTTTCTTAATTTGTTAAAAATTTAAAATGAATAAATAATTAAAAATAACTAAAAAAGAAAAAATAAATAAATAACTAAGAACAGAAAAATAATAATTTTTCACTACGTTTATCGATGAATTCCCTATTTATACTCTATATTTATAATTTAATCATCTGAACATTTATGAATTTGGACGCCACAATGAAAATTGTGTACAATACAAGCAGATCACAGTCTCAAATTCTCTTTAGTAACAAAGGTCGCAGTAGAATGAATATGATTTTTTTACCGTTTAACTAAAAATTTCAAGATTAAGCCTCACATATAGAAAATTCTATTAAGGAACGTTCACTAAAAAAAAAAAAGTGTAAATTATATGATGATTTTCTTGAAAATTAGTATAAAAATTCTAAGAAAATTTATTTTGCTGTAAATTTCATATTAATTCTTAAGAAAATCCTAATATAATTCACAATTTTTTGTAATGGTCTCAAATAAACCCTTTCGAACAAATTCGAACTAGTCGGAATTCCAATATGTGAAAAAAAAAAAAGAGGCTGAAAGCAAGGTACTTGCAACAAAAGCTTAAGAAAGCAACTGCATACTTTTTAATAAATAAATAAATAAATAAACAGCACTCAAATTGCAAAACACTCAATTATTTGCAAAATTTTAATATTTCAAAGTGAAAGTTGAGGAGAAAATAATTAAACAAATACATTAGAGTATTATGGCAAACTTATTTACGACTCTTCATTGAAAAGACAAATAAAAGGAATCGATGTTGATGCTCTTGCAAACGATCGTCCAACGAACTTCCAAAACACATAGAGTCTTTTTAAAAATTATTAAGTTTTAAATTAATATTTTATAGTGGTTTTTTTAAAATAATCAAGGGAGAAATATTGAAAAAAAATTTAAATTTGGCGCAAATTATTAGTTTCACCCTTTAATTATTGTCAATATAAAAATATTATTTTACTTGACTAATTGAACTTAAATAGACTCCGATTAATACACCTTTAAATTCTCGTAAAGTTTAAGAGTGTTCTATACTTCTGTCAACTTTATATTAAGAGTCTCATGCTCCTACAAAAATTTTAGATAACTTGTTATGTAATGCGAAGATCGTAGGTGTGCATGTAAGTTTCGTTAATTAAATAGAGGTATTTTTTTTAATCAATATTCACAAATAATTTATGTCAAATTTAAAGATACTTTGATAGTTAGTGGATTAACATCTCATAAAACTAGCTCCGTCCATAATACTGATGGTATATAATATACCAAACGTTGATTATTAAAGTAATATTTCATTTATTCCTAATTAATTGTTCACTTTTTCATTGTTCATTTTAACAAATTAAGAAAGAATATATTTTTTATCTATCTTCAATTAATTACTTTAAAAATGATAGCAATTCTTAAAAATCTAAAGTTTTAAATATATCCACTTTATAATTAATATAAATAAATAATAAACTTATTATATCCATTATTTTCTTAATAAATATATTAATTTAAAAATAAACAAATAATTAGTCACAAAAATATATATATTTTTTTTTGCAACAAAAGCAAGGTCAAAGAAAATGTCATCCACAATTGATAATCCACGTCCAACAACAAACATTAACTTAAAAAAAATCACAAGTGAAATAATAACCTGACACATCACACACAATCATAAATATCCCAACAGCTGTGCATGACTTGTGATAATCCCATGGAAAATATTCACTAATTTCGATTCGTGATTTTAATTTATTTGTTATATTAATATAAAATTTTAGAATGATAAAAATATTTTTTTTTAATTTTATAATAATTTTTAATAAGTTATTTTTTTTGCCCTCTCGTAGGAATTTTTATTCCTTTTGCTTTTTTAGTAATTCGAATTTGCAATAGCAATATATGCTTACCATTCGAGCAAAGTCAATCTTTAACGAGTAACTCGATCTAAACTTTGAAATTAAGTTAGGTCATTTTCATTTCTTATCAATACCAAATTTCAACCACTACAAGGTTTTTTTATTTTATTCTTTTGGCACTTCAAGATTTTTCACAGACAATAAAAAGTCTAGATGTTGAAAAAATTCATGAGTGGAGCCAAATCAATTCTCCAGATGTACGAATTTGAGGCCATTCCAAGTCTCAACCACAGAATAAGATACTTGTTTCACAAGCCAAAGTTTTCTTTTTTCTTTCTTGTAGTTTCAAACACACAGCTCATCCATGCACGTTTATGAATTCAAAAAAAAAAAAAAAAAAGGAATCAGAATTCAAAATAAAAAAGTGTCTAATCAATTCTTTATCACCATAAGAAAAAGAAAAAGAAAAAGATTGTCACATTGTGTGGATGTAAAGGTGGAGGTGGCACGGACGAAGCCAAATAGGATTAAAAGGTTCATCTGAATTTTTTCGATAAAAAATTATAATTCATTTATTTTAATTTATGCGATTTTTTTTATTTTTTGAGAATCGAACAGTTTAAGTTTGATAAGAAATTTACGGGTGGAATCTTCAAGTTTTTTGAAATGAAATTTATATATTTGTAAACTACTTAAAAAGTGTAATAAGTCAGAATAATTACAATTCAAAATAATCAAAATATATATGAAAAATTTACAATAAAAAATAGAGTTGTTTGAATCTCAAAATCTAAAAACATCAAAAATTATAGTGAATGTTAAATTTTATATACTTCTTTTTTTGTATTTACTTTTTAGATTTTTAAATTTTTTAATAAAAATTATCATTTATCAAAATTAAAAATTCTAAATACGTCTCTGAACACTACGGAACGAAAATTTATGAACTGATCAGAAGGTGGGGTTCCATTGTTAATGACTTTAATTCTTGGCCATACAATTCTTCTTTCTTTAATTTTAATTCTAAAAATAAACTAACATGACTTACATTAGTAGCCACTCATCAAAAAATATCATGGCTCGTGACATTCTACAACCCCCACCCAAATACCCCAAACATCTCTTTATAAGTTTCGTGCCTTAATCAAGTACTAAGGGGGCATTTGGTTCAAAATAAAATTGTTTTTGTAAGATTATAATCAGGAAATATAATTTTTACTTTTATAGAAGATAAGATTGTCGATATAAATATTTTATAATAAATAATTAGTAATAGCTCATACTAACAATTAAACGGAGGATAAATATTAGTAATTATTTTGAATTTTAGATTGATATATATGAAATCTAGAGAGTTCGTCAATTTTTTTATATGATTTTTAAATATTTTTATTATTGTAATTTATTAAATTTTTTACGTCTTTAAGTTTTTGAATAAATTAATAATTATAATATTTTAAGTTGTTATTTATTATTCTCTTTAGTCCATATTAAGAGAATTGTTGAAATTCTTTTTATAGTTTAAAATAAAACTGATCAAAGTTTTAAGAAATTGATGAAACTTTTCTCCGTGTTTACCTTTCATTTCAACGAAGTTTTTAGCTATTTTGCATTCGTATGGAGAATAGTTTTAAAATAATAAAAAAAGGTATTAGTGAGTAGTCTTTTACTAATGTACTTAAATACTTTTCTTTAAGGAGTGTGATAAATCTCAACAATTCACTAATATGAACTAGAGAGGGTATAATTTATACAAATTTTAACATAATTTTCAAATACACAACAAATTAAAAAAGAAAGTAAAACAAATAAATTAAAACAGAGAAGGTATTAAAAATTTCATAAATATCCTCGACTAGAAACAAACATACTGACGAACAATTATGTCATGCCTGCTTCAGTAAAAGTGGCCCCACACACTTTGAGCAAATACTCTCGAATCTCAATTTCAAGCACAGAACTTAAACAGACATGTCGTTCAAAAGTTTCATTTTTATAGTAGCTTATTAGGATAGTAAAAATATAATTTATTTATTTATTTTGCTTTCTCTCCATTATTTGTACCCAACTTTTACCAACTAAACCCTTTAAATTCTCTCTCTCTCTCCCTTCTTTTTAATTCTCGCGAAATTCAAGACCATATTTAGCAAAGGTGGATCCAAAGTATAAATAGGATCTCAAATAAATATTTGTAAATTTTAAAATGTATATATACTTTTATTTCTATTTATTTTCCACATATATACAAAATTAACATCTAAATATCAAAAACATTATTGAATCCACCAATGTTTATCCCATCTTATTGTTAAAGATAACGAATAAGAATCAATAACAGAAGTGGTTTCTATAAGATAAGGAAAATATGTTTATAATAATTAAAGTTAGTTATATATTGTTACTTATCTACATAAAAAAAAAACTCTTGTATTTAATTTACTTAATTAAGTCTAACAAAATAACCTAATATAAAAAGTAGATGTAAAAATTAGTCTAAAATAGTTAAATAGTGACCACTCTATATCCTATAGTGACAATGTTGTTTTCCTAACCACATTTTCTCCATGAGCATCGTGTTTAATTACAAACAAAGATACCCCAAAAACATGTGGCCATTGGCAAATAACATGTGCCAATTGAAATAACCCCCCATCTTTCGATTACTTCCCTTAATTAAAGATCTTAAATTCAAGTCCTAAAAAATAATTACTCTGTTTTAAGAAACAAAAGCAAAAACAAATTTATATTATTGAAATAAGGAGAAGCTGTGGAGAATTTCAGTTCTCCATTGAAGAAGCTTCGAGAAGAAAGAAAATGGAGGAGAAGAGCAGAGCTCTGAGATCGATCAGGAGTAATGGAAAAATGGAAAAATTGAATTATCTCATCTGCAAACTTACAATTTATACAAGTGTGTAATTCTCTAATCACAAGTAATTGCTGTAAAATAAAGCTAACTAACACAATAAGAAATAACTAACTATTAACTAATTGAAACTAATCTGCCAGCTAAGCTTGCTCATTAATTTAGAAGCTAAGTAATCTGTATCTCAACAGCCCCCCTCAAGTTGGAGGTGAGTAGCTCACAGCTAACTTGTGCAGCAGAATGGAATGTTTAGAGCTTGGCAGAGGTTTGGTCAAAACATCAGCCAATTGTTCATCAGTTGGGATATGATGGAGCACAATAAGTCCTTCCTGTAACTTTTCTCTGACGGAATGGCAATCAACCTCTATGTGTTTCGTTCTTTCATGAAATACAGGATTCTTTGCAATATGAACAGCTGCTTGGCTATCGCAAAATACAGAAACAGGTAAGTTACATGGTGAATGCAACTCAGTTAGTAATCTTTCCAGCCAGACCAATTCTCCCACCACTTTTCTAATGGCTCTGTACTCTGCTTCTGCCGAGGACAAGGAGATCGTTGCTTGTTTCTTGGATTTCCAGCAAATGGGACTGTCTCCCATCAGTACAATATAACCACTCACTGATCTTCTAGAATCAGGGCATGCAGCCCAATCTGAGTCGCAATAGGCAGTGATAGTGCAGTCAGTGCTATTAGATAAGAATATCCCCAAACAAGGGTCATTCATAAGATACCTCAGGACATGGTAAGCAGCTTTAAGATGTGGTTCCCTAGGAGATTGAAGGAACTGACTAAGGTGTTGGACGCTGAAAGTTATGTCCAATCTGGTATTAGTCAAGAAGTTTAACTTTCCCACCAATTTTATGTAGAATGTGGGATCTTTCAATAGAGCTGCTTCATTTGCTTTGAGCTTCACTGTGGATTCAAGAGGTGACATGGTTGGTTTGCATGATGTGCAGTCAAATTCTTTCAACAAATTTGTAGTGAACTTTCTCTGTGAAATTAGAACCCCAGTGTCTTTGTAAAGTATTTCTAATCCTAGAAAATAATGAAGTTTTCCCAAGTCCTTTATTTTGAATTGATCGTGAAGGAAATTCTTCAAAGAGCTGATTTCATTAACATTATTTCCTGTCAATATTATGTCATCAACATAGACAGCAACAAACACAAGAGAAACACCAGCCTTTCTATAAAATAAAGAATAATCACTGTCTGAGTGGGAATAACCTCTTGAAAAAAGCATTTGAGCTAACTTGTCATACCATTGTCTACTTGCTTGTTTAAGTCCATACAATGACTTTTTGAGTTTACAACACAAACTTGTGTCTTCACTAAGAGCCCTTGAGGTATGTCCATGTAAACTTCTTCACACAAATCTCCATGGAGAAATGCATTGTTAACATCCAGTTGGTACATGTTTTATTTTTTTTTTCACATCTATACTAATCAATGCCCTGACAGTAGTCATCTTTACTACTGGGGAAAAAGTTTCATTGTAGTCGATCCCAGCCTGCTGAGTGTATCCCTTCACAACAAGTCTGGCCTTGTATCTCTCCACTGTCACATCAGCTTTGTGTTTGATCTTGTACACCCACTTACAACCTATTGTTTTCTTCCCTGCAGGCAACTTAACAATGTCCCAAGTATTGTTAGAATATAATGCTTCAAACAGGGAAGTCATTGCTACTTGCCAAGCAGGATCTATCACTGCCTCCTCATATGAACATGGTTCAATGTCATGCGAAATGTTGTTAACAAGTTGTTGACTATCCTGGTTAAAACTGGTAAGAGATATGTGATTGGTATCACAGATATAATGAGATGAAGGGCTTGAATTTTTGGATTGTAATGAGGGTAAATAATAGTTATATTCCTGTAGGTAGGTGGGAATGATATGTGACCTCTTGGACCTCCTAAGGTTTTGATGTTGGTGTTGGTGAGTAGTTATTTTTGGTGGGGACTGATTCGCTATATCTGATTTATTTAAGGATGGTGGATTATTATTTTTTGGTGTTGAGGGCACATATGTGGGACTAGGCTGATCAGTATTAGTGACAATAATAGTGGTGTCATCATCCATCATATGAACTTTGTTATAAGTACTGTTAGTGGAGTGCAATGTATTCTGATTTATACTCAATTTTTCCAGTATTGTAGAAAAACTAGAATCAACTTCAAAAAGAGTAAAAGGAAAAACATTTTCATAAAATGACACATCTCTGGAAACATGTATTTTCTTAGTGCTCAAGTCTAAGACCTTGTACCCCTTTGTGTTGTAAGGATATCCTACAAATATGTGAGGTGTAGTTCTTGGTTCAAACTTGTCTTTGTGACTGTTGAGAGTAGGAAAACAAAGGCACCCAAAAGCTTTGAGGTGAGAGTAGGCAGGTTGTTTATTATACAACACTTGAAAAGGAGTTTTGTTATGGAGAACTGAGTTAGGTAGTCTGTTTATCAAATAGGTTGCTGTAAGAATGCACTCTCCCCAGTATCTAGAAGGTAGTTTTGATTGGTATAGTAGTGCTCTAGCAACTTCAAGAAGATGTTTGTGTTTTCTCTCAACCACACCATTTTGTTGTGGTGTGTATGGACATAATCTTTGGTGTATTATTTCTTTTTCTTGAAGGTAAATATTTGTCTCATGGTTGATGAATTCTGACCCATTATCAGTTCTAATGGACTTAATAGTAACTGTGAACTGGTTTTCTACAAGGGACACAAAAGACTTTATGGTTTGGAGGGTGTTGCTTTTGCAAGTAAGAAGTTGAGTCCATGTAGACCTACTAAAGTCATCAACAATCGTCAAGAAGTATTTATAGCCATTATGAGTAGGTACATGGTAGGGTCCCCACAAATCTAGATGAAGAAGGTCAAAACATTTATTACTGGAAGTGGTGGTTTTTATTGGAAATGGTGATCTTGTTTGTCTGGCCATGGGACAAACAGTGCATACAAAAGGTTGTTTTGGTGAGAAGGATATAGGAATAGAGGAGATTCCTTTCATTTTGACAAAGGGCACATGTCCTAGTCTGTTATGCCATAAATGATCAATATTGTTTCCATGAGACATGCATGACATGAGAGAATTATCAAAATTTGAATTCATACCAGTAGATGATCTTTCATTACAAGGCAAAATAGCAACATCAGACAAGGAATTACATGAAAAAGAATTTGGAATTGCAGAATTAGAAAGTAAACTAGGATTACTAGAAACAGAATGTAAACTAGAAAGAATAGATGAGATTTTGTTGTGTGATCCAACAGTTGGAACATTGGAGTTAGGACAAGGAGTGTGACATTTTGAACACAAGAAATATAATCCATTATGTGCTCTACCAATCTCCAGAGGGCTCTTCATTGAAGGGCCCTGCATTAAACAAGAAAAATAGTTGAAATTGATCACTCTTTTATCATGAGAAACTAAGCAATGAACTGATATCAGATTGAACTTAAAACTGGGTACAAACAAAACTTTATGCAAAGTTAATGATGAATTCAAACATGCATCACCAATTTCTGTCACTTTTACTCTATAGCCATTTGGTAGGGTAACTAAAAAAGGGTAAGGTAATGATCTAATGTTGATTAATAATGTTTTGTCGAAGGTCATGTGGTTTGAGGCCCCGGAATCTATGATCCATGAATTATTTGACAACTTGGAGCACGTACATGACAAACAACCAATATCAGTAATTGAAGAAAAACAGGTTAGAGTACCTGCAAAATTCACAGCTCCACCTGCAATGTTGTTTGCAATTTCTCTAGATATTCCAGTGTTGTTTCCTCCCTGAGTCTGAATGTGTTCTAAGATACTAACCAGCTGATCAATTTGCTGCTTGGTTATAATTGTATTCCTCATGTCAGGTACATATCTGTTTTCACTACCTTCAGGGCCCTTTCCTTTGTAATTATCACGAGAACCATAAGCAACAACTTATGTCCCTGAAGCATTTTTACCTTTTGTGAACTTGAAATCCGATGGAAAGCCATAAAGTTTATAACACTTATCCTTCGTGTGTCCAGCCTTTTTGCAGTACTCACAGAAGATATTTGACCTATTAGGAGGCTTATTTCCCCCATTTCCCTTAGAGGACGAAGAAGCATAGTTTGTCCTGAAATTTGTGCTAGAACTGGCAGCAGCATTCACATGAAGGGAAGTTGAATCAAAATTGAGCTTGCCATGAGGTTTGACCTCTCTGTGCCTTTCTTCCTATACTAAAATAGAAAAATCCTGAGCCATGGTAGGCAGGGGATTCATCATCAATATGCTACCCCGAACTATCGTGTATACCTCATTTAATCCCATAAGGAATTGAATGAGGCGTCTGTCTAACTCAGCCTTATGCATCTTCAATTTGCCACCACAAGTGCACAAACATGTGCACTGAGAATTAGTGTCTAGAGTGCTAAGTTCTTCCCATAATTTTCCTATTTTAGTGTAGTAACCAGTAACATCGAGATTATCCTGAGTGAGTTCGTTGATTTCACATTGCAATTGATACAATTTAGCACCATTAGCTTGATCGTACCTGTCAGCTAATTCATCCCAAAGTTCCTTTGCGTTATTGACATACTGCAGGCTGTCGGCAAGGTCTTTTGACAGTGAATTAAGAAGCCACGAAGTGACCATATCATCACATCGTTCCCACTGGGCGAAAGCAGCTGAATCTGGAGATGGCCTTGCAATTTTTCCATTGATAAAACCAGTCTTATTCTTCACTGACAGAGCTCGAAGAATTCCCCGTCTCCATGAACGATAACCTGTTCCATCAAAAACGAGTGGAATAATAGCAGATCCGGCGCTTTCAGATGGATGCATGTAGAAAACATTGTTGGATATACTTGCAGCAAGGTCCTGAACTGGAATTTGAGGAGCTGGTTCCTGATCGATATTGTGTTCCATGATTACTAGAAATTAAGACGAAATTGAGAGGAGAATGAGTGCAGAAAAGACGAGCGGAAGACGAATCTTACTGCTCTGATACCATATTGAAATAAGGAGAAGCTGTGGAGAATTTCAGTTCTCCATTGAAGAAGCTTCGAGAAGAAAGAAAATGGAGGAGAAGAGCAGATCTGAGATCGATCAGGAGTAATGGGAAAATGAAAAAATTGAATTATCTCATCTGCAAACTTACAATTTATACAAGTGTGTAATTCTCTAATCACAAGTAATTGCTGTAAAATAAAGCTAACTAACACAATAAGAAATAACTAACTATTAACTAATTGAAACTAATCTGCCAGCTAAGCTTGCTCATTAATTTAGAAGCTAAGTAATCTGTATCTCAAGATATATTAACATGTTTAAAAGTATAAAAAACAATTACATAAAAATAAAAACAACATATATTATAAATACTGGAATAATTGGAGTTAGTTATATTCAGTTGGTGCAATGAAAACTATTGCTAGTTGCTAGTATTTAATTTACTTAATTAAGTCTACCAAAATAACACCACCACTCCCCCCCCCCCCAAAAAAAAAAAAAGTATGTGAAAAACTAGTCTAAATTTGTTCTAACAATGACCCATCTGCCATACAATGACAATGGTGTATTTCTAACCACATTACTATTATTTTCCATGAGCATCATGCTTAATAACAAACAAAGATACCCTCCATTGAAAAACATGTGATGAAATAAATTAGGTTCTTTCTTTTTTTAAGTTTTGAAAAACATGTGATTAAAATAAATTAGGTTATTCATTCTTTAAGTAGAAATTTTAAATTTGAGTTTGAGAATGAGTAACTTCTTTTTTTGGGGGGTAGGAAATCGTTTTTCTTTTAGCAAATATTATCCACACAAATTTAAATTAGGAATAATTACATTTGATATATATACGTAAGATAAGGTAACATGTGTGTATTTCCTTATTTAGCTTTATACAAATTTAAATATTTATTTCTATTTACTCAAAGTTGGACAATATAAATAGATAAGGTCGACTTAAAAAAAATGTATAACTCCGTTCGCCAATTTTTAACTGTTATGATTTTTTTTTTTGTAATTAAATTACAAGAATTTTGTTTAATATTTTACGATGTACTTTTTATAATGTTCATATATAAAAAAAAGTATAATTTATAATATTTTATATATATAATTTTTAACTATCTAATTTTTTTTGATTTAAAATATCAAATAAACAATCTAATTTAACTTTAAAAATTAGATTAAAAGTACTATACTATTAAGGAGAAAAAAAAAAAAACTCCCTGCATTCACAAAACTCCTATAAATAACCCCTCTCTTCACAAATTATAACACTAACTATTTTTCTTCAAATTACATAAAAAATAAAAATAATTAAAGATGTGTAGTGGAAGAAGAGAGGGTGAAGAAGAAACTTCATCAACTTCATATTGCAAAGGGCCTTCGAAAGAGGGAGAATCCATAATTAGCTCTGCAATTTCTTGTGCGCTCTGTAGTTCAGAGGCCTCTGTTTATTGTGAAGCTGATAATGCTTTTCTTTGCCGGAAATGCGATAGATCGGTTCACGGAGCTAATTTTTTGGCTCAGAGACATATAAGGTGCCTTCTTTGTAGCGTTTGCCGGAGATCAACGCGGCGGTTTCTGATCGGAACTTCGTCGGAGCTGATTTTGCCGACGATTGCCCGTTTGGAACAGAGAAACAGAAGCAGAAGTGCAGAGTCTGAGACGACGGACTACAGAACGACGCCGCAAGAGCTTTTTCTGTTTATTTGATATTTAATTTATGTTTAGATTTTTTTTTTGTTTAATTCCGTTATTGGATGATGCATTTAATTTAAATTAATTAAGTGTACATACTTCGTATGTATTACGTTAATTAATAATAAACGCATATAGTAGTAAAATAATAAATTGTTATTCTGTGAACTTCAAAAAAGAAAAATTAAAAAATTCAAGATCGCAGTGTTATTGGTATTTTGGCATGTTTTGGCATAGCAGAGGAGGCGAAAACATAAAATTTGACCTTTGGATAGATTATAATTTTTTGACGAAGAATGTGTATTCAAGCTGCTATATAGAGTTTGATAACTGTAAATAAGCAGGTGTGTCTTATAATCATCAAATCATCATGCTGGAGAAAAGTACTATCCGTCAGAGTTTATTACAAAACAAAATTGAGCGACTTTTCGAGATAATTATCATTAGTTGAATGACTTTCTGAAATAAAAATTATTAGTCGAATAAGGTATCATTGCGTTCTGTTTTTTTCCCTTGTCTGTACTTGATTACTAGTTTCTACATCCAAATCCAACTCCCATCACGATTCACCATTCAGAGAGACCGGCTAGAATGCACAATCTTGACAATCAGTTGCAGAACATAAAGATGTAAACAAGTTCAATGTTGAAATCCAAGTCAATAGCTTCTGAGATATTATACTTCATATCATCTCCTTGAAATCCAAGATCCTTACACTTTGTTTGAATGGTTGTTTCGTATTGTTTCATAATGTATGGTACTTTATTATTTTAATGAATATAGTGTTTAGATTGATTGTATCGTTCTCCATCGTTACATAATGTCACACATTCATAGTTTGAATGATAAACCTATAAGAAAAGTAAGATACATGATAGAGTTGCTATGGAAAGATAATGTAAGGTAAAAGATAAAATGCAATTTTTAAATAATAAATAAAGACAAAATGAGAAGAAAATATTAAGATAACAATGCAATCACATCAAATTTGTCATTACATAAAATAGATCTTTTTCGTCGTCGCTCAAATTACCTCAAACAATTTCTTTTTATCAGAATTTTCACGTCCACTATCATATAATTTAACTAGTATATACTGATAGGGCTACGGAAATTTTATTCTTGCTATTATATATTTAATACATTATAGAAAGCAGTAATATAACATAGGTAACTTATGAGAAATAATTTCCATCATTTGTTTATTCATATCTTTTTGGTTTTTGGTACGAAGAGTTTCTCACTTATAAATAATAGTTGTCTTATATTATATTGAGTACAAAAATATATAGAATTAATAAAAATTATTCCGTAAAAAAAGAAGTTTTATTTAGTTAAAGGATTGTGTTTTTTTTTGTGGAGTTTTGGACTCAATTCTTGTCCAATTGGGTTGTACATTATGATTGTGCTGTTGTACTTTGGAAGAGACAAGTCAAGAAAATTATTGATTCGACTGGACGCTCCTCTTGCCTTTTTCGTTGCGTGCTCTATTACTGCTTTCTCAGATAGATGATGGTGTGGCTGCTTCAGTCCTTGATACCTTTCCCGTCTCCTCTCTAACCATCTTAAAATTTTTACTGAGCGAGATATTCGCGTCACAGAAGATAATTTATTTTATGGTATAATTGCATTTCACCAACAATCTTTATTAGGCATTTCAATAGCCAGATCAAATGTAAACAGGAGAATTAGGTGCCAGAAAAATAAGGCCTCAAAATTATTTAATATTATATAAAAAATAGACGATTATTGTTATATTCAAGCCCAAAATATAATATAATATAAAGAGAAGAAAACAAGATGCCACACTCCAACCCTGTGGGGCAGAAAAGTACCATATAACACATGCTTTATAAGTGATCTACGATGAGAAATTAAATTACTATAAATCTAGATTTTGCTAATGAGAAGCTTCATATACAAAAAATGTTGACTAGCTGAACCCATACATGTGAAAAGTGAAACTATGAATACAGATGATAGCTTTACAATGTCTACAAAGCCTCTACTGGAATCCATGAATGTGTACCATTGTGAAATACCATAGTAAAGACTCGGCAAAGCCCCAAATCAACCTGGAGCTCACCAACGACCGTTGAGTACCACGTGCTTCTATTGGGGAGATCTACTAGTTGAGTACTTCTACTTGCAACATGAAATGCAGCGTCCCCAATAAGGAATGTCAGTACGAAAGAATGTACCGAATATGTAAGGCATAATAGAACCATATGTAAAATGAGAGCTCAAGTGAAATCAAATACCAATAGATAAGAATTAGTGACCACCTTTGCTTATACTTGTGGAATCGTGCATGTTACATTCTTGTATATGCTTTTCTGTGTGTTATAATCCTTATAAGACATATGAGACAAATGACCAACTGATAAGTGGTAGAAGAGGATGACTCATGCTAGAAATATTAACTCAGGGATGTTGTCCTCATAATTTCACAAAATGGGATCGGCCCATGCTAAATTTTCGCCCATGAGCTGTCACCCCATATACAAATTGGAATCGGCCCATGGGCTTTCGCCCCTAAGCTGCCACCCTCTTATACCATTTGGGATCGGCCAATGCTAGGCTTTCTCCCCTGAGCTGCCTCCCATAATTATATAGATTGCTTCACTTAGATTCATTATTCTTTGAGATTGGTTCTTTTATGTTCATAATTCTTTTGAGATTGTTCTTTTAAGGTTCATAACTCGTTTGTGATTGCTGTTTTGGTGGTCATAATCCTTGTTTAGATTAGGAACTACGGACCAGTAATAGAAGACATATGAATATGGACTTAATATAATAACAATGACATGGGAAGCAAATGTGACATAAACGTGTAATACTTAGGAGCTTATATGACTCAGTATTCATTTTGACATCTCAAATTGAAGCACATGTCAGAAAATTGCAGTAGCTTACCTTGCTGGACAGAACTACCACCTGCTAAGACTTGGATTCTTCAAGGTAAAGGTTGTCCTCCTTAATTTGTCTTAATTATACCTTCCAATAGCTTGAACTCCCCAATATTCAAGAACCCTAATGGTATTTAATGGTTGTTGTATTAAACTAAGAGAGAGAGAAGAGAGAAAGCTCTAGAAATCAGATTTTTTAGTCAAAATAAAAATAGTTGAAAAACTCTGATATCAAACCCTTTTAAATGGACCTGCTTTGCCTGACTTTCTCACTCATTTTGGGCCATAATTTGTCAAGTAGGTGACCCACCTACTTGGACTTTTTACTTGGGCCTTTTTGGACTTAAGAACATTGGGTCTTTTGCCACTTTTCTTGTACTTTATTTGCAGCCAACATGTGTCTTTAATTTAGGCTACACATTTTAAGTAGGTGATGCATCTAGTTTTTCATTCAAATTATTTCTTATGGGCTTGGAAAGATTGGGCCTTGGCTGTCCATTTCTCCCTTACTATTCTAATCAACTTGGGCCAGATTTATGCAAGTAAGTGTAGTGTATTTGACCCAATAACATGGTCAAAAGAGTCTTATTAGGTGATGCACCTACTTGGTCATTTGAGTTGGTCAATAAGTCAAAGTAGGTGATGCACCTACTTTGTCTTTTGGCTGGTCAATAAGTCAAAGTAGGTGATGCACCTACTAAGCTTAGTGAGGTCAAGCAAGCACCTCAATATTTTATTCCATTTCTAGACCTTAATAACTTTAACGTAACTTAAAACTTATATACACTATGTCACTTTAAACTTTAGACTCAAATATCACCTTATGATCTCTAGTTTAAATACTTTCATCGATTTCAACTTCATTGGGTCATAATAATATCTACGGACAATTCACATTAAATCTATTATATTGTCACTAGTTGCATAGGAAATCGAGTCCATAACTCTATACCATAAGGAAATTTTTAAGTGTCCTATAAATAGAATAGTACACGTAGAAGACGGGGTGTTACACAAGAGAAGTAGATATAGGAGAAAACTATCTACTTATTCAAGTGTGTCTTACATGGAGAATGATACCTCTGTTTACATAAGTAGAGAAATCACTTTAAAGGCCACTTTGATTAATACCAAATTAATAGATACATCAGTATCCCATAAATATTCATGTTACCTTGGGACACATATTCATGATGAAGATAAATTATGAGAATACATATTAATGATAAGAATAAGTTTATGAATTAATTTAATGGATCATCCACTTAGTTAAATGGATTTATAACAATTATGTATTTATTATTAATATTTATTGAAAATTTCTTAATAGTTTGTTGTCGATCAATTATTAAAAATCATTGACAATTAAATTTGCAGTTACATTCTACTTTTTAATTTATCTAATTCACTTGAATTTGAAATTAATCATATTTTAACATTTCTTCAATTCTTTGAGGTGTCTTCTTACACATTTCAAATTAAAATTAATTAAATTAGAAAATATTATACAAATAGAAAATGATATAATTTATTTGGCATAGTCAATAGGTGAAATTCTTAATTCTATTTTTAAATACTTCTAGAATAATTTTGATAAGTGTGTGTAACAACTTACTCAATTAAAAAGTTTTCAAAATATAATCGAAAGAACTTCCCTAAGATCTAAACATTTGTGCTATTATGTAATGTACAATAATTTATATATGCACATCTATGTCATGAAATATACAAAAAAAAAATTGTTTTGACAACTGAAAAAATAATAATTATCAAATTATAATAACTATGATGTGTTTAAGGAAAGTACGAGTATAAAATATATATAAAATAAATTATTATATAAACGTAAGAATTTTAGGTCACTCGTTATATTGAGTGAGGAAAGAGAACTACTAGATGAATTCAGCTTTGCAGTGACAATGACCTGACCTATAGTAATGCAACCAGTTACATTGAAATCACAACTTTGACATAATCATATTTTTTCTTCAATGAATCTTAAGATCGCAATTTATTAAATGTATTTATCAATAAATAAGCAAATAAGAATGATTTTTTTTATAAAAAGTTTGTTGAGTATATCCATACAATCAAAGCTTAACTAAATTTGATATACAATACACCATTGCCCTTATTAACCCACATAAATCACATAGAGGTTGCACTTTGTCTCCTAATCAAAGAAAACAATAAGACTAATGGTGTGCAAGTATTTTTGATAAAATAACATTTTATATTCAGATATAATTGCTAACTACTTTAACTTTTCCGTAAAATAAATCAAACAAAACAATAAGACTAATGGTGTGCTTCTGATTTTATATGTTATAAAGCTTGGCTAGTGAATAATTTGCTTAAAAGCTTAACTAATTTTACAAGGTTTATTTTTTCATATCACAAAACTTTAGTTTTTAACTCAAAAAATAAAATAAAAATACAGGTAGTTTTTATGTTTAAACACCAACTAAAAATTATAAAAAAAAAAAAAGGCAAAAAGAATTTCATTTGATGTTCATTAAAGGGTAGACATAGTTTGAGAAATATTGAAATTCAACCAAAATTTCAATTTGCCCCAAAAATAAGAGGAAAAAAAATTGAAAAAAAAGAGGAGAAGAAACCAACGTATAACTAAAGTATTGTCTTATTGAATGACACGTGTCCAACAGCCCACGATGGAAAACAACTCAAACCAGATAACGCGCGCGACGAGTACCAAACATTCAACTTTCAATTAAACACACACAAAAAAACTATACTCAAATGTTTCATCAACACAAACATCAGTTCCATTAATTTAGATGCTTGACGAGGGCGGCAGTGACGAATTCCACCGCCGGCCGGACCCGAGCGCGATCGATGCAGCCACCCCTCGGGTCCTAACCATCTTATCCTACGTGCTCGAAAAGCTCGTAGCAAGGAATGATCAATTGTTAGTACTAGGCCGCCAGGTTGCTCATGATAATGGACTCATGAGCAACGGGGGAGGCGGCCCACAGAGGATACTAGGGAAGAATTTTAATGCGTTTCATGGGGTTCGAGCGCCGAATATAAGTATACCGAAGTATTTGGAGAGGTTATACAAGTATACGAATTGTAGCCCGTCTTGTTTTGTGGTGGGATATGTGTATATTGATAGATTGGGGCATAAGTATCCAGATTCTCTGTTGGTTTCCTTGAATGTGCATAGGCTGCTGGTTACTAGTGTTATGGTTGCTTCCAAAATGCTCGATGATGCGTAAGTACTTCTTTGCTCTCTCTAGACATGTTCGATAAATATTAGTTCAACCTGTTTGAATTTGTTTGGTTTGATTTAGAGTATGAGGGTCAAGTTAATTAATGTTTAATGTGAATTCAGATATAGAATCTTTTATTTCGTACAATTTTATCTAACTTTCAAAAGATCAAATTCGTTACTTTTAAGTTTCAATCATTAATTACTTTTGCATTTTTATTATTTATTTATTTTAATATCTTAGATTTAATAATGTCATTTTAAGTAGTGCCTATATATATATATATATATATATATATGTATACATCATCTTGTATAGTTTGTGTGTGGGGTTGATATCCCTTTTTAGAACTACACAAGGTTAACTTGTAAGTGCAAACTGCCTATTTATTGGAATAACCTGTAATAAAGAGTTGTACTTTTAAGCTCTGGGTTTGAGTCGATGAGATTGTAAAATTATACTCCCTCAGTTCCTATTTACTTGTCTATTTTGATAAATTAAGAAAAAATAATTTTTTTCTATTATACCCTTATTTAATTGTCCACTTTAGAATTTGGAGTGCCACACTTTGAGGGCAAGGAACTGGAAGTTGTATAGGGACACATCTGAGATAGTAATTGCACAGATAAAAAGAGAATTTTTAGGGAGGATAGCATTGTTTAGAGGATCCAAGAAAGCTCATAGAAGTCGTAGATTAATTCAGCATTTTCATGTAACTAGTTCTCTTGTCGAGTTGGAGGCATAAAAGGCATAAAACCTTTCCTAGAAGGTGGCTATGAATTTAGGTGCTCTATAAGTGTATCGGGTCTTTATTTGTTAATGATATTTTACAGTTTACCAAAACTAAATAGAGGCGGAGGGAGTATGCTTCATCATAAAAGAATATAATATAATAATTTTTTTATGTATAATATGATAATTAATTAGTTATTGATTAAATTTCTTCGAGTAATTACTCACCAGGGGCAGTTGTGAGGAATAGTTATTTCATAGCAATCATCTGCCTGCCCCCTTCCCACCGCCACCCTAAGAAAGAAAATGACTTCAATTATTTCATCTTTTCAGTACGAGAAATGAAGAACTATATAGCATTTTATATCTCAATATTTTTTTTATTAAAATGTGTTTCAGATACTACAACAATGAATTCTATGCCCGAGTTGGAGGAGTAAGCAATGCAGAATTAAACAAGCTGGAATTGGAGCTACTTTTCTTATTAGATTTTGGAGTTAATGTGAGTGCGCGAGTTTTCGAAAGTTATTGCCAGTATTTGGAAAAGGAAATGTTGAGCAATGGACCAACACTCAAGATTGAAAAGTTAGTTATTAATAACAGTATCACTAGTACGGTTGATGATGCCACTGAAATTTCAGTAGAAGACACCGATCATATTTCTTCACCATCACAATTGTTAGATTGAATTCACGAGTCAATGACAACTATAAATTCTAACGAGATTATTCAGTAAAATGTAAAAGTACTTACTTGTCTCTATGTTACTCTTCCTATATCTGTATAGCTTATCTTGATTGTGATTGTCATTTTGCGATTGCTCGCTTGGTTCAAAGGATTTTGAGTTTTTGTGCATTGTTAGGACAAAGCTATTTGTACCATAACAGAGACTTCGATAAGAATTTTTACAGTATTTACAAATGGTAATGTTGATCATATATTACCCTTTTTATTAGTTTAAATTCATGTTACCTTATTAGCGAATTATTTTGTATGTGCCTTTACCATTAATAAAATTTATGCACAATGATAGACTTTATATATCCTAATTATGGCAATTTGCTATTTGATTAAATAGTCTTTAAATTAAAGATTCGTTGAGTAAAAAAACTTTTTTCTAATAATATGAATACTAATATTTGGCAAAAATATTCAAAGAAAATTAAAATAATTCAATTTATGATAGTAGTGTTTGAGCAAAATTGTACCATTTTCCAAAAAAATAAGAAAGACAATTTTATTTGTTTTAATTTATTCCAAAGGAAAATAAATAAATAAAAAGTTGAAATGAGAATATGCTAAATGCAAATATCACCTTCTCCTCGAAGGCTGCGTTTCCCTGTCCCTATTTGTCAATTTCATATTTATTCCCATAAAAAACTTGGACTACAAAGTCACGGTGGAACAGCCGGAAAAGCTGAAAGCTCGATTCATCGGTCACCGGAAACTCAACCGACGACGACGACGACGACAACGACAACTAGGAGGAGGTGAAGGAGCCGAATTTGCTGAATTTGTTGTATAATTACTACAAATAACATGGGTGATTACTCCAAGGACGATTTCCTTCAGCTCATCAAGCGATTCGGTGCTTTTTTGACCGTGAAGATTTCTAATCTCTTCCACACACTGGTTACTTCTCTTTCTCTTTCCCAATCTCCAGTTTTAACATCTCTTAATTGTGAATTAAGCACTGAATAACTTTAATTGATAAATCATGTTTACGGAAAGGAAAATTGAGTTGAAGTTTGAGTTGTAATAGGAGATTAATATTCGTGCTGGAAATTCGTAAATTAGCTCACATGATTACAAGCAAGGGCTTTACTAAGCACAATTTCTTGTAATGGGATTTATAAGTTGACGCTAGATGTTATAATTGAAATTAGCTCCTTTTGCTAATTATACTAGGGTATACAACTTGTTACTATATGCTTTCTGTACTTAGGCAGCTTTAATCATGTTGAAATAAGAATTAGACCTCTTGATGTTGTTTTCAATTTTAGGATACACATTTCCACTAGACAAAAAGTAAGGTTTGAATACTTGGAATCCAGTTACTTATCTTAAAGTTCTATAATCTTGAAAAGTTCTATCTGGAATGTGCTAGCTAGGTCACTGAAATATATTTTAGAAGTAGCATTTACGACCGGTATCATGAGTGTGTCTGGCTTATTATATGAGTTGAGAGACACTTGAATTGGGGAATGGAGATTATCAAGGGTTTAATTATGTAATATGTAGAGATGATTCTGATCAAATATCTATAACAATCATGGCTCAAATGTCATAAGAGTAATATTAACAGTTGTATAATTGCAATCAATCTCGTCTCTTCAAAATTATGGTGTTTGAAGATAAAGTATTGTTGAAATCTTCGTTAAACGTAGTCCTCAAGTTTCTAAATTGTCTAAGCTTGAATATCCAGTCAAAAGTTGTTCCCTAACAATGCTTGGTACTACTACTGATTCTGTTCTTTCTGCCAAGTTGTGATTTCTGGTTGTAGTTCCAATAAAACTACTCAAACTTTTTTCATGTTAAAGATAAAATGCATTTCATTATTTGATAGGCATTTGATTTTCTTTAGTCTGTGCTTCTTCTCTGCCACTATTGGTCTCTCTATTGTCTTTCATCCTCCAGTTATTGTTCTCTTGTTTGCTTTGTCCTCACATAACTGTTTCTTGGTCATCTTCACATGTTCACATGTTCAAGTGGTCCTTTCAAATGCCAAATCTGTTCTCTTTTAATCATCACTACAGTCTACACATAACCTCTCCCCTACTCTAATCCTGGTAAGTTTATTAGGCTATCACAGTGACCCCTATGCTGATTTGGAAGCGTAGACTGAGATTCTAGTAGCTAGTGTAAGCAGTTTAAGCTGCTGAGAAATGGTTGTAAGAGAAGCTGAGGGTGGAGGAGAAAAGAAGTGAGGGAAGAAGTTCGGAAACACGGGTTCGAACCATGTGCCGGAATTTCTCAGTTGTAAAATTAAAAGTTGAGAACCCTTTGGGGTGGCCCAGTGGTTTGGGCTTGGGACTTCCATGTTGGAGGTCTCAAGTTCAAAACCCCTTGCCAGCGAAAGTAAGGGGTTTGCCTTCTGGTCGAGCTCGTCGCACCGGGCTTGCCTAGTGCGGGTTACCTCTCCTATGTGGTTTGCGAGCTATTGCTTATAGGAGCGGGGTTTTTACCTTGTGCGCACCCGAAGGGTATCGGCTGCGGGTTTCCCTTGTCATAAAAATAAAAATAAAAATTAGAAGTTGAGAAACACGGGCTTATCTGATAACATTGCTGGTTTAGAGTTGAGTCTCACAGGTTAAGAGATTGGGTGAAGTTACAATTTCCAACTATTTTCTTGACTATGATATTGATTCTTAATATAGCTTTGTTTGTTCATTAGCAAATTGCAATAGAACTTTTAGTTTCCGTTATCTATTGTTTACCATATCCTGAAGCCTGAAAGGTCACCCACAGGATGATGTTTCTTAAGGAGAAATGTCTAGTTTGCTTGGTTAATTTTGACTTTCCATTTTCAATTAAAGAAGTATACAACTTCAGTTCCATTGTTTGAGATTTGGTTTAGGCCAATTTGGATGGCTCCCTGTTTATTTTTCCTGATTTTTTTTCTGGACCGTCCCAATGTCCCTTTTTTCTGGGTTGTGTTTTCCTGTCAAGTGAACTCTTTTGCTATTCTCAGATTAAACATCATCAGAAATGAATGAAAAATGATAGATATCGAAAGAAAAAAACTAAACAAGTCACCAATCAAATGGTATGAAGAGTTAACCTCTAATCAGATAGCACATAACACTGTAATAACTACCTTGGTCTAGGATTGCTCGAAAGATACACTTCTAAAAGTGTGACTCTGCAAATCATCCATACATCTGGCAGCATTCAAGAGCAGTGCATGTAATATAGGATGCTATAAAGCAACACTTTTAAAGTGTGAGTGGTCAAATCATTCAAACCACCTGCAGAGTTGGGGAAAGCAGTGGGTGTTAACTTAGCAATTTGTGTTCTCCACAATCCAATAAACTGTTTTGTCCTGAACCTTACAAATAAATACCTTTTCTGATATAAGTTGTGGTATAACCTTCAATTTGCTTCATCCCAGGAGGATCTATCAAAATGTTCTGCTTTTTTCTATAATATGATGGTGACAGCTATCTGCTGAATGCAGGATTCAAGATCTGTAGGGGCCATAGCAGGTCTTGCAGTTGCTATAGTTTTTACCTGGAGAGTGTGGAGATCACCTAGTGGACCACAAAGGAGGATTCCTAAGCGACAAGGTGCGACGCCTAGTAGTTCTGGTGTAAGCACTCATTCAAGTGCAAATGTGGAAACTTCAGGAGTTATCTCTTCTTCGGAGGATTCAAATGCTCAAAATGTTATTGATGACTTCTTTCAGCCAGTAAAGGTAGATAGAAATCCTTCTCCACTATGAGCAGAATAAACGAAATGTTATCAGTGTATAATTAACTTTTTCTTGTGATTTTGCAGCCAACACTTGCACAGGTAGTTAGGCAAAGGCTAAGTGAAGGGAGGAAGGTATATTTTGTCACTTTGTCTATTGTGAATTATTAAGTAATTGGATTTTGGAGGCCTTGTATGGCATGCCTTCTTTTGTTTCTAAGAGAAATGTACTCAACAGTTATCTAGTGTAGCTAGTATTAGCTTTGATGATTGTGGGGAATTAGATAATGATGGAAACTCTCAAATCTCAGTGTATTCATGTATGAGATATATATACTATTGGTTGCCGTACATATAGGGGAATTGAGATAACAAAATACAAGTCCTAACCACACACTAATAGGAGATACAAACTAGATAGTAATCGACAAAAACTAGAATACACTAATACTTGCCTTGCAAACTTAAGGTGGCTCTAAAGGAACTAAAACCTAGCCGAAGGTAAAGGCTTGGTGAGGACATCTGTCGGTTGATCTTTGGTAGAAATGAAGCAGAGTTGAAGATCCTTTCTAGCAACCTTATCTTGAACAAAATGATAACTAATTTCCACATGTTTTGTCCGAACATGAAAAACCAGATTATGAGATAAATAAGTTGCACCAATATTATCACACTGGAGAGTTGGGGCATTAGGAGGATGAACTCCGAGTTCAAATAGAAGAGATTGAATCCAAGTCAAATTTTGTTGCCGCATCCGCCAATGCCTTATATTTTGATTCTGTCGAGGAACAAACCACAGTCCGCTGCTTTTTGGAGGTCCAAGAAATGAAATTGTCACCTAAGAAAATTGCAAAACCACCTGTGGACTGACGATCATCTATGCTACCAGCCTAGTCCGCATCGGTGAAGGCCTGTTGGTGAAGATACGCAGAAACAAAGATGATGAAAGACCATATCTTAGTGTGCTGAAGATATATCAATAGGTGTTTCACACACACTAATGATTTACAGTTGAAGAATGCATGAACTTGCATACTTTGTTAACCGGGAATGCGATGTACGGCCTCGTCAAAGTGAAATACTGAAGGGCGCCAACAATATGCTTGTATAGAGTAGGTTCATGGAAAGTCAGACTATCCTTTTGGTATAGTTTAACACTAGTCACCATTTGAGTGAGAAGAGGTTTGCCACTGCGCATGCCTCTTTGTCCAAAAGATTGTGCACATACTGGGTTTGAGAGAGCTCCAGTCCGGAAGACGATCATTTCACTTGAATGCTGAGGAAGAAAGTTAGATCACCCATATTCTAATAGAGAAGGTGCTGCCCAGTTGAGCAATAGAGGTAGCGATGAACTTGTCATTGTTCCCTGTCAGAATAATATCGTCAACATATGTAGAAAACATAAGAAATAATACCACATTAGTTGAAGACGAATAGGGAAACATCCGTTTTAGAAGGAGACAAGCCAAGACGACAACAACAACAACAAAAAACCCAGTGTAATCCCACAAGTGGGGTCTGAAGAGGGTAGTATGCACACAGACCTTACCCTTACCTTGAGAGGCACCAAGATTTGTAGAAGTTTAGTAAAGTAAGCTCGTGGAGGTTCAAAGTTCTAATGTTCGAGGTCGATGATATAGCAAGTTCTAATGTGTCCCAAATTTCCTTAGACGTGTTGAGACCGGTCACAATAGGTAGAGTGTCCTCTGATAGTGACGAGATCAACAATCTCATATTTAGCTGATCTTGTTGAACCCATTGCACGTAGAGAGGGTTGGATTGACTTCAACGATCCTTTGGGTTGTATCAAAGGAGACATGCATGGTCTTGCACTTGTGATAAATTCAAAAAGATTTTGGCCTTTTGAGGTATTGTAGTAGTTGAGTTTTCCATAAGATAAAGTTGCTCGATGTGAGCTTAAGAGAGATGAAGTGATGTGTGTGAGAAAGCAGATTGGAAGACGACAAAGAAGATGGCATCACTGAGGTAGAGGTTTCCCAGAGTTGCTGTGCTCTGATACCATATTAATGTTTATGATAGTGAGGAATTAAATAATGATGAAAACACTCAAATCTCGTTGTATTCATGTATGAGATATATACACAGTTGGTTGCCGTACATCTAGGGGAACTGGGATTACAAAATACAAGTCCTAACTATACACTAATAGGAGATACAACTAGATACTCTACTAGAACTAGGATACACTAATAACTAGCTCTTTCAACTAAGTATATAGGTGAGAAATACATTAATCTGCTGGAGATCCAGGTTTTGCTTGCTTATGATGGATGGATATGATAGATCTCATTTCATGACCATTCATAATATTGATGAAAGGGAGATTCAGGATTGAGGAGGACATCCATTGGTTATAGCGGAAAAAGGTGGGGTTGTGGAGGGGGGAGCACTAAAGGACTAGAAATATCAGACTCCCCTTGGGTGTGGCCTGTAGAGGAACATTTTGAAGTGGTAGTAAGGTTGTAGTGGTGACATCACTTTCAAGGTCAATGAAAGGAACAAGGTTAATTTCTGGGGATATGTGATGCTGGGAAAATGCATTTAGACTCATGTTTTCAAGCATCTATATTATTTATGTCTAATGAGGATGACATTCTAATAGTCTCGGAGGTTACAAGAAGAGGAAGTTCAGTGAGACTTAAGGTTTAAAGGAGCCATCAAGACCGAGAAGTAGTGGTATTCCGCAATGTTGTTGAGTTGCTGAATCAATAAAATTTTCGCATGAGAACCAGGATTTTTGGAAGTTGGGGGAAGGGTGGGAAATGATAGGTTGTTTTCAGTTTAAGTCATATCATAATAAGCTTTTAATCCGGGAGGAATTGGTCTCACCACATCTATCCATTTGGATCCCTAGGGCGTTGAGAAAGTTATGTTTCTTCATTTGTTTGCGAGTAAGGAGAGTGATTCTGACAGCTAAAAACTTGTTAGCAGGGGAGGATTACAGTATCGGTTACCACCTTCTCCTGCATTATCAAGTAGTCTCTCTCTTGTGGTGGGGAATCTTTAGATGGTTGAGTTATAATGAAGAAAACTATGAACTATGAAGAATACACTGTTCATCTGAGTATGTAAAAGACCAAAGTAGAGAATATACAAGATCACAAATGTAGATTGCTGGCTACTAAATATAGATTGAGGTGAAAGCTTTAAGTCCCTTTGAAGATCCACTTCTTTCTAGTGATATGCGGGTTTGCATAATGAAAAGTAAATAAATAAACGAAATAAGAGTTTTCATTTTCGAAGCTCTCTTCCTGTTTCAGAAGGAATTTTAGGCTTTACATCTTTAATTGATATGCCTTGAGGAAATAATCTCTTTATAAACTATTTGTTCAGTTGCTGATTTACTTGTTCGATTCTACTTAGTGTGTGACATGCTTTCCTAGATAGATAGCAGAATTTGCTTCAAGTATTCACCAGTCCTTATTTTATACGCTTTCTATTATTTAAGAAATTCCATGGGTCTTATATGAGCATCTCTAACGTTTGTTGATCTGAACATGCAAGTTTACCCCTAGCTGTAGCATGTACAATTTGTGTTGTGGCCTGATCTGTGTCATTTTTATGCTGTTATAGGAACACAGATAAGAGTGTTTATATGATTAGTGAATCTATGGTTTGTTTTATCTGGAAGTATCTGGTTGGATAATGGTGGTCTGTACCTCAATATGAAGATAGCCATATACTATTTGGCCTAAATTTTGGATAGAGGATCAATGTGGGACGTCTCTTTAGGCTTAAGTAGATAAAAATCTTTCTTAATGATCTGTTTGGTAATGGTGGATTGTTTGTGGCTTTCTGGTAATGGTAGCACAACATGATTTGGATATGGTTTTAATTACAGGTGACATGTAGGTTGCTTGGAGTGATCCTTGAGGAAACTAGCCCAGAAGAACTTCAGGTAATTATTTTTTCAGGCTTTTATTGTGAACCGGTGTTCAAATGCAGTTGACATTGTTTATACTTTGTCTTGACAGCAACAAGCAACCGTGCGATCCTCCGTACTCGAAGTATTGCTTGAGATCACCAAATTTTGTGACCTTTATCTCATGGAAAGAGTTCTTGATGATGAAAGTGAAGTCAGTCCTCATTCATTTATTTATGTTTTCTATTTGTTGATTTGTGCTTTTTACTGATGCAAACCCTTGTTATATCCTGGCTAGTGGTTACCTGGTTTAGAAAGAATAATGTTGCGTTGCCTTATAGAATTCGTTCGATGCCTTCCTTTTTTCTTTTTTTTTTGGAAGAAATGGGAAATTTACCTCCTTTTGTGGGCATGATTTGTTAGCTTTCTGCACCCAATCAATTAGCTCTCTAAACTATTTGTTAGCTTTCTGCACCCAATCAATTAGCTCTCTAAACTTGTCATAAATTGAAAAATCTGAAGAGATGCAATCAGTATCTTTCAGTAAGGAAGAAAGGACTACACTTCAACTATAGTCTAGATCAGCCTGAGAATCAACTTGTTGTGCCTTTATAGTGGCAAAAACTTCACTTGTTAATCTTAGTTCTTCATAGATTTCTTTCCTAGAGCTCAAACTTGAGATCAATTAATTCTTGCCGTACCATGAAGCACCATGCAAAATGGGAGAAAGAGCCAATTAACTATGAGATACATTGTATTTGGCTTTCTTTTGAGATTTCTCATTTGCAAATTCCTTGTCATGCAACTTTTTCTAAGTCTGCTCAGAGTTTGGAACCTGGACCAATTTCTTAAGAACGAGACTTAGAGAATCCTAAAAGGAGACGAACCGGAACTCATATTCCAATTTGGGATTCTTCACTTTTTTTCCCAATCAATAGGTACAGTAAGTTGTGGCTTTCAATATTTGGTTTGTGGAACTTTCGTTTTTCCCCAAATTGGAATTTCAAGATTTGTTTTCTTTCTTTTAGGCTTTCCCCAGGCAGAAGCACTAGTCTTTAACATTCATCTTGGGTTCTATATCTATTATGCTTACTACCTACCTTGTCATTTCTTAGTATCCACATTTTCATAACCATGTGGGCCTTACTTTAGGATGTGTAAATGCTGTGTATGATGAAGTTGCATGTCTATATTAACACTTACATTATTCATCACATGAACTAATATGTGCAGAAAAAGGTCCTCCTAGCTTTAGAGAATGCTGGAGTCTTTACATCTGGAGGCCTGGTCAAAGACAAGGTAGTAGCTAACCAGCTTTTTACCATCTGTAAGAAGTGAACTGTCAATAATACAGTCTTAACTGCTTGGTTTCTCTTCTAGGAAAACATCGACTTATTTCTTTTCCTGGTTTTTGAGAATGTTGGGATGGTTCTTTTCTGTCCAGTTTGATGCATTATATGTTGCTGATAAGACTGCATATGCAGGTTCTCTTTTGCAGCACTGAGATTGGACGCACATCCTTTGTTCGACAACTAGAACCTGATTGGCACATAGATACAAATCCAGAAATCACTTTTCAGCTAGCGGTACTCATTATTTCCTTTGACTAAGAATATGATCAATGAGCTCATCATCATTTTAATTGTTCTTTTCATTCAATAAAAGTAATTTATAGGCTGAAAATGTGATACTTCAGATGATAAATGCAACCATTGATCTGTTATGTGTTTCTTCTTCTCTCTTTTTGTGATGTATCATTCTACTGCTGCTCTAATTAGGTTTTACAATGTCATTCTTGTATTCTACTATTACTCAAATTAATCTTTAGAACTTCCTTATCCTTCAACTCCTTCTGTTAGAAACTCCATTTGCTATCAATTTGGGTTCTCAATTCATAAGTATAATTGCAGAGGTTATTTATTAGCTATAATTTGTTTTCCATACTGGTTGCGAATAAAATGTGTTACTTCAAGGATAAGTGTAAGATTTTGAGAATCTCTAATTTGTATTAACAGATAATTATTGAGTATTGGAATGATTCAACTAGAATGGTATGATATAGGGGATTTATATTGCAGATCCTAGCTTGTTTGAGATTAAGCAAGTTAAGTCAATACAGAGATAAGTATAAGATTTAGAGAACTTATTTATTTTAAATGAGGAAACGGGAAACGCGGGAGGGGATTACAATTTGGGGAATTGAACCCTCACCAACAAGGTGGGAGTTCAGGTAACCAACCAAGCTACTAAGATTCCCCAGATTTAGAGAACTTATAGTTTGTCTTAGAAGTTTTTTCTTTCATTAATTTTAAAAAAATGATTCCGCTAGGTGGGGTGCCTAGGGATAGTTTTTTATTAATAAATAAAATCAGAAACCTGAAAGAGAAGAGTACAAAGCTAGGGGGTCTAGACCTTACCTTACTAATCCTAATTTGTCTTAGAAGATAGTGATTGAGTATTGGGATGAAATGATCCGGATAGAATGGTGTGTATGTAGGATTCGTATAGTTGATGCTAGCTAGTTTGAGATTAAAGCAGTAGTTGTTGTTCATTGTAAATTAAGAAAGCACAATGAAACAGAGGTTGGAGTAGACTGGAGGGATAGTTAAGTGGCTTTCACATTTAAGTATCTTCTTTTCACGACTGCATGGCTGACCAACACGTGGATGCAAAATTAGAGAGAAATGTTAGATGGGTCACTCACTATTAAATATTTAACAACTCAATTTTACATGTTCTTCCTAAACTTCTCATGCTTATAATGGCTCATATTGACATAAATAAAATATTTGATGTTGAGTTTGCATGTATTAAACATGCATTCTTCGCAAATATTTCACATTAGTTGGGGTTTCATGGTTTTATTTTGTACATTTTCTGAAATAAAACTGGTGTTCCTTGAGCAGAAGCAATTTGTTTATCATTTCTAATACATCAGTAGGGGCAGAGAAGCTGCTAAGGTTGAGAAAACATTTAAGGTCCTTTTCAATTTCAACGCTCAAATTATTCTATGATAATGTGAATGCCTCATATGTGCAAGTATCTTGCTCCGACATTTGCTTACTGTAAAAATTGATCTTTAGGCTCATTCTTTTATGGGCAACTCTTAATAGGATGATTCATTCTAATGACTAAATGTGTCGTCTGTTTTATTATATCTAATAATGTATAATTCTTTACTGGTTGCAGAGATTCATCAAATATCAGTTACACATTTCGCCTACCAAGCCAGAAAGAACAGCAATCAATGTCTTCAACTCAACCACATTGGAGCAGTTCTTTGGAAATGTTTAGATGAAACCAACAAGAGCTCTAGCAAAATTTCGTTTACTTTAGGTGTTCTAGTCTTCTTTTTTTTCTCTTTTTTGTTGTTGTTCTCCCTTTCCTCTCCTCTCGACTCTACTCAGCATGTGAAAATCCTCATATGTTTTGACTCTTCATTTTTAATGGCTTTTCTTGGTACCTGCTGCTTAATAGTGTGAGATTAAGGGGCACTAATAGGAGAGCACTGGTATTGTGGAAACAATCCATCTATGTTGCTGTGTATCGATATCACCTCTCTTTACAAACGTAGATGTGAGTACCACTGTAATTTACTGCTACCTTGCATTTATTTTATCTTCCTCTACAAAACCCTGAACTCAGGCCTGCAACTGTGTTGCGCTCGAGCTCTGTACTTGGTTTTATCGTCCTCTTCAATCAAAGGAAGAAACAGGAATAGAATAGTATAAGTGAGGATCTATCTGTGTAAACTTTTAGCTAAACGTAGCTCCACTCCTACAACTTCAGTATTTTTCTTTAAATTCTCAGTTTTAAATAATGATTCCATTATATATTTTAGTTTCATTCGTTTGGTTTCATTTTGTCCTCTAAGTATAAAAATATATGATTCAAATTATCCTTAAATGTATTCTGAAAATTGATTAGTTTAATCTTAATCTATACAAGTTTTTTAAAAAAACAGTTTGTTATTATTGCGTCAAAACAAACGAAGGTGCGCACTGCACGTAAGTCAAACTTACAAAATCAAGACACCTTCTTGTGTCGTTCAATTCTATTACAAAATGTACATCAAAATTCTTGATCCCAGGAAAGAAGATGCCAAGAACCATGTTCTTATAATAAAAAGAAAACTAACTTGCAGGTAAAGAGTACATGTTGAGCTACCAAAGAAGTAATAACCCGTAAAGAAACTAGAGCAAGACCTAATTGAAAATGAAACGAATTGTTGATTGTATCTAGGAGTGGTAAACGAGCGAGTCGAGTCGAATATGAGTCGATCAAAAAACGAGTAAAATAAAAATGGTTAAGTTATCCCATCTCCCAAGAAATGTAAAAAAAATATCAGACAACCCCTACCGCCCCCCTTACCCCCCCCCCCCCAAACACCCCATCCCAAAAAAATTAACAAAATTTTTAAAAAAATTTCATTAATATTTTTTTTGACTTTTTACCACCCACCCCCTACCAGCCCCCCTCCCTCCCCAAAAAAAAATAATAAAAAACCCCTCCCCCCTACCCCCCCCCCCCCCACATAAAAAAATCATTAATTTTTTTTTAAAAAAAAAATTTAAAAAAAATTATCACGCCCCCCTAACCCTACCAGGCCCCCACCCTTTTACCCCCAACCAGCCCCCCATCCCTACCACCCCTATTCCAAATTAAATGTAAAAAAAAGTTCAATGTTTTTTCTAGATTTTTTTTTAAAAAAAAACTTTCTTACTACCCAACACTTCATCACTTTTTTTTGTTTGCTTTTATTCATTTTATCCATTTAACTATTCTTTTTTAAATGAATAATACGGGTATTACCCATTTTTTACTCATTTTCAAATGAGTTGGATAGCCAATTCATTTAGTATGGATAATATGAATGGATACCCATTTTATTTACCCATTTTACCATCCCTAATTGTGTCATATGGACTCTTATGTCCACGCCCCAATCGTCCGCCAGAGGAATATGTGCATCTAAAAGATCTTTCAACACTGTGTCCAATCCCGAAATTGATTCTATACATATGAACAACAGCAAGAAAATAATAAATGCAATAGCTAAATGATGATAGGCATAAGGGTCATTATGGAATCCCAGAAAGAAGCTGACCCAACTTAAATGAGATATGTTAGCTTCTTTATGTTCTAACATTCTTGTCAATAAATTATCTTGATTTTGCTCGAGCTTAATTAACATGTAAGTATACTAACATGCTACATATACTTGTATCATGTACTTACAAGTAAGTTCAAGCATATATTTGTGCGTGGCTCGACCAAAGTCAAAACAATTTTTGAACTATTTAAAATCATATTTTTGTGCATACCCACTAGCCACCAAAACGTTGATGTCAATCATTTTAAAACTGTAAACCCAAAACTTATCTTCATTTCAGAGTTCCACACATCTTCAAACTGAGTTTCTCAAGTGTTTGCTCTGTTCTACTGAACGAATGATCAGCTGCAACCTCATTCCGCTCCCTTCAAAAACTAACCTTAAACCTCCTCGAGACACCCAAGATCGTCCCTCTTCCCGTGCAAATCATCATGCACATAATCTCAGTTTCTCCCGTCACATTAAAGAACCATCAAAATACCCAAAACACAACAATTTGCCCAACTTATTATCAGTTCATACAAAGAACCCACATGCCATTTACAAAGATATTCAAAGATTCGCTCACCAAAACAAGCTTAAAGAAGCACTTACCATTCTTGATTACTTAGACCATCGTGGTATTCCTGTAAACCCCACTACATTTGCTTCACTTATTGCTGCTTGTGTTCGTCTAAAATCTTTAACTTCTGCGAAAATTGTGCATACCCATGTAATAATTAATGGGCTTGAGAATAATGAGTTTATACAGACTAAGGTTGTTAATATGTATGCTGCTTGTGGGTCGATTGAAGATGCGAAGAAGGTGTTTGATAAAATGCCTGTGAGAAGTGTGTATCCGTGGAATGCGTTGCTTAGGGGAAATGTGGTATTGGGTGGGAGTAAGTATGGTGAGGTTTTGGGTACGTTTTCGGATATGAGGGGAGTGGGGGTGGAACTGAATGTGTATAGTTTCTCTTGTTTGATTAAGAGTTTTGCGGGTGCTAGTGCGCTTTTTCAAGGTTTGAAGACACATGGGCTTTTGATCAAGAATGGATTTTTAGGAAGTGATATTGTTAGGACTAGTTTGATTGACATGTATTTCAAGTGTGGTAAGGTTAGGCTTGCGCATCGCGTGTTTGAGGAAGTTGAAGAGAGGGATGTAGTTATGTGGGGTGCGATGATAGCTGGTTTTGCTCATAATAAGCTGCAAAGGGAGGCATTGGAGTATACAAGATTGATGATAAAGGAGGGACTAGAGGTGAATTCTGTTATTCTAACTACTGTCCTTCCGGTTATTGGAGAAGCACGGGCAAGCAAACTTGGCAAGGAGGTACATGCTTATGTGATCAAGACAAAGGAATACTCGAAGCAGTTGTTCATTCAGTCTGGCTTAGTTGATATGTATTCGAAGTGTGGAGATATTGTATCGGGAAGAAAGGTGTTCTATAGGTCAAAAGAAAGGAATGCGATATCTTGGACTGCTCTCATCTCAGGTTACATTTTAAGTGGGAGACTTGAACAGGCGTTGAGATCAATTTTGTGGATGCAGCAAGAAGGCTTTAAACCTGATCTTGTAACTGTTGCCACCGTTCTCCCTGTTTGTGGGAAACTGAAAGAATTAAAGTATGGGAAAGAGATTCATGCTTACGCAGTGAAAAATGGTTTTTTGCCAAATGCATCTGTAAGTACGTGTCTAATGATGATGTACTCAAAGTGTGGTTTGCTTCAATACTCATCTAGAGTTTTTGATAGTATGGAGAGGAGAAATGTTATATCATGGACAGCCATGATGGATTCATATATAGACTCTGGGTGTCTTGAGGAAGCACTTGGTGTTTTCCGGTCAATGCAGTTGTCAAAGCACCGGGCAGATTCTGTTGCAATCGGAAGGATTTTAAGTGTTTGTGGAAAATTAAGACTTTTGAAACTCGGGAGAGAAATACATGGTCAGATTCTGAAGAAAGATATAGCATCTGTACCTTTTGTTTCTGCAGAACTTGTGAAGATGTATGGGAGTTGTGGTGCAATTGATAAATCTAGGTTGTCCTTTGATTTAATACCTGTAAAAGGATCTATGACATGGACTGCTATTATAGAGGCTTATGGATTAAGTGGCCAATACGGAGCAGCAATTTACGAGTTTAAGCAGATGATATCGAAGGGCTTTAACCCAAACCATTTTACTTTTAAAGTTGTTTTTTCTATTTGTGAGAAAGCTGGATTTGCTGACGAGGGCTGTCAATTCTTTACCATAATGACACGAAAATATAAGATAAAGGCATCCGAAGACCATTATACTAGCATCATTAACCTTCTACATCATGTTGGTCGCATTGAGGAGGCTGAAAAGTTTGTGCTTCTCAAGCAATCCTCGGCATGAGGTAGAGGAGAAAGATTAGCTGTATTGCATGTTGGTCGCACATGGTTATACATTCAGACCCAAATCAGTGTCTTGCAGTAGAGTTTGCTACTGTCTTTCTATCGACATAGGTGGGAAGAGGAACAATAATTCCTCAAGCTGAAAATGTTACACATAACGAACATGAGGAAGGACCTTCGACATGACATGTGGTGTTTGGGAAAAAAATGAGACTTCTCATCGCAGTGTAACACTGTATACGTATCTGGTGGAAGATGTTAAATACAGATTCACATGGTGCCGGTTTACCCTTCCATAACACCACTCTGGCAATACTTGCTTTGTTAGCTTTGTTGTATAAAACTCTGTATAGGCTCCAATATAGTATGGTAGAGCAACAGGTTCCCTCAATGGGAAGCTGAATGAAGCTTTTACTTTGCAGAAAATGCTATAAAAGATTCTTGGAATTACTATTCTATCTATTGGTTCCTGGAGTTATCCCCCCAAATTGCCCTCTGGGTTTACTGTGCTGTTTTTGGTAATGCTTATATGGATGGGCGCTCAAGCCAAGGCGGCAGAAGGGGGTTCATTCGAACCTTCTTCCCCCAAAAATCACACGACATATATAAGGTTTTAAAAAAAAATAGTTTTACATATCTATAATTTTTATTTTGAATCCCCGTGTTTACTTTTGTTAATTTTTGAAGCCCCTTGATGAAGATCTTGTCTCCGCCACTACTTATATGTAAATCTACTGTCAGCTTCTAAATTTTAAGCAAACTTAATGAGTAGTGGCTTAAGGCTATATATCTGTTGTTTCCCTTTCAGTTGAGATCAAGAAAACAGACTTAGAAAAAAACTGATAGCACCATGATCATAGGTTGTTTTACAATTCTGAATTCCAGAATGTAATTTATCAAATCCAACCACCTGTAACATCTCCGTTTCACCATGGATACCATTGCCAACAACAATCAAAACGAAATGTTGCTAGATCTTGATCAAAAGACCATGGTTAGTCTGTTTCGTAACAATCCCTCCTCAATTCTTGAAAGTTTTTCAAGAAGCCATAGCCACAAATACCAATAGCTATCAGCAAAGTCAGGTCAATACAGTGTATTCATCAAATTTTAAGGGCATCAGCTCCACAGTACAGAACAGCCAGCAAACTCAACTTCCCCAAATCCCAAGATATCTTCTAATTTTGATCCCCCACCAAAACCTCGCGCAAACCCCAAAGAGGACTACACTATGCAACTCCTTGTGAAAGTAGAATCAAAACAATCAGAATCCTCCTCTACAACTGCCAAGTTTGTGTTCCATAGCCTGATATCATCAGTAGTTATGAACAAATAATCTAGAAAAGTTCTGTTTTTTTTTATACATTTGGTTGTAAAAGGATAATCTTTTTTTCTACAGATAGTTGGGCTAATTTGTTAGAGACAGTGGTTGAGCTATAAACCCAACTATGCATACTCTTGACAACATCTTGGTGATATAATACTTCTTTTTTTAATCAGACTTCTAGTTCTATCTGTTACCAGATTTACAATTATTTGCTGTAAACCTGAATCCTGCTAATAATCGCGCTTAGAATTTGGTTTGGTATAAACCTTTTTTGTGTATAATCCCTCTAGAATGTGAAAGAGAACCCGATGTTGTTGAGTCTTGAAATGAAACAGGTTCAAATGAAGCAAAATGGATATCGCGGATTCATATAACTGATTCTGGCTTGTACACAAAGAAATTTAGATTATTGAGAAATGATCAGAGGTGGATTCTTCCCCTGCTTTACCTAGCATTTGTACACCTTTCCATATCATTTTTTTATATTTTTATATAATCATTTATGGTACAAAACATCCAGAAAATAAAATTTAAGAAAGTGAAGTTGTTTTGACAAACCATTTCCCTCCAAAAACATCGATCTCTTCGCCACATTGCTTGGGTATCTCAGCCATGACTATGGGATTATCTCAAAGAGAATCCATCAGCCGTTTCCCTTTCTCTATAAGTTTCATTGGCCTAGTCAAACCAGTATATACCTTCTCATTCCTTTATACTTCTCTACCTGATCAGCTTTGCCACAAAGATCACGTTGACAGAAAAAGTAGTCACATAAAGAAGAGTCGTCACCTAACAAATTAAAGATTAAGATTTGAGCGTCAACAATCCTTGTCCTTCCAAAAGGAGTCATATAATGGCGATCCTCTTAAAGGTGCCCCCAAAGTCTATGTTGAAATTCATGTGCGTTTCAAAACCATGGCTTCGGCTAATCTCTAGCCGTAAGTTAGTAAAGACTCATGTGAAATTAACAGCTAATGACAAAGAATGCAGCCACCATAGGGTTATTTTTCAAGACTCCACAGGCAATTTCAAGGTAAGTCCTCTCCCTCCCTTGTTCCACAAAGAACAAAGAATTGAACTATTTAACATGGATTCTCCCATGGAAAGCCCCAATATTTATACTAAGATTGTAGGTTCTGTCAATGGATTGATTTGTATGTACAGCAAGATAGAGGAACCAGTCCTATGGAACCCCACAATTCGGAAATGTAAGAAAATGCCTACATTTGAAGCTAATTTGAGGAGGGGTTGCTCTTATTATCTCAACTATGGTTTTGGATATGATGAGTCACGTGACGATTACAAAGTAGTAGTTGTTCAATGTATTTATGATGATGGTGGTTCGTATGATACTGTAGTCAACATTTATAGTTTGAGGACCGATTCTTGGAGAACAATTGATAAGTTTCAGGGGAACTTTTTGATAAATTCTCCAGGTAAATTCGTGGATGGGAAGCTTTATTGGGTTTTATCTGCTGACATTAATACGTTCAATATATGCAACATCATTTCTCTTGATTTAGCAGACGAAACATGGAAAAGCTTGATGCTTCCGACTAGTTATGGAGAAGGCGGCTATCCTTTGACACTGGGACTGTTCGGAAATGATCTTTCTGTTCTTTGTCCTAAATGTCACGAAGGAACTAATTCGGAAGTGTGGATTATGAAGCATTCTGGAGTTGAAGTGTCATGGACAAAGATTTTCACCATCGATCATCCAAAAGATCTTGGCGAGTTCATATTTTTTTCGTCTATTTTCTCTATACCTTCTTGCCAGTCAAATAAGGGTGAATTTTTACTCTTGCTTCCTCCGGTTATCATGATATATGATGGTTCAACTAGACAATTAGAGGCTGTTGATCACTTTGAGGAATGTTTTGCTGCAGAAATCTACGTCGAAAGCCTTGTTGATCCCCTATTGATAGCACAAAATGATAACTTGTAAGAATTCTGCTTTATTTTAACTGCTATCATCAGCTAAGTTAGATTGAAGCAAGATTTTACGAGAACATATTCTTAATATGCAGGGTGAAATGATTTCTCGATTTACTTACTGGAGCCTAGAAATAAAAACGTTGTTGCACTTCTTTTTTCTCAAATGTAGAACAAGATGTTGAATTTGTATGAATCCGTACATCATATTTGAGTGATTTCATTTTCACTCCAATTTCTACAAGTAATAATCTGATAATCCCCAAATAAGAGTAATCTATCCATATAATCCATCTTCATATTGAGTCAACACCAACAACAAACTCAATGTAGTACCATAAACGAGGTCTGGAAAGGATAAAGTATACGTAGATCTTACTTCTACCTTGTGAAATTAAAAAAAAGACTATTTTCAAAAGATATTCCACATGTAAAGCATATCAAATAAGCTAAAAGAAAAACACACACAAAATTAAGAGGACATAATGAAAACAGACCAATATGGATTGTGGTGCACTAGCTTCACCTTTAGCTAGAGTTTTTGCGTTTGAGTCCTGGGTATGGAAAAAATCTTATTTGAAGCTCTCCAATTGTTTCTGCACTGTGCGATTCAAATTTACTCGGAGCTCTTGACTTTTTTACAATTAACGAAAAAATTGACAAAAAGATACTCCCTCCTTTCACTTTTATTTGTCATGTTAAGCTTTTCGAAAGTCAATTTGACTAATTTTCAAAGTTAAATTAAATTACATTAATTCGTTATTTTGATAAAAAAAATTAGATATTCAAAAATTATATGAAAAATACTATAAATTGCAATTATTTACCTATCAATATGATGAAAAATACATATTAAAATTATAGTAAAATTTTTTATAATTTGACTTTATAAATAAAAATTATGACAAACAATATTTGAGGGACGGAGTAAACTTAAGCAGAAGTTGATACCCACAAATTCCAAAACATTAAAAAGGAAGCCTGCTCTTAGTTGGAAAAAGGAGTGAACAGTTTAAAGAGGAAACGCCGCCAAAGCATTAGCAGCAGCTAAAAGGGACGCTGTTTTTCTACAATTCTTTGCCGGAGTTCTAATTCTAATCGATGGAAATAGTTTGCCCAATTGATGCACAATACTCTGACCAGATTGCCGCACTTCTCAAGCCGCCACCTCCACTAGAAGTCCAGGCATCAACTCTTTTCTCTTTTTTGTTTGTTGGAGTTATCCTTTAGTCTATTAACTGTTTGATGAATGTTCACAGAAGTATTTTGAAGAGCTATTAGCCACTAGACAATGCGATGGCATCAAAGTCAAGCCTACTCCACATTATGGAAAAGGTAATTCTTTCGAAATTTCATTGCGAATTGAGACGCTTTGTGTTTATGAACGACTGCTAATTAGATATGGATTGATTGATTGTCTAATGTTCTGATATGAAACTAAAGTTAATAACTTGATGAGGAATTTCGAAATGTGGGTTTGCTTAACCACTTGTTAGGGAATTTTGAAATGTGGGTTTGCTTACCCAAAACGAGTTTGTACTAAAGTTCAGTTCTTTCATGGGTTTTATTAATTAATCAGCACTCTATTGAGATTTGTGGGATCATAGGGGTTTATGCTGAGACGGATTTCAAAGAAGAGGACCTTGTCTTGAAGGATCAAATGCTTGCTGGTGCTCAACATTCTTCAAATAAGGTATTGCTGATGGAACTAGTGGCACAATGTCATTTTCTTCCTCACAGTAATCATCTGATATTTTTTTGTATTTTTTCATTTTTCCTCTTGGGTGACATGCTTCACCTTGATCTCTTGCATGTGGCAGGTAGACTGCTTGGTATGTAGTTATTGTTTCTGCTTTGTTGGGTCAATAGAGCTTCAAATTGGGAGGAAGCTATATTTAGAACAGCTGGGTGTCTCCCCTAAGGATGAGTGTCATATGCAAAAAGATTTATATAACTCTGATTCAACTGTTGGTGAAGATGATTCTGATGTAGAAGATCAGCAAGTCTCTGGAGAATGTTCTTCTAGCCCTTCAAAAGATAAAATTTCTCTCCCTAAGGATGTGGTCGAGTCATTATTTAATGGCGAGATGCAACTACCATATTCTGAGAAGTTTTCATTGCCTCCAATTGTTTCTTGTCCAGGTGGATGTAAAGAGAACTACTATTGCAGGTATACATTCTGCTCTTTTCTATACATAAAAAAAATGCATTCAATAATGCAAAACATCCAATATGTATTTTCTACCGTATTAACAGTAACAAGACAATGAGACTGCATACCATGACATGAACAGCTTCTGACACATTTCTAGTCATGCTGAAGAGGATCCTTTCAACATCATAATGCTATCTTCTTATTCCAATCGAAGGGTTTTTCTATCTTCATTGTGTTAGAGTCTTGTCCATTTCATTGGCTACATGGAGGAACACCTCGCATTTTTCTATATGAATTGTGCAGGGTTTCAGCTTCTTGAACAGCCTTTCTACCATCTAGGAATAAACCTAAAAGCCTTCTTCGAGATACCTTCTTTTTGTTGCAGGCTTGCAGCTATTCAGAGAGTACATGAGGTGGCTGGCATAGCCATATAAACATGTATTTCTAAGTGTCTGCCTCAGCTGCTAAAATTAGAATATCGAACTATTAACTCTAAACGAGAAAACAGATAAACAAATCTTGGTGGTACATTTTCTGTGGTCATATCCTTCTGCTATTCAAAATATTAAATAGCTTTAGGTATTGGACACCTCTCTTGTGAGATGAACTTGTTTTACCATTTTTTGCTTCTCATAGTACCATTTTATGACTCTTCTTGTCAATTTACTTGATCATCATTACGACTGAATACTTTGCTAACCTTTTTAAATTTTTTTGGCAGCAAATCTTGCGCAGAGGCTGATTGGGAGTCTTTTCATTCTTTGCTGTGCACGGGGGAGGGGTCAAAGTCATTAAGCACAAAGGCACTTCAGAAATTTATAGAACATGCTAATGGTAAGGTTCTCATGTGTCTGCTATCTATTATGGTAGTCTTAGTTCATAACTTGCCTACCTATTTATCTTGTTATTCAAGCTATTTCCTTTTCTGGTTTCTTCTGCCAGATACAAATGACATTTTCCTTCTTGCAGCAAAGGTAAGTCCTTTTCTTTTCTTGATGCAACTTGCCTCTTTCCTTTTTCACTTTTCCTGCCAAACTACAAAGCATTTGAAGAATAGTTCATTTCCTATTTTCTAATGTCTTTCATCTCTTGTTATTTTCATGTCAAACTGCAATTCTTCTTAGGAAAAGTGAGGTTCATATGCGAAGACATAAGTCTCTGTGTTTGTATGTCTGGCGACATGTTGGAAACCTGCTTAAGCAATTCCTTGCAAACAAATTTTTGTTTTTTTATAGGTTATTTCTTTCACCATTTTGAGACATAAGAAGTTGAAAGATAGTCGTCATGAGGGAAAAGGGAAGCAGGTTACTTCAGAAAGTATTGATTTTTCTTTACTGGGGGAGGCATGGAAGCCCGTGTCCATGGGATACAAACGAAGGTACTTAATTACTCTTCACAAGTTGCTATAAACTTAATTTTAACCCTGTTGAAGAAAAACTTATGCTCTCACAAGAAAGTGCATATGCTTGCCAAATTATTAATATCATATATTGTCTTTCCTGAATTACATCCGCATGGTGCTGGCTAGCTGCATGATTGTAGAACTTGCAGGATATTCCCCCAAGAAAGGAAATGTGGAATGAGTCATATCTCAATCCACTTCAGGGACCACTTTATTTGAAAAATTTGACTCATATTCATCTATTGCAACACAGTGGTGAAAAAAGTATCCTCACTCTGACGATAACATTGAAGAAATATTGAAAATTTAAAATAATTCAAAATTTTGTCTAGTCTCTTGAGAGATCAATCATATTTGGTAATGAAACCATTGACTCTTTTAGTCGTCTAGGCATTCAAGTTTGTGTTGTGTCCATATCTTAGTTATTGACTTAATTTACAAACTTGATGCATCTTGAAATTGCTTAAGTTTTGTTTTGATATCCTACAAAATACTATGCCATCTTGAATAAAGAAGCAATATTACTTCTTATTGTGACCTAAGATAAAATAGGTTATAGCTTTTCCTCTCTAATAGTTAAGCTTTTGCATTTGGTGGTTGTACATTTATTATTAAAGCAACTCCATGTGTAACCCAATATGATGGCGGGGCAAACCTTAATCAGAAACTTGGAGGTATCATAAGCAAATGTCATATCGACCAAATACAGCAAAGATGTTGAGTATATAAGGAAACAAACCTTAAGACCAGTTAAGGGATTTAAAACATGAGGATATAAGCCCGAGCGGACAATATCACCTCTTGACTGGGCTATTAGAATTACAATTCAATATTATCAGAGAAGAAAAAGCTTTGGGTTCAAGTCTAATTGCTACCCTTAAATAATTTCCTTGTGCTTGGCCCAAAAAAGATGAATCATGCCAACACGTGAGAAGGTGTATTTGTAGACCTAAGATAAATAATTATAGTGTTCTCTCTCTTTAGTTTAAACTCTTAGAGGTGGTCACATAGTTCAATATTTTTATGCTTATTGAATCTTCTAGGTAGAGCATAGAGGTTTGACTGGTTTCTTAATTTTACGAGGATTATAATTCATAGATTATTTAGGACTATGGTTCTTTTCATCTCTTTTGTTGTAAAAAAAGAACTCAATAGATGGTAAAACTGTCACCATTAATGATATTTGTCCTTGGCTTTCATTTATTTATAAAAAACTTCAAGGGTTTGGTTATAACAGCCCTTTGATAGTCTTCTTTTCTCTGGATTTACCTTGGGGCCATGACAGATGTCTATACAACATAATGCTGATTCATATATAAAAACTTACCTTACCAAAAAGATAAAAAATCTAAAATGAAATTAGGGCAACAACATGAATCAACATAGAAGCCCTTCCAAACATGCTGCAATGCTTCCTTGAAGGATAATAACAGTGATGAGCCTATAAGCTCCAAGTCATGATTATTTGTCTTTTAAGGTTCCTGCAGTTTCCCCTATGACAAATAACTTGAAATTTTGTGGTGTCAAGTATGACAAATTTGACTACAATATAAATATTACTCAGAGCTGAAATTTCTAAACCTGAACTTTTTTAATTTTCTTTTTCGCGAAATAGTAAAATCTTCGTATGTGGAGTATCGGGCTTCTGTGCCAGGCTGATGCATGATTATTCTATTTGTCAAGTTTCTCTTGTAGTTTAAAGTGAGTTTTTGTATAGGTGGTGGGATTGCATTGCTTTGCCAGCTGATGTTGATGGTTCCGATGAAGCTTCATTTAGAATGCAAATAAAGGAGCTGGCATTAACGGTAATCCTCCTTGGTTCCGATGTAACCTGCTTGCGTTTTCCACCATCACTTCAATCTGCTGAAGTATCTATAGTTTGTCAGCTTCAGCTGCGTAGGAGTAGTTTTTTCACTTGTCATCAATCATCAGTTAAACTTGTTAAATTATCCTCCTTGGGGGCGGCAAGTTGACTCTATTATTAGACCAAAAAAGGGTTTACTTCTCTTCTATTTTGGCTGAAATAGATGAGCGCGTCGCAACTCTCCTCTTCTATAAGATTCATAAAAAAAAGAACTCTCCTCTTTTATAAGCTTTCTTCCATATTTGGTCTTCAAGGACCAGCTTCAAGCAGGAAGAACCTTTTCCCCTAATCGTTATTTACATGTTAAGAGTAAATTGGTTTTTTCTTCCTGAATATAATGGAGCCTACTATTCCTACTGTAATCGATGTGGAAGTTGCATACTACAAACATCGATCAAATTAAATGTGCAAGTTATAAAGAACAAACAGTCATAAGCTAAAACCACATTAATGAATTTCCATTTTGATTATCTCATGCATCATCAGTTTTCTCCTAAGAATCAATACTGTTCTGATGTTGCCTGGAGTACACTGTGTTATCGCCTAATTTGAAACTGTTGCTCAACCTCTTTCCAAGGATATAACAACACTATAGTCTTAATGTAGCGAGACAATTGGAATAAGTCTTGCTTAGGAGTTAAGTTTAAGTGCATTTGTCAAAATTATGTGCTCTCTTGCTGCTTTATACGTGAACCTCCGTACCTGTGTATTTTGTTTTATATTTATCTGCATGAAACGCTTCTTGTATTTTTATACTGAAATTTGATTTATCAGTTTGAATTATCCAGTCTCTGCAGCTCCTCAAGGAGGCTATCTTTGATGAGGAATGCCAGCCATGTATCCTAATTACTTTTGAATCAATTGACTGCTCCTCTTATTTGTAGTAATTTTTGGTATTTATGTGGTTCAAGATGGAATCCTTGACTCTTACCAGTATTCTCGCTTGAAATATATGGCAATATCATTGGCATGTTTGAGCTGAATAACCTGTAAGTATATGATAGATAAACTACCTTAGTTTTATTTCCAGCATGCGTGCAATAAATCTGATGATCTTTTGCGCTCTTCTGCAAATTGCATGAAAAATAAAATTTTACCTCTTCCCAAATGAATGTTCTAATTTGAGTTGGCAAATTTATTACTATGGAAGGAGAGTCCCTTGTTGCATAACATTTTCTTTGAAATCATTAGGGCTAGAACAATTTCAATCAGGGGTGAGAAGCATATGAGCCATCTGCAGATAATATTTTGGTATTGATAATTTACTCCTTCTCAAAAGTGGACATTATTTTGGAATGGCCTAAATAATAATGGATGATGAGCGTACATTTCCCCTGGCGTGCTGCTATTTATACTTTATGTTATTCTGTTCTTAGTTTATTCTTATATTATATGTTGCTGCTGTGAACTTAATTAAAATCTTTGCTTGTTAATAGTGATTTGGTGGTAGAGTCACCAGTGGAGGATTACTTTCTGTATATTGATGATCTTCCTCTCTCTGAAAAGGTTAAAACCGATTCCTCTATGTGCTTGTGAAGCTTGCTAGCATGCAAGAAATTTGACAGCATTACTTTTATGATAAATTGGCAGGGAGAGGTTGAGCAAACTACAAAGCCTATCCTGGATGCTCTTGGTGATGACTATTCAATTTGTTGTCAAGGTATACTATGATGTGTGACGTGAATATCAAGGATGATCTGAACTCCTACACACACACACACACCCCACCAGGTTCAAGGTTTCTTAGGACAAAGTTGTAGTTGGCAATAGATATATCGTGTTAGGGGTGGAGACAATATGCAATTAGAGATAGCTGTGACTACAAGCTTAAAATTTCTGAGTTCTATTTAAAAAGGAGATATCATGGCTGGGGACTTTGCGTGTGGCTCTTGCATTTAGCTGATAGGATGCATTTTGTTTGAACTTCATTGGTTGTTGAGTAGTGCAGTGCTTTCAAATTATGCAAGAGACAGTTCTCCTTTTATATACCATAGGCAATCTTAGAAGTTCGTCTTTCAGAAGGGGTAAATTCTTGCTGCTAGCATTTCAACTAATGCAGAAGTTGACAAGGCATGTTTAATACAATGGCACATCTGTGCTACCTTCTGTAGTGCTAAAGAATATCAAACCCGATTTTCTCTGTTTTATTGATTTGGAAGTGTTGTACATTATTCATTGCGTTATTTAGAATAATTAGTTCTTGGAAAGGACATAAGTAGCTGCTGGAATTTTTCAAAAAGTTGTGCGTCTAAGTGGTGTCTCTTTACTTTTCCAATTCTGGTTCTACCTAGTTTTATGTTATATCTGAATCATAATCACAACCAATCTTTGATAAAAGGTACTGCATTTTTCCCCTTGCAAAGTTGTATGAACCATTCCTGCAGACCTAATGCAAAAGCTTTTAAGCGAGAAGAGGTATGTTCCTATATCTGCAACTTTTTCCTTTCTTATCTTTTCTCTCAATGGAATAACCTCTCAAATAGAAAGGAACTGAAGTGCAATAGAAGACTTGATTTCAGGCAATGAATGAAACCTGTAAAGCATATAAATGACTAGTGTCGTGAGTTCTCTGCAAAGTAGGTATGGCGTTGCAACTTGCTTAGGGGCTGATTGCCCCTGTTTCAATGTTGTCTCCGACATTCTTGAAAGTAGAGAACTTATGGACAAATCATTATCTGGAAACATATCTGAAGGATATTGCACTGGAATGGAAGTTGTTATTCTTACATATGTGTATACTTTGAAGAAACCTTTACTTTATCATTGTTTTGTGAGATCTGGCTGGATATTTATAAGCTATGCTTAAACCAGCTCCAAATTGCTCAGTAATATATTTTTCATAAATTGTGAAACATATTTATAAGACGATTCTGAACATTTGATATTGCATTATTAGGATCGAGATGGCCAAGCAACCATAATTGCTCTTCAACCAATTGCCAAAGGAGAAGAGGTAAGCTCTCAACGTGTGTTTATGTTAGTTACAAATTCATTGTGCTTCAGAGAATTTACTTGCAGAGTCGCTGGTTAATAAGCTCCGAGGTGTTGATATCTGCAGATAACTATTTCATATATCGACGAGGACCTTCCTTTTGAAGAGAGACAGGCATTACTTGCAGACTATGGTTTCAGATGTGGATGCTCCAAATGTCTAGAGGAAACTTAGTTAAAGATTAAAGGCAACTTCTTCTTGAAAATGACCACAATTTTGGAACATGTAACTGATGTACAATATGGATTTAGAGGCATAATTTTATGTCATTATCTTGAAAAGGTGTCTGCAACTAGAACAATTAATAGAGCTGTTTGTCTCACTTCATTTTTCTTTTTTATCCGCCAGCCATAAAACCGATTTAGTTTGTTCATAATATAGAACTAAACTGACCAATCGGGAAGAGGGGATTATAATGTGGTGAATAGAATAAAGAGAAAGAGGAAGTAATCGATTAATCGAGTTATAGAGATTTTTCGAGATTAAATTGTAATTTAGTCATAAGCTAGCTATTTTATGTTGTGGCATAACGTAGACAGTTTCAGTTGCCACGTGTTGAAAACAAATCCCAATCATACAAGTAAGGCGCAATGAAATCTCATTCAAGGTTTAGTGCGTGGAAAGATTAAAATGTGTTTTTAAGTGTTTACTTTTTAGTCAAAAAGTTTAAAAATAAGTTAAAAGTCAAAAATATTTAACTTTAATTTATAAGTTATTTTATTTATTTTAATTTATATGGAGTTTTTATTAAAAATAGATAATTTTTAATATTTTTGTTTCACATAACCAATGTATAAGTAATGCTTCATCTTTTTTTTATTAAAAAAATCCAATTTGACTTAGAAGTTGAATTTAAAATATTGTGTTTTTTTCCCCACATAACCAATGAATAAATAGTGTTTCATCTGTTTTTTTTAAAAAGACCTAGTTTGACTTAGAACGAAGTGTATGAAAAGAAATAGATTTTTTTAATATTATGATTCTAAATTAAAGTTATGTTAAATGTATCAACATAACTTTTATATCACATGAAAAATTGAATTTAAAATATTGCCAAAAAAATAATAAATCAAATTACTTAATTTCTTAACGGACTATATAATCTGAAATAGTAACATATAAATACGAAACCAGGTTTCATTTTTGCACAACAGAAAAACCTCAATGAATCGATTGACTCGAACACTCACCTTTTTCAACTCGTCCGACTCTAAACGATTCTACTCATTCATCGGCGATTCCCGCCTTCGCTTTTCAACTGCGAAATCTCTCGCCATCCCCCTCTCCGTCATAAACCTCCGCCATGAATCCTTCTCAATTACCTCAAACCTCAGAAGTTTCTCCGCCGTACCCGACCGCTTAAAGCCGGCGGGAATGGATTTTTGGGATCGGCATGAGGCCCCCGGATTCGAGGAATTTGTTCGGGTTCATAGTGGAGGTGCTAGTTCTAATTTAGAAGGTTCTAATGAGAGTGTAGTGGAAGAGCGAGAGCCTTATGAGGTGAATGAAGAAAGTCAGAGACGATCGTACGAAAGGAAGGTTTTGCCGGAGGAACTATCGAGGAATGTAATTACACTCACCTGTGAATCTTCTGCTGAGGGAGGTATTTGCGATGTATATGTTGTTGGGACAGCTCACGTTTCTGCGGTAAATTTCGAATTTTTCTTCCGTATGTTTTATGTATGATGGATATAGAATTTGTAAAAGAAAACTATATTGAGGCTTGGAATATTTTGAGAATTTGACTTTTTCCTTTTTTGGGGCAAATTCCTGGAAGTTAGAAATCAAATTAATATAGATCAATTACATCATGAGTCGTGATAATTTAAGGCAATTTTGTTTTATCAATCAAATCATATTAAAGGAAGAGTTTTTGTAGTACAGAATGAGTTATCTTAACTTAGGAAAAAGAAAACTTAAAAGAACAGAACGAGTTATATGAAGGGTTGTATAATCACTTTTAAGTTTTCCATGCATGATCCCAGGAATCCTGCCAAGAAGTCCAAGCGGTGATCAATTTCTTGAAACCCCAGGTGCTTCTTCTGACTTTGTATTTATTGGTAGCAGCCTGCTTTATCTACCTATTACCTCCTCTCTTACGCTACCAAGTTCCATGCTCGAGTTTTTGTTGATTCTGGATTATTGATGATAGGTTGTTTTCTTGGAGATATGCTCAGGTCGTGTGGCTGTACTTATACCTCATAATTCGAAGGTTGGACTTTCATCTCTGACATATAGCTTTATCCTTCTCCAGATAACTTTATGAAAGAGTTGCTCTTGTACAGAGCAAAACATGGAATTTCTATATTTTCAGTTTTCTTGTACCATATAGAGAAGTTTTCTATGTTATCTGTCTTTCTTCTCGAAATTTGCTAGTTTTCAGTTTAATACAGACTGGTAATGTGCTTTTGGTACTTTTTGTCTTCTCTCTATCATTCAGTCCAATGTTTTGCTTTCTCATTGCAAGGAACATGTTTTGGTTGTCTATCTAATTGTGCTCTGAAGAACTACTGTTTAGTCATAATTGGGAATCCTTTTTTTTTATGAAAATAAAAAATCTGTTAGAAAGTTAATCAAGGTTCAAAATTCAAAAATAGGAAAACTGAGTTCTTCTCGGTTAAACCTTTCTGTGTACCGTAGAATTTCTAGTTAAACCTCTTATTTGAGTCAAAGCATTTTCTGGTGACGCTTCAAATACTGGGAATGGGAGGTGATGAGGAATTTCTTCACACATTGTACAAGTGGCCTATAAATGATGGAAGTCGAAAATAGTATGGCATGGAGGGGAAGAGGGGAAAAGTCATTTATGGTAAGTTTGTAGTTTAAGGAGTTACTCCTAATAGGTACTGAGGATAAGAGGGAGGTTTTGAAGAAAGTATGGAATAATAAAGCACCGAAAAGAACAGCTTCCTTTACTTGGTGCCCATAGTGCAATATTAATGATGATAGTTTAAGAAAGAGGAGGAGAGCTATGGTCAGTTGGTGTTGTTTCTATAGGAACAGCCAAACAGGGAGGATACTCAGTGTTTGTTATTTCATTGCAAGTATACAACACGGTCTGTAGTCTTGCACCACCTTTGTTTGTTATGGCTTGGGTGATACTGAGAATGATGACAAGACAACCAGCTTGGGATTGCCTGAAAGTAGCAAGGAGAAAGCTATTTATGTATTTTTCACAGATTCTGTTGCATGTATATTTTTTTCGGGTGTAAAGAGAGGATGCTGTTGTGTATTGGTTTGATAATTATAGTTGAAACAATCAGTTGTATGCAATACATTTTTATATATAACTGTGGTGTTTGGGCCAAGGTTCACACACTCGACTATTCCACCTGGTGCCAACTACCTCCCAATTACATAGGTACTGTGTAACTCTGCCCACCAATGCTCAGACAGATGGGAAAAAATCACCTAGTATATTTGTCACAAGATTATATGTAGTACCTTTGATACAATTTTGGTGTTTTATTAAGTAGATGAACTTGATTTATCAAAATAATAAAGATACTCTTATACTGTTTTAGAGTTAAAGAAGTGACATAACTCAAGTTCAATACGTCCTATTTATTTTTGGACTAAGTTGGTTATACCCCAGGATAATAATAAAGGGGAACTTGGATCAGTAATATAAAAGCCAACAACAAGTTCTTCTGTTCAAGTGGTAGTGATGATGGAGATATACGAAGGATGAATTCTATGGAGAAGAGTGGTTCATGCGAAATAGGATCTTAATATTTGTTTAAAGTCAGTGTTATGTTCCTATAGTATAGGTCTATGGAAACAGAATTGATATGTGGCAAAATAGAAAACTTTAGGGTGAGCTCTCTTGTAAAACTCATTTAATTGTTGGGGATGAGCAAAGATTTATGGATGGGATCGACTCATATAAAGGATCAATCTCCATGGTTTCGCTAAATAAAGTGATAGAAATACTGCATAGAAGAACTAAGAGGTCCTGTCAGTAAAATATACTATGATTTAATAAAGCTAAAAATGATTTGTGTAAACGCCAGTAGACGTTGAAAGGAATTTTATCGTCTGGGGACTGAAGTAGAGGACAGTTCTTTCTCTCAAATTCTTATGTGGTGCGACTCTTTTCCTGGGATTGCAAAATATGAATCCCCTTTAAATCAAGTAGTCCCTTATATAGGATCAGGAGAATAGAAAGCATAGGATGGGTGTTGCTGCCATACCTTTAGGCATCAAGGATACAATGAGATCATCGATACCTCCTAATTTAACCTTGTTTCCCCAAATCACTGTGCAGTCTGAGATGATATTGCTGGTCTTCATCTTTCACTTCTTTGGTTAACTTCTGATGTTCCCATCCTAATTGTGCCAGGTACCAACTATGGGGGATATGATTAATATGTGGAAGAAAAATCAAAATCCATTTGGGATACTCTATAGCTGGTTAATTGCTAAGGTATCATTAGCCTCTACATGTATTATACATAGTTTTGAAATTCTACTTTACTTCCTAAAGTAATAGTGCCTTTCATCTCTTGGTCCCCTCTGTCTCTTGGTTCCCCTTTTTGGTGGCATATGAATTGTTAGTTGGATTTCCTTCATGTTTTAGGTTGCTAACCAGCTTGAAGTTGTACCTGGGGGTGAGTTTCGTGTGGCCTATGAAGAAGCAATGAAGTATGGGGGAAAGGTGATACTTGGTGACCGTCCTGTGCAAGTAAGATGCTTTGGATAATTCAAGCTTTTTAATATGTTGAGTTAAATTTCTGGTTTGTTCTATGTATAGCATTCTCTGATGGACAAATGATTTTATATCAAAACTTAAAACATATCAAAATGATGTTTATTTTTTATTTTTAGTGAATATCAGAACTAAAATAAAGTCCAAATTGCTCCATTATGTCTCCTGGTCTCTTGCCGTGGATAATTCAATTGGAAAACAATTATATTAGTTTCATTTAATATTGTGTTTTGGCATAATACATAAATATGCCCTTTAACTTGGCTTCAAATCACATTTATGCCCTTCAACTTTGGATGTGCACAAGTAGACACTTAAACTTGTATAAAGTTGAACAAATAGACACACATGTCCTACATGGCATCATACATGTCATTTTTTGTCCTACGTGGTGTCCTACGTGTATTGTGCCAGGTAGAACTCGTGTGTTTACTTGTTCTAATTTATACAAGGTTAAGTGTCTACTTGTGCATATCCAAAGTTGGAGGACATAAACGTAAAATGAGGTCAAGTTAAAGGGCACATTTATGTATTATGCCTTTTGTTTTTGTACTAGACTGATTAACTGCAAAACGTGCATAATCTCTTCCATAAATAAATCCCAAACACCTTAATTACTACCATGATCTCCTAACTGCTTTCTCCAACAAATCATTTGTGTCCCAGATTTTAGTTTCTGTTAAGTTTTGTAATGCGTGCTATCCAACTCAATAATTTGGCTTTTCCAAAGACTGCAAGATATGTTCGTTATTGTTTCTTATATATTGCTTCTTTACCATACTTGTTAATTGTGGAGTCTAAACAGTTTCTTCAACCAAGACTTGTGAAATTACTTTTCTTTGTAATTATATTCTGAACATATTTTGAAAGCATTTTCAATGTAATTTCTTGTCTATCATTTTGCTTCTGCATAATAAATCAAATATTCAACATTGACCAAAAAGAACGAAAAATAGAAAAAAAACATGTTTTGATTTTTTTTCAACTCCAAATCACTCTATTTAACTCATGTAGGTAACCCAGAATTCTTTTTGCAGTTTATGTGCTCCCTAGTTCTAGAATAGCCACCTCTGTTTATGGAGCTACTATCCATTTTTTGCAAGCTCAATTGTGATATCCTTGTTCTATCTTTTGCATCTACATGATGCTAGCAATGAAAGATTTACTTTCATTTAAGAAAAAAGATGTAGTACTTGTCTAGCGTGATTGGAGCTGTAATAAGATATGTAATGATTCTTGATACTTTAGTGCTCTTGCAGTACTACAATTATTTCTTCTGTTTTTTCGAGTTCTGCAAGTAGGACAAAAGCATATTTATATTACCGGCTCAATTTCTTGTTTCTTGTAATGTGGAACCACTTTTTCATTTTCTATTTTAGGATAAATTACTCTAAACAACCATGTAATACGACTCGATCATAGACACACTCATTGTATTTTAAAATCAACCGTTTGCACCCTTTATACTATGGAATCCTACACCATTATTAGCATGAATAATATTCATACTAAGTGTACTAAAATATAATTACTAGAAGGAGAAATTACAATTACAAGAAAAAGTTTGTATATATATAATTTTAAGGAATTTAAGCAAATAAACATTTGGTTAAAAATATCTATTCAGACCTTTGACCATGATCTTTCAAACCCCACTTGCAGGATTTCACTAGGAATGTTGTTGTTAACCTTTCAAATGTTACCAATCTTTTGAACAGATAACATTGGGAAGAACATGGGCAAAAATGCCGCTTTGGCACAAAACAAAATTCTTGTCCTCCTTGTTATTCCAAGCATTATTTTTACCAAAGACGAAAGATCTCAACAAGATGGTAGGGATCCTTGGATAATACTCTGTGGCGTTACCCGTCTCTGCATATTGGATTTGTGAAAAATATCGGATGTTACTTACATGGTATTGAACTTCTGCTGTTGAGCAGTTGAAGGAAATGGATGATGTCGATATGTTGACTCTTGCAATTCAGGAAATGAGCAAGCGCTTCCCCACTCTTTGGACTACCCTAGTTCATGAGCGAGATCTGTAAGTGCCTCTAACTTAAATACATCCCACTGTGCTTGTGATTAAAATTCTCTTCTGGCCCTATCTCTCTTCCCCACTCCATCTCATTTTGTCTGTACTGTCAAATTTGTTTTGCTGCCTGCCTTAGTTGTATGCAATACTTGGTTTCTTTAACTGGCTTATATCTAAAACCAGACACTTGTCATTAAGTCCTGAAGAGTGTTATATCAGATTTAGAGAGCTTGTTGGATGTAAGCCCTTCAAAATAGAACTCAGAAAATAATCTGATTAATTATTCCACATATTCGAAAAGTATGTTGTGTCTAGCTATCTGGCTTTCTACATGTAGTTTGGCACTAACAGAACCTGCATTTTGTTTAGAGGTGGCCTATTTTGGTTTAATAATGTATCGTATGAGGATACATTTTATTATAGGCTTTTGGGAAAAGTAGCTTCACATATATTGGTGATAGTCGCTCTGTAAAGGTCGATGGGAAATGTTATTAGGAGTAAAAGGATACCTTAATATTTGGTACTCAACAAGTGTATGAGGTTCGCAGTATTCTCCCTATTTTGCAGAGGTGCTTTTTTTAATTCTTCTGACGAAGAGGACTTTCTCAAGCAGCTCTTGATCTCAATGTGTAGATATAATTGTCAGTTATTGCATATCATACCATTTATTCACAAGCATTTTATAAATTTCCATTTTGGCGGCAAGAAAAACTTGGGAAGGTAGAGGAGAAATTAGCGTGATAGAGTATGGTATGCTAAGTTAGTCAATTGAATTAACATGTTGCTTCAATAAAAATAGGACATCCTGTAAGCACTGTCAAGTCAATAGTTTGCCAAGTGGAAAAGACAGACTTCTTGTATCAATTTTTTATCACATAATGATGGATTACATGCACCACTCTCAAGGAGTAGGTTCTGGGGTGAGACAAACCAGTATAAACTGAAATATATCATGATGTGTTTGTTGCGTCTTTCGCTAACATATATTTCCAGCTTATCAGTTTTTCATCGCACCAATTTACTAGTATTTAACTGTGTGAGCTTTTGTAATTGCAAATAAGCTCACTGTTCTGTTCATTTGCTTCAAACACAGGAGTTTTATGGTAATTTTGGTCTTCCTGGCATTTAAATCAGAATCTTTGAAGGATGACAATGAACCTGACACTTATTTTGACTTTTGATGATATTCTAAATACTGTATTACAAATATTAGAAATTCGCCTCTACCTGTCCTTCTACAGGTTCATGTCATCAACATTACTAAGAGTTGCCAGTGAACACAACTCTGTTGTAGCAGTCGTTGGGAAGGGTCACCTTCCAGGAATCAAGAAGAGCTGGAAACAACCCATTGAGGTGAATAAAAGTTGTTGCAAATGTAGATAGAACTAATGATTTCTCCTGTACATTGCAAAGCATTTGGAGCAGCTTTTTGACTTACCTATCTGCATATTTAGTCTCACAAGATGAATTTGAACCTCTTACCTATTTATTGATGATTTTTTGTTTATAATGCGCTGCCACAGGTTAATGAACTACTCACAATTCCTTCACAGAAACCTGCCATCTCTGTCACAAGGATCTTGTCAACACTTGGAGTTGCAGTTGCAGGGGCGGCAATAATGTCTGGCATTTTTACTTCAATTAAGAAATAACATCATTGGCTCATTCAAATAATGTCATGTATTTTAGAGAAGTAATTCAAGTCTGTTACGTTTCGATGCTGAGGTCATGCATTCAACTCTGATCTGTCCTACTGCTGTCGGAAATGGGGAATCATTGTTTTTGCAGAATTCCCTGGGGAGAGGATGGTAAGCCAGATTGAAAATAGATAGTACAAAAATTGGCCCAACTCTTTTTATCTAACTCCAACTTCTCTCGGTCAGTATACCATCTGTGTTAGTAGAGCACCACTGCTTTACATAATATTTCCGTACACATTTTTGATTTGATTAATTTTGTATGTCCACTGTTTAGCAACAATCTCTTAGGCCTCATAGTTATTTGTGCTTTTCTTGGGTGATTTAGGAGATATCTAATCCTAACTGATGCTCGAAAAGAATTATGTTTGAAGGTGGGAGGAACAACATTGCTTTTAGGGATCATATGTGACTCGTGATCAAGATCAAAGTGAAGGAGGTGAGAAAGAAGCTTAATTCTCAGCCAACATCTTAAACTCCAGGTTTTCCTTGAAATTTACAGTTATTCATCCATATCACATATTTGAGAATAGGACGGTTTCATAGCTATAATATGACAGTATCCTGGTACCAGTATTTTGTTTTTACAGTATGCAATTTTTTGGCACTTTTTGTTCATCCTTCTACAAAAAAAAAGGTGTACAAACATTCATTTTACAAGCATAACCTTTAGAAGGAAATACCGTTTTATCCACGTGTATCTGTTTATCAAGGCATATCATCAAAAATGTAAAACATTTATGTTCTGGGAGTACTTGTTGCATTGCACTAAGTTTAGTTTAAATCATAAAACGTTCAATTTTTAAATTTTGAAATAAACAAAATCCTGGCATAGCTGGTTAAGCCTACAATTTTCCATTACTTTTCAGTTGTTGTCATCATGCCATAAAAAAAGGCTCACTATTGAGATTAAGTTCTTGATACTGGTCATTCCTAGCAAATGTACATTCTGTTTTTTGTTAAAAAATTTGTCATTTTCAATAGCTGCATTATTCGTATCACAAGTTGTAACATTGTTGTTACATGTTTTCCATCAAGAAGTTGATTGAAGAAATATAAGTAGCGTTTCCAGGATAATATGGCACTAGTATAACAAGTCCATCAATCAGGATATAACCACTCACAATATTGCGTCTGAGCCATTATGCCAAGAGGAACTAACTATCCCCCAGAATTGGTAATAGACGCATTATTATTATATTATACTTTTGTTATGAATTTTATGTAAAAATATTGAAGGGCTTCAGTGTGTGTAACAGTCAGATCATTGATAATTAAATCTCACTGAAATCCGCTAAGATAATTAGAATTATCATCATAAGCCAAAGTACATATTTCAACTATCATGACAATTTTTCTCAAAATCATTGAAATAGTAACAGAAACATATCTAAAACATACTAAAACTTGAATGTAAAGAGAAAAAGGTGTGCTCAGACAGCCAAGGGTTTGTCTTCAACCAATGGGGGTCTAAATCCCCAGATCAGAAACTCTAGTCCACAAAATTGCTTCCTCATCACACTTAAAAATTTAAATAGTGCATTCAACAAAACAATAAATTTCGTTGATTAATTTTAAAATTAGTGATCCAAATAGCATACTCAAAATATAACTGAGTAACCCAAACATACACAAACAAATTAAATTGATTAATAAAGAAATTTTAGTGGCGTTTCCAGGATATATGGCACTGATAAACAAGTCCATCAATCAGGATATAACCACTTGCAATATTGCGTCTGAGCCATTATACCGAGAAGAACTAAAAATCCCCCAGAATTGGTAAATAGACGCATTAATGTTATTACAACAAACAAATTCAGATTTCAGTATTCAAATTAGAGGAAAACATATGTAAGATTGATAGAAGAAATGATGCTCAGTGGAAGGAGAAGTCGTTAATTAATAAGCTCACGGAGAAGGCTTTTAAACCTTCTTCCACTGCCCAATACACCCTAAGGTGCTTAATCTCATCACAGCATACTTTTCCATCAATAAACAAATTCAATTAAGAAAAAATATCATAAAATCGAATTTTTGAATGAATTAGTGGTTATTGAAAGGCTTCAGTGTGTGTAACAATCAGATCATTGATAATTAAATCTCACTGAAATCCGCTAAGATAATTAAATTTATCATCATAAGCCAAATCCACGTGTTATCAAAACAACTCCTAATCGTTGCAGTTTCAGCAAAAGCATGAGAAAAAACTAAAAAATGTACAAATATAGAAAGCCAAAAACAGGAAGATGAAGAAGAAAAAAGTGTGCTCAGACAGCCAAGGGTTTGTCTTCAACCAAATGGGGGGTCTAATCCCCAGATCAGAAACTCTAGTCCACAAAATTGCTTCCTCATCACACACGTAATAAGAATTGAATACAGAATGAAAAAACTGAAAATTCAAAAGATGTGAATCATAGCAAAAAGAAGAAGAAATCCAAACATTACTGATAACCAGAAGAAGCCGATGAATAATGTAGCAGAGATGCGATGTATATATAGGGGTGGGGTTGGGGTGGGAATGAGTATTTGACGCAGCTAGGGTTTTGTGTACTGTTTGGGCTGGGTCGAATTTTGCTAGGGTTTTGGAGGGACAACAATAATGGGACTATTGTAATATGGGCTTCATTTGGAGTTTGGGTCGTCAATTAGAATTCACAGCACTCGACGGGCCTAATATTCAGATTTTGGGCCTAATATGAAACTTAACAAATATCCAGTTTTCAATTTTTCCTTGAAATATGGTTAATATATGGAACTTGAAATTACAACATAATTATTTTTTTATTTTAGAAAAATATGATCGAGAAGTGGTTAGTAGTCGTTGCTTCTACTATCCGTTACTTTATATTAAATATATATTCACTATACATATAATATACACCTTATCAAAAAAAATATATAATATATACACCTATACACAAAAAAGATATAGTTAAATTGTATAAATAATATATACTTCGTCATGTTTGATAAACTAGATGATCAAAGTGAGTTATTAGGTGACATTGAAATAATAAGAGGACATTCATCTTGCCTAAAGATCTAGCTAGACAGAGCATGAGGGAAAAGTGAGGTTGGGGAGGTATGGATAAGAAAGTTCATAGACAATCATGTGCATTGCCTAAATTGTCATGAATCAAGAGTGAAGACACTAAACACCTAACACATTGATACATCAACATTTTAAGAAAATGTTAATGATTCTCGATAATATGACAAAGTTATTTGTTTTATCATTTCTATTGTCCTCCTACTTCTTTTCTTCTTTCCGGTATTTTATGCAAATCACACTGTGTTAAGAGTTAATTACATATTATCTCTAGTCTTTTTCAAATTACAAAAATCTCTTAGATTTAGTGAATCTGGATACATCCCAGAACATCCGGATACATTGCATATCAGTTTCGAATACATCATTTAACGCCCCGATACATCGAGTATGTTCCGATATATCTCGTAAAATGATGTATCCAATCGATACATCGCGTAAAGTGATGTATCTGACCTATATACTTTGTAAAGTGATGTATCCGAGAATAGGAGAGAGTAGGGATTTTTATAATTTTTTTCAAATAGTAGGAAATTTTGAAAAATATGGTAAAATAAGTTGTGTATTTAGGTCTTTTTTTTCCCCTCCCTTGTAAGTGTTTTAAGTATGGATCTAATGATCCATCTATTCTACTATATGCAGTGGTAAATTTAAGATTTTTATATAAAGGGGTTTCAAAAATAAAAATATAGTGCATGCATAGTGTTTGAAAATAGAACCTCGACCCCTTAGATCCACCCCTGATTATATGGTACTATAATCTCAACTCTGATTATGTGAGTTGCATTGCTTGTCAAGTTGAGTTTAACTTGCTTCTTGTTTTGGTATTTGTCCGATCAAGAAAGCAATGAAATTACTAACGATAAATAATGTTTATTTCAAATTATAATACTTAAATTGTTTTTTCTAGCATTTGCTTTCATTTTCAACTATAGTTCTTGCTTATTTGGTGAAGTGAATCTGTCAATGGCATACCAACTTACCAAGTACCAACATATCAGAATCATTAGATTATTGTAATTTGTGTACACACACATATAGAAGAACTCTTCCATGTTTTCTTCTCCAAAGTATTATGCTTTCTTCATATATTTGGTCTGTTTTTATGAGTTGTGATGGGATGATTGAGATCCTTTTTTTCTTAATTAGAGGTTCCAGATTTGACCCTTGAATATAAGAAAAAATCTTGTTGTGATCGTTCCTTCTAGAAATAGGCCATGCAATGTGCGGATCTAAAGAGCATCTCGAATTTAATTTTTATTTCTGAAAAAATGACTCCCTCTGTTTCAAAAAGAATGACCTAGTTTTCTTTTTAATTTGTTTCAAAAAGAATGATCTCTTTTCTTTTTTGGTAACACTGTAACTTTGACTTTTCACATGCCAGGTTTAAGACCACATGATTAAAAGAATTTTAGTACATTTAACATAACTTTAATTTAGAACCACAAGATTAAGAAAAAAAATTCTTTTCTTAAACTCCGTTACAAGTTAAACTAGACCATTCTTTTTTAAACGGAGGGAGTGTATGTATTCTTGACCCTTTGCTTGTACTAGAAATTCCTTCACATTAATTGGGAAGGAGTAATTTAAGTACAACAAAATTTCTGAAAATAAAAGAGATTTAAGAGTAATGGAGAAGAAAAGGTTCTTGTCATTGGAATTTTATTTTGAAGCTCCCAATCAAGTTACAAACATACTATACAAAGGAACATTAATACAAATAATCCCCAGAAAAACAAAAACAAAACACAAACATAAAGCCAAATAATTTAAATTTTAAGTACAAATATTGGTTCTCTATTTGTTCACAAAAGCACATTGCTTTCTAATTTCGCCAGCAGAGCCAGTTTTAACTTCTATCCTTCCCATTTTCTCCATCGCCTTAGCAAATTCCGCGTTGAACTCTTTGAGTGAACCCTTAACTAGCTGGTTGATGAATGATTTTGTTGTAGCACTTGTTGTTAAAGCTGCATCAGATTGAAATAGGCCTCTCCCTTTGAGCAAAAGCTTGTAGTAGCTTAGATCAAACGTCCTGAAACTACCGGGATCCATCTCAACTATCGTTGTATTGTCGTTGATTGATTTGCATTTCTTCCCCTTAAGATTGGATGCATATTCACTGTCTAGAGATGGATCTTGTGTGCCCAAAACACCGGTGAAATTGTACAAACGTGTTGAAAATGACGAACAATGAGAGACTCCAATAGTGTGAGCACCTGAGAATTAAAAAGGACCTCTGTTATTGTTATGCCCAAACATGAAAAAATTATTACCATAGCCAAATGCAAGATTTAAAATTAGTGTAGATATGCTTGTTACGCGAAGTAGATTCAAGATATGAACTGATTGTACTTTTAAAAATATGAGTTCAGTCGAACCAATAGTGCATAGGCTGCACCTCGCACCCCTGTTTGTTCTGCGTGCATTATGGAATAAGTCGAAGTATACATAAAAATAAATGTATATGTACTTCAATTTAATTTACCAGATAAGAGGACCAAGTCTTTTAGATCAAGACCCTTGTTGGCAAAAGATGTTTGGAGACTAGACAAGTTACTTGTTGGAGGTGGAATATTTGTCAATGCTTCAGAAGCATTTGATATTTTTCCATCCCTTCTACCAGTAGGTACATTCCAGTGAGGTCCTCCCTATCATGCAAACAAGAAAATAATTAGAACGGCGGATTCTGTGAGTTCAAACTGTATGTACACACGATGTTAAGTTATAAACTAAATATTTAGTTTGGAATGTGTGTTATTTTCTTGCGTTTTATTCTACTTACAGTGACCACAACAGAGTCTCTAGCAACCAAAGTAACAATATCAGCACAAGAAACAATTCCAGGGCATTCAGCTTCAACTATTTTCTTCACTCCATCTATGAATGAGAAACCTCTCAATGTTTGATTAGGAATAGCCACTTTTTCAGTCTGATTCTTCGTGCTCGAAGTGAAATTCAAAAGTACAGAACCATCACAACCCTGCAAAATTAATAAAAAACAAACAAAGAAATACTTATACCATTAAACTTTTGAGTAAATTTCATTTAGACACTCGATTTATGACCCTATTCAATTGAACATCTAAACATATGATAAAATGTTAACGTACCCTGACAAAGCAATCATGGAAATGAAGTCGCAATAAGGCTGCTGCAAGAGATGGAGCATTTGGGATGTGCGTGTGGACATAGTCCTGAATAATTTTCTCTGCTTTTGGACAACTCTTGGCATAGAAATTGAGTTGTAATTGTGCATGACTAGCATCTAAAAATATACCTAGAAGACAAAAAACAAAGAGACCCAAGTCAAAAGTTGACATATTTTTTACTTCTAGTGAAAGAGACCTTAGTATTTTTTTTTAATTTCTGTCGCACATCAATTAGAGATCTCCAAAGCCAATTTATAGGACTAGAAATTAGATTAGTTATATTATGTCTCTTTCAATAGAGCTTCTAATTAAGTGAGATTCCTTTTATTGTGACCAACCTCAATCATTTGATGTTTAAGCAAACACCTATATTAGGATTGTTTAAAGGATCAAATACCAAATGAAAGAAAAATATAGATAGTTATTTAGAAAAACATGTATACATATGTGTGTGTGCGCAATGGTGTAGTTATCACGGAATCAGAAACTTATATAAGGGGATTCAAAAAGATTTTAAAATGTCACAAACTCACTATTATAATTTGAACATATGACCAAAAGAATATTTTTATCTCCTTTACCACTATACTTGAATATTATTAAAGGTTAAGATGATTCGACAACTCACGTATAATATTTTCAAAAAACGCTCATTTTTACTTTATTTGCACAGTGTAATTTTTTGACGAAAGGAGTAGGTTAATTCTCGACACTGCTTTGGTCTGCCACTGGATGGTGCCAACCATGTCCAAGTGGTGTTTGTTGACACCCATTTACTTTAAAATTACATTGTATATATAATGGCAAAACTTTTTATGTATATATTATATGTTCACTTAAGTTTTTTTATACTTTGACTTCACGTAGTGAAAATTCTGATCCCGTCATAGTATAGTGTGCATATGGAAGTCAATTTTTCAATAATTAGCACGTAGTAGTAGTACCTGCTACGTAGTATAATTAGCACATACATATATATGAACTGAACAAACTGACTTTGCTATTTATTCATCTTTGATGTGAAAGGCATAATGTAAGGATCAACATAATTGCTTAGTTAAAATAATAGAGATTAGGTTTTTAAAAAGTTGGGATATGGTGGTATTCAATAATAATTTTTAAAAAAATACTTCACCAAAAACCAATTACATATAACTAATCCTGCCTTGATAAGATTGATTGATTCTGCGTTTGTTGAGAAGATAATTAGGCCAATAGTAGTTTTTGTCTTAATTGTTTTTAGTCAACTAATTCCCATGCAAAGAGTAAGATCACGTATGCCTTGGACGCATTCAATGGAAATTAGGTATCATCCATCGGGGAAATTATACAAAATAATAAATATTTAGCCGATATTAGATATTATATGTATATCTGTCAGATAATTGTATATATGTAATTGATATACATATGTATTTGTATATCTGGCGAGCAAGATTGAGAGAGGGGGAGAGAGACGAGTAACATTGGGAGAATGAAAAGAGACGCGAACGAGATTGGGAGGAGGAGGAGACGAGCAAGCGAGAGAGGGCAGAGAGTGGAGAAAAACTAATTGTATTTGTATATGTGACATATAATTGTATATGTATGTGTATAATTTGTATTTGTATAGGTATAAAAGAGGAGAGAAATGACATTATTACAACTAAAATTAAATTGTGAATCATTATTAATTCAAACTATAGTTATATTAGCCAATTAACTAGTATAATTATCAAAAAGATGATCGAACAAATTTCAATTTGAGGGGGGGTGGGGGGGCATTATTTTTTTAAAAAGAAGGTATATTTGGTTGATATTATTTCCCCGCAACTTAATCTTCTATTTAAAACTTTATCTACACCAAATTATTCAAAGTCAACTTATAGTTTGTCGCCAAAATAAAAATTAAAAAAAGTTCTAGATATTAGATTTGTTGTCTAAATCAACTGCTCCATCCTCTTGCTTAAAATATGTTCTTCTTTCTTAAAATACGTGATCTAAATATATATTAAAAGAAGCCAATTTGAAGAGGAAACATGAAAAATTATACTCCGTCATTCCATATTAATTGAATTCTTGAGGTGTTTCACACTAGAAGTAAATTAGGACATAAATTGAACACATTTTTCCATTTTTACCATTATTAATTATTGTCAAATTTATTGAAGTCATCACATTAAAAATCCAAATGAATGGTAAAATTAGAAGAATATTTTAAAAATAGTCTTGAAGATTGAACAATTAAGTTAATCTAAAAAGGAAAAATGCCTCAAATATTCCATTAATATGGAAGGGAGGGAGTAGTAAAGAAGAATCCGTCATATGTAATTTTTCCCATTATATGTGAAAGTTTTACTATAATTTTCTCAACTTTTAAAAGATAAATCATTAGCTATGTTAACTTGTAACATTTAAGTAAAATTTTACTTTTATGAAACTGAAAAATCTACACCAAAATTCATAGTCAAACTTAAGAATATTGACCCTTGTATATACGTGCTCACTCTTAACAAGAGTGAGTAATTAGTACAACACAAAAATGGAGAAGAAAAGGCTTTTGTCATTGGAATTTTATTTTGAAACTCCCAATCAAGGTACAAAGGCAGAATAAACAAACATACTATACAAAGGAACATTAATACAAATAATCCCCAGAAAAACAAAAACAAAACACAAACATAAATTCGAAATTTTAAGTACAAACATTGGTTCTCTATTTGTTCACAAAAGCACATTGCTTTCTAATTTCACCAGCAGAGCCAGTTTTAACTTCTATTCTTCCCATTTTCTCCATCGCCTTTGCAAATTCCGCGTTGAACTCTTCGAGTGAACCTTTAACTAGCTGGTTGATGAATGATTTTGTTGTAGCACTTGTTGTTAAAGCTGCATCAGATTGAAACAGGCCTCTTCTTTTGAGCAAAAGCTTGTAGTAGCTTAGATCAAATGTCCTGAAACTACCGGGATCCATCTCAACTATCGTTGTATTGTCGTTGATTGATTTGCATTTCTTCCCCTTAAGATTGGATGCATATTCACTGTCTAGAGATGGATCTTGTGAGCCCAAAACACCGGTGAAATTGTACAAACGTGTTGAAAATGACGAACAATGAGAGACTCCAATAGTGTGAGCACCTGAGAATTAAAAAGGATCTATGTTGTAGTTATGCCCAAACATGAAAAAATTATTACCATAGCCAAATGCAAGATTTAAAATTAGTGTAGATATGCTTGTTACGAGTAGATTTAAGATTTGAACTGATTGTACTTTTAAAAATATGAGTTTAGTCGAACCACTAGTGCATAGGCTGCACCTCGCACCTCTGTTTGTTCTGTGTTCATTATGGAATATATAAGTAAACATAAAAATAAATATGTATGTATCAATTTAGTTTACCAGATAAGAGGACCAAGTCTTTTAGATCAAGTCCCTTGTTGGCAAAAGATGTTTGGAGACTAGACAAGTTACTTGTTGGAGGTGGAATATTTGCCAATGCTTCAGAAGCATTGGATATTTTTCCATCTCTTCGACCTGTTGGTACATTCCAGAAAGGTCCTCCCTATCATGCAAAGAAGAAGATAATTATTTGTTGATGTTAAGTTGTATAGCTAAATGTTTAGTTTGAATGTGTGTTATTTTATACTTACGGTGACCATAACAGAGTCTCTAGCTACCAAAGTAACAATATCAGCACAAGAAACAACTCCAGGGCATTCAGCTTCAACTATTTTCTTCACTCCATCAATGAATGAGAAACCTCTCAATGTTTGATTGGGAATGGCCACTTTTTCCATCTGATTCTTCGTGCTCGAAGTGAAATTCAAAAGTACAGAACCATCACAACCCTGCAATATTTTTTTTTTTTAAAAAAACACTTAATTAGTAGCAGAAAATATAAACCGAAAATATACGTAACCCCTTAAACTTGTCAGTAAATTTCATTTAGATACTTGATTTATGGTCTATCCAATTTGAGCATCTGAACATATGATAAAATGTTAACGTACCCTGACAAAGCAATCATGGAAATGAAGTCGCAATAAGGCTGGTGCAAGAGATGGTGCCTTAGGGATGTGCTTGTGGACATAGTCCTGAATAATTTCTCTGCTTTTGGACAACTCTTGGAATAGAAATTGAGTTGTAACTGTGCATGACTAGCATCTAAAAATATACCTACGATACAAATAACAAAGAAACCCAAGCCAAAAGTAGACATATTTTGTTACTACTTGTGAAAGAGACCTTACTTGGTATTTTTTTTGTGTGTGTGTCACACATCAACTACAGAGGATGAAAGCCAATTTATAGGACTAGAAATTATATTAGTTATAGTATGTCTCTTTCAGTAGGGCTTATAATTTTGTGGGATTCCTATTATTGTGACCAACCTCAATCATTTTGATGCTTAAATAAACACCTATATTCAGATTGTTTAAAGGATGAAATACCAAATGGAAGAAAATTATAGATAGTTTATATGTTTGTGCACGCAAGGTTACATACAGTGACGAATCGAATATTTATGTAGTTCCTAAAGATATAAATTGTATTTTAAAAGAGTTTGAAGATTAATTTTATATCCGAACTCTAACTGGACATTTGTTAGTTTGACACCTTATATTTCGAATCAAGCTATTTTTTTAACTTTACAAATTGAGACGGAGAGAATATTTATCCTTCCATCGGTGTATTCATAATTTCATATTTGATGTTAAAGGTACCATGTAAGGAGCAATATGATATCGTTGCATTGTTAAATAATGGAGATTAGGTTTTTAGAAAGTTGGAATATGGTATTATTCAATAAAAAAAAACTTCACCAAAAAACCAATTACATATATAACTAATCCTGCCTTGATAAGATTGATTATTTCTGTGTCTGTTGAGATCGAAGATAAGGACAATAATACTTTTTGTCTTAATTAATTTAAGTTTTTAGTCAACTAATTCCCATGCAAAGAGCAAAATCTGGTTTGCCTTGGAGGCAGCCAATGGAAAAACAATTATTCATCCATCAGGGGATAAAAGGAAAAATTATGCCGAATAATAAACATTTAGTCTATATCAGACATTATAGTTGTAGTTTAAGAAAATTATAATTTGTGGTTATAGTTTTTTCAATTTTCTCTATTCGCCTGATTTGCATAAATTCAGAATTTGGTTTCTGATGTTATAAATTCAACATTTCGTATATGCTTATTCTAACTATTTGTATATAATTTATGAAAAGTTCATAATAAATTATCATATTTGTATATTTTCAGACAAGATATACAAAAGAAGTTATGAAAAATTTCTAAATATATAAATACAGAATTTGTATATACTTACTCGATTTGTATATTCGCAAGCGAAATATATAACCGGACAATAATATATAAACCACAGTCTCTATAGCAAATGATGTAGGACACAAGCTTGATACGTTATCATTTGTGTGAACCTCTCATGTATTCCGAGTGAATTCCGAGTGAATTGATTGAATTTGTTTCTCTCTATATTTTGTACGCTCATATTTATAGTGGATTGTTCATCTCCTTTGTAGACATATGTCGATTGACTGAATCATGTTAAATCTTTATGTCTTTGGTATCTCTCTTTTGTCTTCTTACTCATGGTATTTCGAAGTTTGCTTTGCTAGCTTACGCATTACACCTGCTTATAACTATTATTTATTTTTACATGTATTTTATGATCCCAATGAGATCCAAAATCGAAATTGCAAAAGAGGAAAAGGAATTCAGGTTTTGGTACCATTTTGTGATTTATAAATGCTAAAATGGATTTCGTTTTGTAAGAGTAAAATTAACTATGATGAACTGAACTAAGCAATACTCCATAGCGATCATCAGATCTGTAGAGAAGAGATGAGAAGTGAATCAATATTTAGGAAGAAATGGTCTCTTCTTCTATTGACGTGGCCTAACTTCAACCATCGCCCTTCATTAACTAGCTTCTAATCCCGACCCTTCATTTCGTACTTTTATTATTCTTGTGCCGAGGAAAGGATCAAAATAGTTCATTTTCTTTGGGTTAAGGATCAAAGTGATCCTTGAATTTTCACATGAAACACTAATACTTTCTCATGTTTGCAATATTGGTGCACTTTTGGTCCTCCTCCAAAATTTTACCTATTTTTTAGCATTGATTTTATCCCAGGGGCGGACCCACATGGTGTCCGCCGGGTGCTCGAGCACCCATTAACTTCGTTACGAAATATATATATCTATGTAAAAATTGATAGGTATTTGTATAAAATTAACATAGAGCACCCAATAAATAAATGATATAGTTGGCTCAATGGTTCTTGTATGGATACTTAAGACTCTTTTAGTGTTGTTACCAAGGTTCGAATCTCATTGTTAGCACGTACTTTTTACATTTTCACTTCAGAGCACCCACAACCTTAAAATCCTAGATCCGCCACTGTTTTATCCATAACCTATGTATGGGATGTTCAATCGTAATTTTATATATTTAGTAATACAACTCCATATGAAAGAACGTGAGAAGAAAAACACTTTGTTTTGTTTAGCAGAAATCAGGTAAAGTCGAGAAGATGTTTTTAGTTTAACAACAGTAATATTTCTAGTGAACATAAAAAGGTGTTTTTCTTATCACCTTCTCTCAGATAGAGTTATTATTTCTATTATATATATATATATATATATATATATATATATATATATATATATATATATATATATATATATATATAAAAGACGATTGGATATTCCTTATATAAAATTTTGGACAAAATTAATGTTAAAAAATAGATAAAATTTTAGTGGAGGATCAAAAGGGCACCAATATTACAAACATGAGGGACTATTAGTGCTCGATGTGAACACTCAAGGATCACTTTGAGCCTTAACCCAAAGATGAGGGACTATTTTGAGTCTTTCCTCTCTTGTGCCTTTTATTACGAACCCAACCTCCAAATTCAGAGTTAATAACTTTGATGGTCACTCAACTATCAATTGTTTTCACCATTAGTCACTCAACTTTTATTTTCAACTCAAAAGTCACTCAACTATGATTTCTTTGCGCACAATGTCACTCAACTTTCATTTTCAACTCAAAAGTCACTCAACTATGACTTCTTTGCACAGAAAGTCACTCGACCTATTTAATTATTTTTTCATTAAAATTTAGTGACATGAAATTTTAATTATTAACCAAAATTTTAATAATCGAATACATCCTTTTAATGACCCGCCCATTTAATCCAATCCGCTTAAAATATAATATTAAATATTTTATTTTACCATTAATTCCCTTAATCATTTCCCATTGAACATTGAACATTTATTTTACCATTAATTCGCTAAAAGAATGTGAGAGACAAGGGAGAATGATTTAGGGAATTAATGGTAATATGAAATGTTCAATATTATATTTTTAGCTGGTCGAATTAAATGGAGCAGGTCATAAAATGGGTATGTATTCTATTCTTAAAATTTTTGTTAATAATTAAAATTCTATGTCACTAAATTTTAATTAAAAAAATAATTAATAGGTTGAATGACTTTTTGTGCAAATAAGCATAGTTGACTGATTTTTTAGGTGAAAACGAAAGTTGAGTGACTTTCTGTGCAAAATAATTATAATTGAGTGACTTTTGAATTGAAAATGAAAGTTGAGTGACTTTCTGTCAAAATAATTAATAGTTTGAGTGATCATTAAAGTTATTAACTCTCCAAATTCATTGTCAAACTTATGAGTATTGACCCTTGTATATACTTACTCTTATTAAGAGGGAATAATTAGTACAACAAAAATGGAGAAAAAAAGGCTCTTGTCAGTTGTCATTGGAATTTTATTTTGAAACTCCCAATCAAGGTACAAAAGCAGAATAAACAAACATACTATACAAAGGAACATTAATACAAATAATCCCCAGAAAAACAACAAAGAAACACAAACATAGAGCCAAATAAAATTGGAAATTTTAAATACAAATATTGGCTTCCCTCTCTAATTGTTCACAAATGCACATTGTTTTCTAATTTCTCCAGCAGAGCCAGTCTTAACTTCTATCCTTCCCATTTTCTCCATCGCCTTTGCAAATTCCGCGTTGAATTCTTCGAGTGAACCCTTAACTAGCTGGTTGATGAATGATTTTGTTGTAGCACTTGTTGTTAAGGCTGCATCAGATTGAAATAGGCCTCTCCTTTTGAGCAAAAGCTTGTAGTAGCTTAGATCAAACGTCCTAAAACTACCAGGATCCATCTCAACTATCGTTGTATTGTCGTTGATTGATTTGCATTTCTTCCCCTTAAGATTGGATGCATATTCACTGTCTAGAGATGGATCTTGTGAGCCCAAAACACCGGTGAAATTGTACAAACGTGTTGAAAATGACGAACAATGAGAGACTCCAATAGTGTGAGCACCTGAGAATTAAAAAGGACCTCTGTTGTAGTTATGCCCAAACATGAAAAAAAATTGTTACCATAGCCAAATGCAAGATTTCAAATTAGTTTAGTTACGAGAAGCAAATTCAAGATTTGAACGTCTAATGGTACTTTTAAAAATATGAGTTCAGTGGAACTAAATAGTGCATACACCTCGCACCTCTTTTTGTTCTGCGTGCATTATGGAATAAGTCGAAGTATACATAAAAATAAATGTATATGTACTTCAATTTAGTTTACCAGATAAGAGGACCAAGTCTTTTAGATCAAGACCCTTGTTGGCAAAAGATGTTTGGAGACTAGACAAGTTACTTGTTGGAGGTGGAATATTTGCCAATGCTTCAGAAGCATTGGATATTTTTCCATCTCTTCGACCAGTTGGTACATTCCAGAAAGGTCCTCCCTATCATGCAAAGAAGAAGATAATTAGACGTACACACATGTAACGTTCATTCTGAACACACTGGCTAATTTTCGGTAGGTAGGTATGTTATTTTCTCGAGTTTTATACTTACAGTGACCACAACAGAGTCTCTAGCAACCAAAGTAACAATATCAGCACAAGAAACAAGTCCAGGGCATTCAGCTTCAACTATTTTCTTCACTCCATCTATGAATGAGAAACCTCTCAATGTTTGATTAGGAATAGCCACTTTTTCGGTCTGATTCTTCGTGCTCGAAGTGAAATTCAGAAGTACAGAACCATCACAACCCTGCAAAATTAATTAAAAAAAACAACAAAGAAACACTTATATCATTAAACTTTTGAGTAAATTTCATTTAGACAATCGATTTATGACCTATTCAATTGAGCATCTGATAAAATGTTAACGTACTCTGACAAAGCAATCATGAAAATGAAGTCGCAATAAGGCTGGTGCAAGAGATGGAGCATTTGGGATGTGCTTGTGGACATAGTCCTGAATAATTTTCTCTGCTTTTGGACAACTCTTGGCATAGAAATTGAGTTGTAATTGTGCATGACTAGCATCTAAAAATATACCTAGAAGACAAAAAACAAAGAGACCCAAGCCAAAAGTTGACATATTTTTTACTTCTAGTGAAAGAGACCTTAGTAGTTTTTTTTTAAATTTCTGTCACACATCAATTAGAGAGTTCCAAAGCCAATTTATAGGACTAGAAATTAGATTAGTTATATTATGTCTCTTTCAATAGAGCTTCTAATTAAGTGAGATTCCTTTTATTGTGACCAACCTCAATCATTTGATGTTTAAGCAAACACCTATATTAGGATTGTTTAAAGGATCAAATACCAAATGAAAGAAAAATATAGATAGTTATTTAGAAAAACATGTATACATATGTGTGTGTGCGCAATGGTGTAGTTATCACGGAATCAGAAACTTATATAAGGGGATTCAAAAAGATATTAAAATGTCACAATTATAATTTGAACATATGACCAAAAGAAATTTTTAACCTTGTTTACCACTATACTTGAATATTATTAAAGGTTAAGAAGATTCAACCACTCATATAAGTTTTTTCATAAAAAGGCTCATTTTTACTCTATTTGCATAGTGTAATTTTTTGACGAAGGGAGTAGGTTAATTCTCGACACTACTTAGTTCTGCCCACTATAACAAAAACGATTTTAGCGGCATTAAATATTGACATTAATAAAAAGTGCTAAAGTCTTTACCGGCATTAGTTGAGTGTCATTAGAATCAACGTCGCTAAAGGCTTTAGGGGCAAATACAAAAAGTGACAATTACCGCTAAAAATATATATTTAGCGGCAATTGAGAATTAATTGCCGATAATGATTTTTTTTTAGTGGCTAACGGATGGAGCCACCCATGTCCAGTGGTGTTTGTTGACACCCATTTTACTTCAAAATTACATTGTATATATAATAGGCAAAACTTTTATGTATATATTATATGTTGAGTTCACTTGAATTTTTTTTTACTTTGACTTCACGTAGTGAAAATTCTGATCCCGTGGAAGTCAATTTTTCAATAATTAGCACGTAGTAGTAGTACCTGCTACATTGTATAATTAGCACATACATATATATGAACTGGACAAACTGACTTTTTGCTATTTATTCATCTTTGATGTGAAAGGCATAATGTATGGATCAACATAATTGCATAATTAAAATAATAGTGATTAGGTTTTTAGAAAGTTGGAATATGGTGGTATTCAATAAATAAATAAATAAAACTCACCAAAAACCAATTACATATAACTAATCCTGCCTTGATAACATTGATTGATTCTGCGTTTGTTGAGAAGATAATTAGGCCAATAGTAGTTTTTGTCTTAATTAATTAAGTTTTTAGTCAACTAATTAAGTCCCATGCAAAGAGTAAGATCACGTATGCTTTGGACGCGTTCAATGGAAAACTAAATATTCATCCATCAGGGAAATTATACAAAATAATGGAGTAGCCGATATTAGATATTATATGTATATCTGTCAGATAATTATATATATGTAACTGATATACATGTGTATTTGTATATATGGCGAGCAAGATTGAGAGAGGGTGGAGAGAGGCGAGTGAGATAATGAAAGGGATAAGAGAGGCGGACAAGATTGGGATAGGGAGAAGCGAGCGAGACTGGGAGAGGGAAGAGAGAGGCGAGTGAGAGAGGACAGAGAGTTGAGAGAGACCAATCGTATTTGTATGTGTGACATATAATTGTATATGTATGTGTATATAATTTGTATTTGTATATGTATAAAAGAGGAGAGAGGCGAGAAAGAGGAGAAAAATGATATTATTACAACTAAAATTAAATTGTGAGTCATAATTAATTTAAACTATAGTTATATTAGCCAATTAACTAGTATAATTATCAAAAAGATGATCGAATTTTTCTGTGTGGTTTGTAGGCTATTACACAATGAGGGCGTTTACCCAGTGCGCACAGAATGCTCACCCGAAGGACAGAGGCTGTGGCAGAGGTTGTAGCGGCTTAAAAAAAATGATAGAATGGATTTCAATTGGGGGTGGGGTGGGGGGACAAAAGAGAAGTACTTTTTTATTTTAAAAAAGGTATATTTTCTTGATATTATTTCCCCGCAACTTAATCTTCTATTTAAAAAACTTTATCTGCACCAAATTGTTCAAAGTCAACTTATAGTTTGTGACCAAAATAAAAATTAAAAAAAGTTCTAGTTATTGGATTTGTTTGTCTAAATCAACTGCTCCATCCTCTTGCTTAAAATATGTTCTTCTTGCTTAAAATATGTTATCTAAATATATATTAAAAGAAGCCAATTTGAAGAGGAAAACATAACAAATTATACCCCCTTCATTCCATATTATCCAATAAGAAAAGTAGATTAAGACATAAATTAAATATAGTTTTCCATTTTTACCCTTATTGATTATTGTCAAATTTATTAAAGTCATTGAAAATTCAAATGAAGAGTAAAATTAGAAAAATATTTTTATAATAGTCCTGAATATTGAACAATTAAATTAATTTAAGAAATGAAAGATTCTTTAAAAATTCAATCAGTATGGAAGGGAGGGAGTAGTAAGGAAGAATCCCCATACGTAGTTTTTGCCATTATATGTGAAAGTTTTACTATTTAGGAAGTTAAATAGACTTTTCCTATACTATAATTCTCTTAACTTTTAAAAGATAAATCATTAGCTATGTCGACTTGTAACAAGTAAAATTTTACTCTTAGGAAACTGAAAAATCTACACCAAATTAGTTCAACAAAAATGGAGAAGAAAAAGCGGTTGTCATTGGAATTTTATTTTGAAACTCCCAATCCAGGTACAAAAGTAGAATAAACAAACATACTATACAAAGGAACATTAATACAAATAATCCCCAGAAAAACACACAAACATAAATTCGAAATTTTAAGTACAAAAATATAGGTTCTCTATCTGTTCACAAATGCACATTGTTTTCTAATTTCACCAGCAGAGCCAGTTTTCACTTCTATTCTTCCCATTTTCTCCATCGCCTTTGCAAATTCCGCGTTGAATTCTTCGAGTGAACCTTTAACTAGCTGGTTGATGAATGATTTTGTTGTAGCACTTGTTGTTAAAGCTGCATCAGATTGAAATAGGCCTCTCCTTTTGAGCAAAAGCTTGTAGTAGCTTAGATCAAATGTCCTGAAACTACCAGGATCCATCTCAACTATCGTTGTATTGTCGTTGATTGATTTGCATTTCTTCCCCTTAAGACTGGATGCATATTCACTGTCTAGAGATGGATCTTGTGAGCCCAAAACACCGGTGAAATTGTACAAACGTGTTGAAAATGACGAACAATGAGAGACTCCAATAGTGTGAGCACCTGAGAATTAAAAAGGACCTATGTTGTAGTTATGCCCAAACATGAAAAAATTGTTACCAGAGCCAAATTCAAAGATTTAAAATTAGTATAGTTATGCTTGTTACGAGAAGTAGATTCAAGATTTGAACTGATTGTACTTTTAAAAATATGAGTCCACTCGAACCAATAGTGCATAGGCTCATAGGCTGCACCTCGCACCTCTGTTTTTTCTGCGTGCATTATGGAATAAGTCGAAGTATGCATAAAAATAAATGTACATGCACTTCAATTTAGTTTACCAGATAAGAGGACCAAGTCTTTTAGATCAAGTCCCTTGTTGGCAAAAGATGTTTGGAGACTAGACAAGTTACTTGTTGGAGGTGGAATATTTGTCAATGCTTCAGAAGCATTTGATATTTTTCCATCTCTTCGACCTGTTGGTACATTCCAGAAAGGTCCTCCCTATCATGCAAAGAAGAAGATAATTATTTGTCGATGTTAAGTTATATAGCTAAATGTTTATTTGGAATGTGTGTTATTTTATACTTACGGTGACCACAACAGAGTCTCTAGCTACCAAAGTAACAACATCAGCACAAGAAACAACTCCAGGGCATTCAGCTTCAACTATTTTCTTCACTCCATCAATGAATGAGAAACCTCTCAATGTTTGATTGGGAATTGCCACTTTTTCCGTCTGATTCTTCTTGCTCGAAGTGAAATTCAGAAGTACAGAACCATCACAACCCTGCAATTTTTTTTTAAAAGAACACTTGATTAGGAGCAAAATACACCGACAACGTAACCCCTTAAACTTGTCAGTAAATTTCATTTAGACACTTGACTTATGGTCTATCCAATTGAGCATCTGAACATATAATAAAATGTTAAAGTACCCTGACAAAGCAATCATGGAAATAAAGTCGCAATAAGGCTGGTGCAAGAGATGGTGCCTTAGGGATGTGCTTGTGGACATAGTCCTGAATAATTTTCTCTGCTTTTGGACAACTCTTGGCATAGAAATTGAGTTGTAACTGTGCATGACTAGCATCTAAAAATATACCTACGATACAAATAACAAAGAAACCCAACCCAAAAATAGACATATTTTGTTACTACTTGTGAAAGAGACCTTACTTAGTATATTTTTTCCTTGTGTCACACATCAACTGTGGGGTCCATCCTCATGTACCAAACTTTGAATTGTTTTCTGCCAATTTCAAAGTTTGGCAGAGTTGGTAAAGAAAAAAAGATTGTTTTTTCTTCAATTTCAAAGTTTGGCAAAGTTGGTAAAAAAAAAATTGTTTTCTGCCAATTTCAAAGTTTGGTAGTGTTAAAAACTGAATCTAATTACATGATCAGAATAGAATCATAGAAGAAGAATGAATCTCAATTTCATATCAATCTCACAAAATGTGCATTGTATTACACTGTATGTATGTCTCTCCTAAATCAGATCATTCATCTCATATATATACATGTACTAAGTGACTTATTTACAGGAAAGCCATCTTCTAGAATATTCTTAATAGCCTAACTAACTATCATATCAACTTAACTAACTATCACATGTAAACTAATGAAATTAACTATTTACAATCTCTTTGTTATAATCTCTAATAGCCCCCTTCAAGCTAGAAGATATGAAGATGTTCTTCATTCCTAGCTTGGAAATAAGATGAAAATGTTGATGTCTGCTTAGACCCTTAGTTAGAATATCAGCCGGCTGTTCAGATGAGCATAAGTAGTGTAAGACCACAAGACCTTTTAACACCTTTTCTCTAATAAAATGACAGTCAATGTCGATATGTTTTGTTCTCTCATGGAACACTGGATTAGCAGCAATCTGAATGGCTGCTTTGCTATCACAATGCAATGGAACAGGTAATACCAATTGTACATCCAGTGCTTTGAACAGACCAATGATCCAGGTAATCTCTGCAACAGTGGATGCCAGACTCCTATACTCTGCTTCAGCAGAGCTTCTGGAAATAGTAGACTGCTTCTTAGATTTCCATGATATTGGAGAATTTCCATACTTGACTAGGTAACCAGTAATTGATCTTCTAGAATTAACACACGATCCCCAATCAGCATCACAATATGCCTGTAGATACTCTGTGGATTGTGTTGTCAATAATATCCCAAGTCCTGGTGACTGCTTAACATATTTCACTACTCTAATGGCAGCATTCATGTGAGAAACTTTAGGAACCTGCATGAATTGACTAAGACTTTGGACTGCATAAGATATATCTGGCCTGGTGAGAGTGAGATATAGTAATCTCCCAACTAATCTCTGATATTCACCAGGATCTGATAAAAGTGAATCAGATTCATCTCCGACTAAATCATCAAACTCAGGTGTAGTAAGTTTCAGATTTAATTCTACAGGTGTAGTCATAGGTTTAGAACTCCCTAACCCCAAATCTGAAATCAATTCTAATGCATATTTCCTTTGGTGCATCAATATTCCTTCTGAATTTCTGGAAAATTCAATGCCTAGGAAAAATCTAAGATCTCCTAGATCTTTTATTTTAAAATGATCCTTTAGAACCTGCTTGGTCTCTTCTATCATTTGACAACTACTTCCTGTCACAAGCAAGTCATCCACATATATAAGAACAACTACAATGTCATCTCCAACTTTCTTGGTCATGAGGGAATAATCAAGATGACTTTGTTGGAAACCTGCTTCAATCAAGGCATTCGTCAGTTTAACATTCCATTGTCTCGAGGCTTGCTTAAGCCCATAAAGTGACTTAATCAACTTGCATACCAAACCTTGACCTTTTCTTTTCTCATCAGACTGAAATCCCTGAGGTAATTGCATATATACTTCTTCCATCAGATCTCCTTGTAGAAAAGCATTATACACATCCATTTGTTGAACATTCCATCCTTTTGCTGCAGCTACAGATAACACTATTCTCACTGTCACCATTTTAACAACAGGTGAGAAAGTTTCATGGTAATCTAACCCTTCTTTTTGGTTATAACCCTTAGCTACCAATCTTGCCTTAAACCTTTCAACTTGTCCATCAGCTTTGTACTTGATCTTATACACCCATTTGCAACCAATGGCCCTTTTACCAATAGGTAATTCAACAAGTTCCCATGTCTTATTATCTTCTAGTGCCTTAATCTCCTCCTTCATAGCTTGAACCCACCTTTCATCTTTCATAGCCTGATGATAAGTACTTGGTTCTTTCTCCATTGAAGAGTTGGCAATATAACATTGGTATGACATTGAAAGACCACTATAATCAATGTTATCTGAGATAGAGTACAAGCAATTCAACTGTTTAGATTTCCCTTTGTTTGTTAGGACAAAATCCTGCTGCCATAATGGAGCCTTGCTTGATCTGATAGACCTTCTCTGTGTCATTGTATCATGATGATCCATGTGAGTTCCTCCTCCTCCTGGCACATTACAAGTGGGAGAAATCTCTGCTACAGGTAAAAGAACTGTGGAATCTTCAGTGTCATTAACATGTACATTCATAGAAGTTTCTGCTTGGCTATCTTCCATAGATGAATGTGCAGACTCCAATTCTAGGTCAGCATCTATATGACTTGAATGAATAGTACCAGTATCATGCAAAACATCTGTAGAGTGAGACTGAAAAGGAAAAATATTTTCAGTAAAGATCACATCTCGGCTGATGAAAAAAATATGATGCTCAAGATCATACAATCTGTAGCCTTTCTGCGTAGTTCCATATCCCATCAAGACAGATTTAGTTGCCCTTGGACCAAACTTATCTATTTTTTTTTGTATTTGTAGCATAACATAGACACCCTATGATTCTCATGTATGATAAATCAGGTTGTTTTCCAAATAGCACCTCAAAAGGAGAAACATTATGCAGGACAGATAAAGGCATTCTATTGATAATGTGCACAGCTGTTGATATGCACTCTCCCCAGAATTTAATAGGTATATGTCCTTGGAATCTGATTGCTCTAGCCGTTTCCAAGACGTGTCTATGTTTTCTTTCCACCACACCATTCTGTTGAGGTGTGTGTGGACAAGAACTCTGATGTATGATTCCATGATTAGTGAACAAATCAGCACATTGAGAGTTGAAAAACTCCCCTCCATTATCTGATCTTACAGCCTTAATTTGTATATCAAACTGAGTTTTAACCATCAAAATAAATTGCCGAAGTATAGTGGAAACATTTGACTTGAGATGAAGTAAAAATACCCAAGTCCATCTAGAATGATCATCAACTAATGTAAGGAAAAATCTCATGTTATTATGTGTAGCAACTTTATAGGGTCCCCATACATCCATGTGAATTAGATCAAAACATCTATTACTTCTATTGCTACTAGTATGAAAGGGAAGTCGAATTTGTCTTGCTAATGGACATACATCACAATGAGTCATGACTGAACTCTTATTGAGCTTAAGCATACTGATTTTTCTGATCACATTCGAAGGCACATGGCCTAATCTCTGATGCCACAATACTTCATCCTCATATCATCTTGCTGCAACAAATGATCTTGATTTATGTGAAAATTGATCTTGATTCTTCAACAAGTACAATCCATCTTCCTCTTCACCAATCTCCTTCACTTTCCCAGTGAAGAGATCCTGAATGAAGAAGAAATCAGGATAAAATACAACACAACAATTCAATTCCTTAGTCAGTTTGGACACTGATAGGAGATTGAACTTAAAATCAGGCGCACATAAAACATCTTTAATAACATCACCTCCTTTAAGTTGAGAACTCCCTGAATTGGTAATGAGTGTTGTGTCACCAGTAGCTAATTGAACCCTTCCTGGATTAGTCACTGTGGATCCAGGTTTCAATAAGGTATGATATCTAACCATGTGATTAGACGCTCCACTATCCACTATCCAATCTAAAGAACAATGAGCTGCAATATTACAAAGAGAAGTACCTGCAAATGTACCTGCCATATTTGCATTAGCCTCATTCATGTTGGATTTGTTCAGCATTTGTAATATTTGATTATATTAATTCGGTGTGAAGTAAGGAGCAAGTCCAACTCCTCCACTTGTACTTGGTCCAAATTGAGACTGATGATTGTATGATTCAACTCCAGATCTCTGTTGCCCTTGCATTTGTGAAATCCCTTCTGCCTGTGTTCCACTTGAAGCTTGTGCAATATTAACCCTTTTCTTTCCTTTCCAATCCGAAGGATATCCAATTAACTGAAAACATATATCCTTTGTATGACCTTGTATATTACAATGAGTACAGTATTTTAACTTGTTACAATCCTCTCTAGTATGCCCTTTGATCTCACAATGGTCACAATAAGAACCACCTCTTCTTTGTTGACGACCAGATCCATAACCTCTACCTCCTCTTCCTCTAGAACCTGATCCTCCAAATTGATAACCACCTGATCTATTTGTCAATAATGCAGTAGGATCAGTGTTCATACCTCCACCAGAATATTCACCACTTAGTGCACGTTGGCTCTCATCTTGTACAATCATGGCATAACATTGATTGACACTGGGTGGAGGGTTCAACATAAGTATCTGACTTCTAGCCTGTGCATAGCTTTCATTTAAACCCATAAGAAATTGCAATAATTTTTGCCTACCCATATTATCAGAATAATCCTTCGATCTAACACATTCGCAGGATGGAGGAGGTACTATTGAGTCGAATTCATCCCATAGATCTTTTAGCTTTGAATAATAAACTGAAACAGGGGAAGTACCTTGAGCATGTGTAACTATGGATTTGTGAAGATGAAAAATTCTGGACATATTGACTTTGTCAAATCGTTCCTGCAGATCCAACCAAACTTGAGTTGCATTTGATCGAAAAAGAATTCCACTGACCAAATCCTTGCTAACATTGCTCATAATCCATGAAAGGACCATTGCATTACATCTGTCCCACTGCTTCTTCTCAATTTCAGTCGTGAAACCATCTCTTTTGATGCTTCCGTCGATAAACCCTAATTTGTTCTTCGTGAGCAAATTCAATTGCATCGCCCGACTCCATAACGTATAATTCTCCATTCCAGTAAGTTGCCCCTGGTACATCGGAAGAACCCAGAAACAAAGGATGATCATGATCAATCTTCTTCGCCATTGATTTCAACTTTAAACTACAAAACTGAACTTAGAATAACGATTCTCAATCCGCTCTGATACCATGTTAAAAACTGAATCTAATTACATGATCAGAATAGAATCATAGAAGAAGAATGAATCTCAATTTCATATCAATCTCACAAAATGTGCATTGTATTACACTGTATGTATGTCTCTCCTAAATCAGATCATTCATCTCATATATATACATGTACTAAGTGACTTATTTACAGGAAAGCCATCTTCTAGAATATTCTTAATAGCCTAACTAACTATCATATCAACTTAACTAACTATCACATGTAAACTAATGAAATTAACTATTTACAATCTCTTTGTTATAATCTCTAATAGGTAGAGTAGGTAAGCTATGAAGAAGAAAAAAATTGTTTTTCTTCTGTAGCACATTTGGAGGGTAGTGTATTTGTTCTCTATAAAAGGGAGGACAATTCTTCATTCTAAATACACCAAAAGGAAATTACAAAGGAGAGAAAAGAAGAGTGAGGTATCACAGAGGAAAATAATCTGTGAGGAAAAATAGAGAGTGTGAGCGATATTATAGTGAGGTGGAAAAATCAAAAGAGGGTTATTTCTTTTGAGTGTGTAGTGATCTTTGGAGTTTTGCTCGGATCTACAAGTGTAAAATCCTTACTATAGTGATATTCGTTGCTCCTCTCGGGTCGTGGTTTATTCCCTTATTTAGGAGGGTTTCCACGTAAAATCTTGGTGTCATTATTTCTCTTTTATTCTCGTTGATTAACCGTATTATTGTGTTCCGCATTTATTGCCTCTATTACCGCAAATATTATTTCTGTTACGGATTTATTCCCAACAATTGGTATCAGAGCACAGGTTCTGCTCATTTACAGAAATATTTTTGCAGCTTATTGTACTATACTCAGTGGAAAAAAAAATGTCTGGAGTAAAGTACGAGGTAGAAAAATTCAACTGTGATAGCGGTTTCTCAATGTGGCAGAGAAGGATGAGAGACTTGCTCATCCAACAGGGTTTGCACAAGGCACTAGGCGGCAAATCCAAAACGCCCGAATCCATGAAACTTGAGGATTGGGAAGAAATGGATGAAAAGGCTGCCAGTGCAATCAGATTGCACTTAACAGATGATGTAGTTAATAACATCATCGATGAAGAGAGTGCATGTGGCATTTGGACAAAGTTAGAAAATCTATATATGTCCAAAACGCTGACAAATAAATTATACCTAAAGAAGCAGTTATATGTTCTACATATGGGTGAAGGTACAAATTTTTTGTCTCATTTAAATGTACTTAATGGACTAATCACGCAGCTAGCAAACCTCGGAGTAAAGATCGAGGATGAAGATAAAGCCATAGTGCTCCTAAACTCGTTGCTATCTTCCTACGATACTTTAGCAACAACCATTTTACATGGTAAGGACTCTATTGAGTTGAAGGATGTCACATCAGCCCTTTTGCTTAATGAAAAGATGAGAAAAAGACCTGAAAATCACGGACAGGCTCTCATCACGGAAAGTAGAGGCAGAAGTTACCAAAGGAGCTCAAGTAACTATGGTAGATCCGGAGTTCGTGGAAAGTCCAAAGTCCGATCAAAATCAAAGGCCAGAAATTGCTACAATTGCGATCAACCAGGACACTTCAAAAGAGATTGTCCAAATCTAAAAAGGGGCAAAGGGGAAAGCAGCGGCCAGAAGAATGATGACAACACAGCTGCCATGGTGCAAAATAATGACAATGTTGTTCTCTTCATAAATTAGGAAGAAGAATGCATGCACTTGACAGGTGTAGAGTCGGAATGGGTGGTCGACACAGCAGCATCTTACCATGCCACACCGGTAAGAGATTTTTTTTGCAGATATGTAGCCGGTGATTTTGGCAATGTGAAAATGGGTAACACAAGTTACTCAAAGATTGCGGGGATCGGAGACATTTGCTTAAAAACAAATGTTGGATGCACATTAGTGTTGAAAGATGTGCGCCACGTACCTGATTTGCGGATGAACTTAATCTCGGGAGTTGCTTTAGACCGAGATGGATATGAGAACTACTTTGCAAATCAAAAATGGAGACTCACCAAAGGGGCATTGGTGATTGCAAAAGGAGTTGCTCGTGGCACGTTGTACAGGACAAATGCAGAAATATGCCAAGGTGAATTAAATGCGGCTCAGGAAGAGAATTCTGCAGATTTATGGCATAAAAGAATGGGTCATATGAGCGAGAAAGGATTGCAAATTCTTTCCAAAAAATCACTCATCTCTTTTGCCAAAGGTACAACGATAAAACCTTGTAACTACTGTTTATTTGGTAAACAACATAGAGTTTCATTTCAGACATCATCTGAAAGAAAGTCGAATATACTTGATTTGGTATATTCTGATGTTTGTGGTCCAATGGAGATAAAATCGATAGGAGGTAATAAATACTTTGTTACCTTTATTGATGACGCTTCTCGAAAATTGTGGGTTTATATCTTGAGAACCAAAGATCAGGTGTTTCAAGTATTTCAAAAGTTTCATGCTCTGATAGAAAGAGAGACGGGTCGAAAGCTAAAACGTCTCCGAACCGACAATGGAGGTGAGTACACTTCAAGGGAATTTGAAGAGTACTGTTCAAACCATGGAATCAGACATGAAAAGACAGTTCCTGGAACCCCACAACACAATGGTGTAGCTGAAAGAATGAATCGCACCATTGTTGAGAAGGTGAGAAGTATGCTCAGAATGGCTAAATTACCTAAGACATTCTGGGGTGAAGCAGTTCGGACAACGTGTTATCTTATCAATCGTAGTCCATCAGTTCCATTGGAGTTTGACATTCCGGAGAGAGTTTGGACCAACAAAGAGATGTCTTACTCGCACCTAAAGGTGTTCGGTTGCAAAGCTTTTGCACATGTACCGAAGAGCAGAGAACCAAGCTAGATGATAAATCAGTTCCCTGCATATTCATTGGATATGGAGATGACGAGTTCGGGTACAGACTATGGGATCTTGTAAAGAAGAAGGTCATCAGAAGCAGAGACGTAATCTTTCGAGAAAGTGAAGTTGGAATTGCTGATGATCTATCCGAGAAGGCCAAGAAAAAGAATGGTATAGTCCCTAATCTTGTTACCATTCCTTCTTCTTCTAACCATCCCATAAGTGCAGAAAGTACGATTGATGAAGTTGCTGAGCATGAAGAGCAACCTGATGAGATTGTTGAGCAGGGGGAGCAACTTGGTGATAATACCGAGCAAATGGAGTACCCAGAAGAAGAAGAACAATCTCAAGCTCTGAGGAGATCAGAAAGACAAAGGGTAGAGTCATCCAAATACCCTACCTCAGAGTATGTCCTCATCAATGATGAAGGGGAACCAGAAAATCTTAAGGAGGTGTTGTCTCATCCAGAAAAGAGCCAATGGATGAAAGCCATGCACGAAGAGATGGGATCTCTACAGAAAAATGGCACATACCAGCTAGTTGAACTTCCAAAAGGCAAAAGACTGCTTAAGTGCAAGTGGGTCTTTAAACTCAAGAAAGATGGAAATGGCAAGTTGGTGAGGTACAAAGCTCGATTGGTTGTAAAAGGCTTCGAACAAAAGAAAGGTATTGCTTTTGATGAAATTTTTTCACCTGTTGTCAAAATGACTTCTATTCAAACTATTTTGAGCATAGCAGCTAGTCTAGATCTTGAAGTGGAGCAATTGGACGTGAAAACTGCATTTCTTCACGGAGATTTGGAAGAAGAGATTTATATGGAGCAACCAGAGGGATTTGAAGTATCTGGAAAGAAACACATGGTGTGCAAATTGAATAAGAGTCTTTATGGGTTGAAACAGGCCCCAAGGCAATGGACAAGACAAAGAGCTGATTGCAAAGTTGAAGAAAGATTTGTCCAAGTCATTTGACATGAAAGACTTGGGCCCAGCACAACAAATTCTAGGGATGAAGATTGTTCGAGAACGAACAAAAAGAAAGTTGTGGCTATCTCAAGAGAAGTACATTGAACGTGTACTAGAACGCTTCAACATGAAGAGTGCTAAACCTGTTAGCACGCCTCTTGCGAGTCATCTGAAGTTGAGCAAACAGATGTGTCCTACAACAAAAGAGGAGAAAGAGGGAATGACTAAAGTTCCTTATTCTTTAGCAGTGGGGAGTTTGATGTATGCAATGGTGTGTACAAGACCTGATATTGCTCATGCAGTTGGTGTTGTTAGCAAATTCCTTGAAAATCCTGGAAAAGAACACTGGGAGGCAGTTAAGTGGATACTCAGGTACCTAAGAGGTACCACAAAAGATTGCTTGTGTTTTGAAGGATCTGATCCAATCTTGAAGGGCTATACTGATGCTGATATGGCAGGTGACCTCGATAATAGAAAATCCACTACTGGATATTTGTTTACATTTTCAGGGGGAGCTATATCATGGCAGTCAAAGTTGCAGAAGTGTGTAGCACTCTCTACAACTGAGGCAGAATACATTGCAGCTACTGAAGCTGGCAAAGAGATGGTATGGCTGAAACGATTTCTTCAAGAACTTGGATTGTATCAGAAGGAGTATGTCATCTATTGTGACAGTCAGAGTGCAATAGACTTGAGCAAGAACACCATGTATCATGCAAGGACGAAGCATATCGACGTGAGATATCACTGGTTTCGTGAAAAGATAGAGGACGGATCTATGCAGGTCATGAAGATCCCTACTAGTGAAAACCCTTCAGATATGCTGACCAAGGTGGTATCAAAAGACAAGTTCGAGCTATGCAAAGAACTTGTCGGCATGCACTCAAGCTAGAAACCTAGAGCTACCTCCTTCAGGTGAATGGGTCTGGAGGGGGAGATTGTGGGGTCCATCCCCATGTACCAAACTTTGAATTGTTTTCTGCCAATTTCAAAGTTTGGCAGAGTTGGTAAAGAAAAAAAGATTGTTTTTTCTTCAATTTCAAAGTTTGGCAAAGTTGGTAAAGAAAAAATTGTTTTCTGCCAATTTCAAAGTTTGGTAGAGTAGGTAAGCTATGAAGAAGAAAAAAATTGTTTTTCTTCTGTAGCACATTTGGAGGGTAGTGTATTTGTTCTCTATAAAAGGGAGGACAATTCTTCATTCTAAATACACCAAAAGGAAATTACAAAGGAGAGAAAAGAAGAGTGAGGTATCACAGAGGAAAATAATCTGTGAGGAAAAATAGAGAGTGTGAGCGATATTATAGTGAGGTGGAAAAATCAAAAGAGGGTTATTTCTTTTGAGTGTGTAGTGATCTTTGGAGTTTTGCTCGGATCTACAAGTGTAAAATCCTTACTATAGTGATATTCGTTGCTCCTCTCGGGTCGTGGTTTTTCCCCTTATTTAGGAGGGTTTCCACGTAAAATCTTGTGTCATTATTTCTCTTTTATTCTCGTTGATTAATCGTATTGTTGTGTTCCGCATTTATTGCCTTTATTACCGCAAATATTATTTCTGTTACGGATTTATTCCCAACATCAACTACAGAGGATGAAAGCCAATTTATAGGACTAGAAATTATATTAGTTATAGTATGTCTCTTTCAGTAGGGCTTATAATTTTGTGGGATTCCTATTATTGTGACCAACCTCAATCATTTTGATGCTTAAATAAACACCTATATTCAGATTGTTTAAAGGATGAAATACCAAATGGAAGAAAATTATAGATAGTTTATATGTTTGTGCACGCAAGGTTACATACAGTGACGAATCGAATATTTATGTAGTTCCTAAAGATATAAATTGTATTTTAAAAGAGTTTGAAGATTAATTTTATATCCGAACTCTAACTGGACATTTGTTAGTTTGACACCTTATATTTCGAATCAAGCTATTTTTTTAACTTTACAAATTGAGACGGAGAGAATATTTATCCTTCCATCTGTGTATTCATAATTTCATATTTGATGTGAAAGGTACCATGTAAGGAGCAATATAATATCGTTGCATTGTTAAATAATGGAGATTAGGTTTTTAGAAAGTTGGAATATGGTATTATTCAATAAAAAAAAACTTCACCAAAAAACCAATTACATATATAACTAATCCTGCCTTGATAAGATTGATTATTTCTGTGTCTGTTGAGATCGAAGATAAGGATAATAATACTTTTTGTCTTAATTAATTTAAGTTTTTAGTCAACTAATTCCCATGCAAAGAGCAAAATCTGGTTTGCCTTGGAGGCAGTCAATGGAAAAATAATTATTCATCCATCAGGGGATAAAAGGAAAAATTATGCGGAATAATAAATATTTAGTCTATATTAGTTATTATAGTTATAATTTGTGGTTATAGTTTCTCCAGTTTTTGTTATTCGCCTGATTTGCATAAATTCAAATTTTGGTTTCTGATGGTATAAATTCGAAATTTTGTATATGCTTACCATAGTTATTTGTATACAATTTATGAAAAGTTCATAATAAATTACCATGTTTGTTATTGAAGGACAAAATATACGAACAAAGTTATGAAAAAATTATAAATATATAAATACAGAATTTGTATATACTTACCTTGTTTGTATATTCGCAACCGAAATATACAAACGGACAACAATATACAATACAAACCACAATCTCTATAGCAAATGGCGTGGGACACAAGCTTGATACGTTATCACTTGTGTGAACCTCTCACGTATTCCGAGTGCATTGATTGAGGTTGTTTATCTCTATATTTTGTACGCTCATATTTATAGTGGATTGCTCATCTCCTTTGTAGACATAGGTCGATTGACCAAATCATGTTAAATCTTTGTGTCTTTTAGTGTGTTTCTCGTTTGTCTTCTTACTCATGGTATTTCTAGGTTTGCTTTGCTAGCTTATGCATTACACCTGCTTATTTTCGGTCTTAACAAATGTAACTATAGATATAAAACGAAATTATCGAAATTATAGTTATAGAGTCTTATTATATCTACTCCCTCTGTCCCATTTCATGTGGCATTTTTCATTTTTCGGGAGTCAAACAGTTTAACTTTGACCGGATATTTGCGTACGAAATCTTCAATTTTTTTAAAATGAAATTTATATATTTGTAAATTACGTAAAGAGTACTATAAGTCACAATAATTGATAATTCAAAATGTTAAAAGGATTTATGAAAAACTTATAGGCAAAAATAGACTTGTTTAAATCTCAAAATGCGAAAAGTTTCACATAAAGTGGGACGAGGGAGTATTATGTTTGCTATTTCTAAAAAGTTTTCCTATAAGAAAAAGGGACAATGAAACACTTGTTCCAAAAACGAAAATTTTCACTCTTGGAATTGAGGAAATAGTTGGACTATAACTGTTATTCATTTTTACACATGTATTTTATAATTATGATCCCAAATGAGATCCAAAATCGCAATTGCAAAAGAGGAAAAGGAATTCAGGTTATGGGACCGTTTTGTGATTTATAAATGCTAAAACGGATATCGTTTTGTAAGAGTAAAATTAACTAAGCAATACTCCATAGCGATCATCAGATCTGTAGAGAAGTGAATGAGGAAGAAATGGTCTCTTCTTCTATTGACGTGGCCTAATCACAACCCTCACCCTTCATTTCGTACTTCTATTGTGCCTTTTATTACGAACCCAACCTCCAAATTCATAATCAAACTTAAGAGTATTGACCCTTGTATATACTTGCTCACTCTTAATAAGAGTGAGGAATTAGTACAACACAAAAATGGAGAAGAAAAGGCTCTTGTCATTGGAATTTTATTTTGAAACTCCCAATCAAGGTACAAAAGCAGAATAAACAAACATACTATACAAAGGAACATTAATACAAATAATCCCCAGAAAAACACACAAACATAAATTCGAAATTTTTAAGTACAAAAATATAGGTTCTCTACTTGTTCACAAATGCACATTGTTTTCTAATTTCACCAGCAGAGCCAGTCTTTACTTCTATCCTTCCCATTTTCTCCATCGCCTTTGCAAATTCCGCGTTGAATTCTTCGAGTGAACCTTTAACTAGCTGGTTGATGAATGATTTTGTTGTAGCACTTGTTGTTAAAGCTGAATCAGATTGAAATAGGCCTCTCCTTTTGAGCAAAAGCTTGTAGTAGCTAAGATCAAATGTCCTGAAACTACCAGGATCCATCTCAACTATCGTTGTATTGTCGTTGATTGATTTGCATTTCTTCCCCTTAAGATTGGATGCATATTCACTGTCTAGAGATGGATCTTGTGAGCCCAAAACACCGGTGAAGTTGTACAAACGTGTTGAAAATGACGAACAATGAGAGACTCCAATAGTGTGAGCACCTGAGAATTAAAAAGGACCTCTGTTATTGTTATGCCCAAACATGAAAAAATTATTACCATAGCCAAATGCAAGATTTAAAATTAGTGTAGATATGCTTGTTACGCGAAGTAGATTCAAGATATGAACTGATTGTACTTTTAAAAATATGAGTTCAGTCGAACCAATAGTGCATAGGCTGCACCTCGCACCCCTGTTTGTTCTGCGTGCATTATGGAATAAGTCGAAGTATACATAAAAATAAATGTATATGTACTTCAATTTAATTTACCAGATAAGAGGACCAAGTCTTTTAGATCAAGACCCTTGTTGGCAAAAGATGTTTGGAGACTAGACAAGTTACTTGTTGGAGGTGGAATATTTGTCAATGCTTCAGAAGCATTTGATATTTTTCCATCCCTTCTACCAGTATGTACATTCCAGTGAGGTCCTCCCTATCATGCAAACAAGAAAATAATTAGAACGGCGGATTCTGTGAGTTCAAACTGTATGTACACACGATGTTAAGTTATAAACTAAATATTTAGTTTGGAATGTGTGTTATTTTCTTGCGTTTTATTCTACTTACAGTGACCACAACAGAGTCTCTAGCAACCAAAGTAACAATATCAGCACAAGAAACAACTCCAGGGCATTCAGCTTCAACTATTTTCTTCACTCCATCTATGAATGAGAAACCTCTCAATGTTTGATTAGGAATAGCCACTTTTTCAGTCTGATTCTTCGTGCTCGAAGTGAAATTCAAAAGTACAGAACCATCACAACCCTGCAATTTTTTTTTAAAAAAAAACACTTAATTAGTAGCAGAAAATATACACCGAAAAGTACGTAACCCCATAAACTTGTCAGTAAACCTATTCAATTGAACATATGATCAAATGTTAAACGTACCCTGACAAAGCAATCATGGAAATGAAGTCGCAGTAAGGCTGCTGCAAGAGACGGAGCATTTGGGATGTGCTTGTGGACATAGTCCTCAATAATTTTTTCTGCTTTTGGACAACTCTTGGCATAGAAATTGAGTTGTAATTGAGCATGACTAGCATCTAAAAATATACCTAGAATACAAATAACAAAGAAACCCAACCCAAAAGTAGACATATTTTGTTATTACTAGTGATAGAGACCTCCTTAGTATTTTTTTTTCTTTCTGTCACACATCAACTAGAGAGGATGAAAGCCAATTTATAGGACTAGAAATTAGATTAGTTATAGTATGTCTCTTTCAGTAGGGCTTATAATTAAGTGAGATTTCTTTTATTATGACCAACCTCAATCATTTTGGTGCCTAAACAATTAACAAACACCTATATTAAGATTGTTTAAAGGATCAAACACCAAATAGAGTAAAACTCATTTTACTCTATTTGCACGGCGTAATTTTTTGACGAAGGGAGTTAGGTTAACTCTCTTGACATTACTTAGTTCCGCCATTGGATGGAGCCACCCTAGTCCAAGTAATAGGCAAAACTTTTATATACATATTATACGTTGAATTCACTTAACTTTTTCGTATATGATTCTTTATACTTTTAATGCATGTAGTGAAAATTCTGTTTTCGTCATAGTTTACTTGTTCATCATGGTGCATGTGGAATTAGTCAATTTTTCAATAATTAGCACGTAGTAGTAGTACCTGCTACGTAGTATAATTAGCACATACATATATGAACTGGACAAACTGACTTTTCTACTTATTCATCTTTGATGTGAAAGGCATAATGTAAGGATCAACATAATTGCTTAGTTAAAATAATAGATATTAGGTTTTTAGAAAGTTGGAATATGGTGGTATTCAATTAAAAAAAACTTCACCAAAAACTAATCCTACCTTGATAAGATTGATTGATTGATTCTGCGTTTGTTGAGAAGATAAGGCCAGTACTTTTTGTGTTAATTTATTTTAATTTTTAGTCAACTTTCCCATGCAAAGAGCAAGATCTCGTATGCCTTTGGCATTTAATGGAAAATTAAAAATTCATCCATCATGAAAAATAAAAAAAAGTTACAATGAAATAACTTTTTAATTTAAGAGTAACTTTGAGAGCAAACATAAAAATCATATTTGTATACATAATTATAGTTTGCATAATTATGCTATATAGCAAACATAAATATGTATATTTCGTTATACATATAAAAAAAAAAGTTGTATAATTCGCTATACATACACAGAGAAAACAGTTGTATACAAAAGATCATTTGTATAATCTGTGTATGCATAAACGAGAAAGAGAGAAAGACAAAAGAAAACTGGGCAGGGGAATATTTGTATTGTATAATTATAAGTGTATAGCACGAAGATATATGTATTTGCATGTGTATATATAATTTTCTCTCGCTTTATACAAACAGAAACACAATTTATACATTTCGTTTCTGTTTGTATAAGTAAGAGAGGCGAGGGTGACGGGTGAGATCTGGGAGAGGGAGAGAGGAGAGAGGCAAACGAAAAAAAAGAATATATATGAGAGGCAAACGAAAAAAAAGAATATATATATATATATATATATATATATATATATATATATATATATATATATATAATTTTCTCTCTCTTTATACAAACACTTTTGATTTTGTTTGTATAAGCAAGAGAGGCGAGGGTGGCGAGCGAGATCTAGGAGAGAGGAGAGAGGGGAGAGGGGAACGAATATATATATATATATATATATATATATATATATATATATATATATATATATATATATATTCAATTTTATCTCATTTTATACAAACACAAACGCATTTTATACATTTGTATTTGTATAAAAGCGAGAGAGGCGAGCGAGACTGCCACTAAACGAGAGTGGTGAGCAAAATTCCACCATGGGGAGAGGCGAAAATAGTAATAGTTTGTTATAGGGGTACAATTAAATCAAAGTATATTTATAGCATCTAATTTGAATTAATAGTTTGCTATTATATATACAATTTTCCCTTAATGTAATACATATGGCCCCTTAGGTCTTGCCGTCTTTTTTTTTTTTAAAAAAAAATAACTTTTTCAAAAACGAAAATTTTCACCCTTGAAATTTAGAAAAATAGTTGGACTATAACTATTGTTTATTTACATATATAATCAAAAAGATTGTCGAATCAATTTCGATCTAAATAGAAAAAGAGAGATTTTTTCCATTAATCAAAAGCAGATATCGCTCCTTAGGCTCGTAGCCTCCTCTAGTCAGCTTATGGGCTTTAGAATTCATCATTGGAATTTTAAAAACAGGGAAAAATTAATGAATTAATACAGTTTAAAAAATAATTACTGATTTTAGCGATATTTTTTGTTTATTATCATTTATAGCAATATTATGATAAACTTATAATATGTATTAAAAGTGAATTATGTATGCAATATATTTTAATTATAATTGTTTTTGGAATATACTATGTTTGTTTGGTAAAAAATTGTCACATTGTATTATAAGTGTATTAAAATATGTGATAAATGTAATATACATCATTAAAACTTGTATTATATGTGAATAATAAGTTGTTCTTTGTAATATATATTAAACTTGTGTTATAAATAAATTAAAAGTGATTAAGTGGAAAAAAAAATGCTATTGCTATAAATAGTAAATATTTTTTTGTTATAGTATATTTGTGTAAGTTTCCCTTTTAGCAGTGTATTCCTTTCCAGCCAAGCCCAGTCCTCCATTTGAAGGGCATTCAAATGCTTACTTATTTCATTTCTAAGCAGGCCGTGGCGGCCCTTCAATTCTTTCTTTATGAGAAAATCAATACTCTCTCGTTTAATATTAAAAATAGATGTTCATTGAAATTGAAATAAAATTTATCACTTAATTATTAATTTATTCTTATTTTATTAATATATTTTATTTTATTTATTTTATTTATTGCATCTTAAGCAATATGTAGTAATATTGGACAAGTAAAAATAGACTGAGGAAGTTGAAGTTTGACCCATTTGTCATGGATAATGCCACTTAGCTTCCATATCAATTTGTGATAATATTATAAAAAAAATGAAGAATAATACTCTATTTATCTGCTTTTAATTTTATATGGAAATAAATTTTATAATTTAAAATATTGTATGTCATTTGAAAAATTGAAATTAATAATTTGCTTTTAAAAATTGACATTATTAACCACACTAACAAAAAATTAGAACAAACTAATCAAAACCGACAGAGTATAGTATGTTAAGGTTACATAGATTAAAAAAAATTCAAAGTCATTTTAACATATTAGATTTGGAGGAGATATTATATGATGGTTAATCGAATACATATGTGCTTGTGTTGCTTACCATTTTGTCACCTTCCTAGCTAGTGTGTTTGGTGGAGAAGAAAACACACTTCTAATTTTCTCATATGGTCAAAATCTATTGGAATTTTTTTTCCTTCAAAAATAATTTCTTCCAAAATGAAAAAAAAAATCCTAATAAAATTGAAGGAACAAGTTTCATAATTTACCTTCCAAATTAATTGTTTTCTCTTCAGCCGCCCAACGTCCTCAAAACCCCAGTACCCCACCACACAAATCCTCATTGTCCATCTCATTTTGCTCACGTTGTATTTTGTTAGATTATATTTATATATTTTTAAAATAATATTTTCTTACTTACTGAACACCAGAATATAAGTAAGAAACATTAGTTTCTTTAAAATAAAACATTGGAGAATATTTTCAAAGTCTTCCTTGTTTCTACGACTACTTCAATTAAGCTAGTAAAAGAACATGTATTCATGGCTTATTTTGATATATTTTTCTTACTTTAATTTCAAGAGAAAAAAAAAGTATTATATGTCATTTGTTTGAATTTATAGTTTATTTTACTTAATTTTAATTAAGTAATATGTGTTTTACTTCATAAAATGACATAATAATGAAAATTAAATTAATTTGATAGAAACACCTACTAAATTTTCCCCGTACTATATACTTTGATATTTTTCTAAATCTTCCAAGAATCTCAAGTAGAATAAACTAGTACAAATTTCACAGGAATATTAAACTTTTGTTTGCTTTATTTTATAACATAACAATTTAAAGCATAAAGAAGATAACATAAAGACAATACCCAGCTAGGAAAAGAACCCCTTTTTTTTTTTTTCAATTTATGGAAATGCTCTTCATCACATCACTTTTATTGCTACAAAACACCAGCAAACTGCAAAATTGCAATTGAAATAAATATAAAAGTACATGATACATATTACACCAAACAATTAACTCAACATTCAACAGTACACATAAATTATAAATACAAAACACAAAATCATTAATTAGAACTTAAATTTCAATTATTCACAAATGCACAATGCTTCCTGATTTCACCAGCACTCCCTGTTTTAACTTCAACTCTTCCCATTTTCTCCATCGATTTAGCAAATTCATCGAAAAATTCGTTGAGTGGTCCATCGACAAGCTGCTCGATGAATGATTTCGTTGAGCTACGTGTTGTCAATGCTGCATCGGATTGGAATAGACCTCTCCTTTTGAGCAAAAGCTTGAAGTAGCTAAGATCGAATGTCTTAAAACTACCTGGATCCATTTCGACTATAGTAGTATTGTCATTGATTGATCTGCATTTTCTTGACTTGAGATTATCCGCATATTCACTGTCTAGAGATGGATCTTGTGTGCCTACAACCCCGGTGAAATTGTATAGACGCTCTGAAAATGAAGAGCAACGAGATACTCCAATAGTATGGGCACCTATAAGAAAATATTACTATTTAGTAACTTTAACATAGTATAAACTGTCAGTATGTACAACTTAAACTCGTACCTGATAGAAGGACCAGATCATTCAGATCAAGACCTTTCTTCGCGAAGGATTGTTGTAGTCTAGTAAAGTTACTAGTTGGAGCTGGGATATCAGCATTGGCTTCTGAGACATTTGATATCGTTCCATCTCTTCTACCAGTTGGCACATTCCAAAATGGACCTCCCTATGATCCGAAACACGAAGATAATTAGATACATAAAAGCAGAACACCTCTAAACTTGACGTGTTTTATTCAGATCTCTTAAACCTCTAGATATGTTTATTCAAAAATTTCGTAAATTTGATTTACTTACTGTAGCCACAACTGCATCTCTAGCAACCAAGGCGATAATATCAGCACAAGAAATAACTCCGGGGCATTCAGCTTCAACTAATCTCTTAACAACATCAATGAATGAGAAACCTCTCAGTGTCAAATTAGGATTAGCTAGTTTTTCAGTTTGATTTCCGTTAGTCGAAGTGAAATTGAGAAGTACAGATCCATCACAACCCTGCAAAGATCAAATCAAATACAAAGAATCACTCTGTATGCAAAACAGGGCAAAAATCACACTCCCCTGTCTAATTTTACCTGTCTTAGTTTGACTGGACAGGAAGTTCAAGAAAATAAAAATGATTTATGAATTTTGTAGTATTAAACATGTCAGGTAAGACGCTGAACTACTAAAAAGGAAAGTGAGTCACGTAAATTGAAACGAAAGGAGTAATAATACATTACTTACCCTGACAAAGCAATCATGGAAATGCATTCTGAGTATTGCTGCTGCAGTATTTGGAGCTTTAGGAACTTGTTGCTGAACAAAATCTTTAATAATTTTCTCAGCTTTTGGACAGCTTTTAGCATAGAAATTAAGCTCTAATTGTGCATTTGTATAACCTATGATTACACATAATACCAAAACACTCATCAAATAGCTAAATGAAGCCATTTGTTATTTGCTTTGTCTCAAAGAAACTTTTGTTTTTCTTTGATGTGTTTTTGTACTACACACATATCAAGTCTATTAGCATAATAGTGAATTTATAGGGGACCTAGTGGGCTTGCTAATCAAGCTAGTAACTAACATGTGATTATTTTATTTAAATATGAACTTTTAATGACAATATAAAATGGTTAAATTTTAGACTCTTTCTAATAGGACTCGTTCTGTATGAGTTATGTTCCTTATTCATGTTGACTCAATTTTTTTGATACAAAAATTCTTATTTGCTCCTTTTTTTTAAAAATCTTTTTAATTTACTCAATTTGGTATACCTGCTCCTAAATAGATATTGATGTTTATGACTGTACATGCATGCGAGGTACACAAGTTATTGTTTTTTTAAAAAAATAATAATATAGAGGTACACGTTATTTTTTATTTTATTTTTAAAAAAAAAGTGGAGCAAGTTATTTCAATAATTAAAAATGTTAATACCTGCTACCATTACAATTCTAACAGCTCATGTATAGGTTTTTGGCATATTCTTTTGTTATTCCAAAATTGAAACTGTTGGATCTGGTTTGCTACTTGTTTTATTTCAAATGTGTTGTATAATGGATTTTGCATAAGCATTACAATGTAATGTAGGGGCACGCTTTGCTAGTAGTCAGTATATTTACTATTCAAAGAGTCTGTTTGGATGGACTTATAACTTATGACTTATAAGTTAAATTGAAAAAAGAACTCGTTTGAACGAAGTTATAACTTATGACTTAAAAATCAAAAAAATAAAAAGTTAAAAGTTTTGACTTGTGATTTTAAATTTTAAATAAGGGCTTAAAAACAATTTTTTATCCTACACAAAATAATCAAAAAGTATTTAAAGATTATTTTAAATTAAAAAACAACTTAAATAAGTTCATTCAAGCATACTCAAAAAAATATATACATAAAGAACCCAAGGAGATTGACCATTCGAATGAATCCCCTTTAGTGTTATTTACCCTAGCTCCGCCGCCGTCGATGGTTAAAACCTCGCTACTTTAACTTCTTTTAATTATTAATTACACACTCAATAATCAAAACGATCTAACAATTTTTATAGTACATTCAGAATCTATAAAATTCAAATGATTTCTCAATAAGAAAGTAAAGTTTATTCTTTGTTTATTTGAAAAGCCAAGATCGTACTACTCTATTCTACTTGAGGTAAAAAAAAAGGAAAAAAAGACACAAGTTTGTTCCTCAATTTTGGTTATGAATAACTTGGTCCGTTCAAGGTATGTATAAATGTATGTTGAAATTTCTGGTTTGCTTAGTTGTCAAGTATGTCTGTCTTTTAAGTATCATTACTAGAAAATTTAAAATAAGTTACGAAATTTATTGATAATCTTTAGCTAATTCATCGTTAAGTAGCTCTGAAATAACTGAATTTTCATATAATCTATTGTTAATTCATAATTAAATGAAATTAGCATGAAATTCTTACTGTTTAGCTACGAAATTTTATCTATGACCATTTTCTTATAAGGGATATATGTATATGCGTGTCTGTATATTAGTATATCTCTAGAAAATAATTCCTAACACCCTTTGCTTGAAATAAAAAATATATTGAAGGTTAGAGAAAAGGGATAAAAAATGCTATGTTTAATTGATTAATATTTTGAAAAATATTTTATTTATAATAATTAAATTGGTTAAAAATAAGAAAAACGACTTTCATAATAGAATTAGAAAAAACAAATTTTACAAATCAAAGACATATTCATAATTTAAATTTCATGGGTTCAATCTTTAAAATTTTTAGTATTCAACTCACTATATTTTTAAAATTACAGATTTAGACCTACTACTTATTAGTTACAATTTTAATAATTCTTTTATATATAAATTAATGCTTCTCGTCTTAAAATTATTGAGTTCACAAGTGGCATTCCAACAAAAGTTTCATCTACAATATAAATAGGCAAGCAGGGGCTTGAACACACGATTTTATATAGTGTTTGTAAGCCTCTAACCAATAGACTAAGCCTTCAACTTGTTCTAAGAAGTTCAATTTATGTATTTATATTTATAAAACAAAAATTTAATCACTATATATAACGTAATTTTTCAACAAATGAGTGTCACCCCTGGACCAAGGTAGCTCCTCTACTGCCCTTCTATCTATCAAAAAAAGAAAAGTACTTTTTTATCTTCCCTTCATCCTTGTTACTAAAAAATATATAGTATTTAAACAAATTATTATATTATTGTATCTACAAATTAAAATATGAGAGAAAATAACAATTTACATTGTGTTACAATTATTGTTTCTTTCATAAAATCATATTCTAAGAGCTAGTGGTGATGGCTTGTCGGTAGGATAATTGAAATTTGAAATCAGGCTGGCTCTACATGCTTAAAAAATAAAAAGGCTGTGTCTTAGAGCCCTTCAAACTTGGGGTCTTATTTTTTTTATTTTAGTAATAATAGGTAATAGGTAATTATTATATTTTCGAGTAATATAGACAATGTAAATATTTTCATATAAAAGGAAAGAATAGTTAGATTTGACTCATCTAAAATATATCTCAAAAATATAAATTAATTAATTATAATAAATTTTATAAAATATCATATCAAAATTTGACACTGCAATATAATTTCGACTTTAGACTGTAAATGTACTTGAGTCACCCTTGTAGATAAAAATATTTAGACGAATAGAGTGTGTATAAATATATCTACATGAATAGAATATTATGGAAGATTAGAATAGGGGTGATGAGGTTGGTGGCTACGAAGATGGAGTGAAGATGAAGTATATAAAAGGGCATGAAAGACATAATCAGGGTGATATTTATTAATTAGTTGTTTTTCTATACCAATTATGGAAGTCATTTTTTTCAATAAAACTTATTTTCTATGAAAATATAATTTTTTTTTAAAAACTTTATCTAACAAAGTAAAACAAAATATAAAAATATTTTTCTCTTATCGAACGTACCCAAAAGTCTTTATGTTCCCCAAAATATGAGGTTGTCTTGTCTCCGAACAAATTATTTACCATATAGTTTCTTCAATCTTCCATATATAGTTTGCAAGCTTGTTGATATCCTTCTTTAGATTTTCTTAATTTTATTTTATTCCATTAATTTGAAAAGAAAAAAAAAAAGAAAAAACAACTAATATCCAATCAATGTCTTGTCATTTGTGGGGAAAAAATGAAATTAAAAACAACAACTTAAAATTCAATTGCTTCGAATATCAGAAATGACAACTAGCTATAAAAGAACATACTTTGAAATAATATGAAGTATAAATAATGAGCGGCTCAAGCGTATTAGTGGCTTAAAGTAAAAATTAAATGGGGTTTTAAATTTAAATTGTTAATAACTTTTATATAATTTATTTCTTCTAGTTTTCATCTTATAATATAACCATTCTTATTTTAAATTATTTTTCATAAGATATAGTACTCAAAATATGTCAAATTTCTTCTAATAACCCCTTCATTTTTCATGAAATATTTTCTTTTTCTACAAATAGTATTCAATATTTGTTGAAAAATAATGTAACTTATAACATATTTGTTAGCGGAAACGTGAAACTAAAGAACAAGGAAGAACAACAATATTTAACGTGGTTCGGATCAAAATGATCCTACGTCCACCAAAGAACAACTGCATCAATATTTATTTCACTCTACAAAGAATACAAGTGAAATACTACAAGAGAGAGAACACAAATGCCTTAGAAGGTGAGAAGGCAAGTGAGAGGATGATTTTAAAATGAATTAAGAGCTACCTATTTATAGGAATAAATTCATCCTATTGATGTCATCCATGACATCACTATGTGTCAAAATTATCAAGGTTAAGATAGCAAACCATTTTATGGTTTGCCTAACTTTCACCTACCAAGATACAATCTTTGACTTGAATTTTGTACTAATTATCTTCCTACCAAATATTCATATTAATTCATCTTCCATTTAGTTTGATTCCACAAGAACCAAAACCAACTCTTTCAATCTCCACCTTGGTTTGTGTTCCAAGCATGCGTATAAACAATTCCGGCCAAAACTTCTAAGCTTACTGGGCAATCCCATTGTAAGAAACAAGAAGAATCAAACCTTTGTTGAACATACCAGCTCCACCTAGCAGTTGTTCTTTTAGAGTTGCATCAATTGATGCATACTCCCGCCAAGTCCTTGCAGTGTGCAAACTTGGCAAGCGGGACTATTTTGGTCAACATGTCTGCAGCGTTATCGTCTGTGATAACCTTCTCAACCTTGATAGCTCCCTTTTCTACGACATCTCGAATAAAATGAAATCTGACATCAATGTGTTTGGTGCGCTCATGAAATCTTTGATTTTTAATCAAATGAATAGCACTTTGACTATCACATTTTAGAATTGATTCTAGCTGAACCGAACTCAATTCTGCCACCAAACCTTTCAACCAGATAGCTTCTTTCACTGCCTCCGTTGCTGCCATATATTCTGCCTCTGTTGTAGACAAAGCGACAATCGACTGTAAAGTCGATTTCCAACTAACGGCACTGCCAACGAGAGTAAAGATGTATCCAGTTGTGGACCTCCTTCGATCAAGATCCCCTGCATAGTCAGAATCTACATAACCGAGAATTGAAATACCTTCACTTTTCCGGAAGGTTAGGCCAACATCAGGAGCTCCTTTGAGATATCTCAATATCCACTTGACAGCTTCCCAGTGCCTTTTTCCTGGATTTGCCATGTACTTGCTTACCACACTTACAGATTGGGCAATATCTGGACGTGTGCATACCATAGCATACATAATGCTACCAACTGCACTCGCATAAGGAACCTTTGACATATGCTCCACCTCATCCATAGATTGAGACATTTGTAACTCTGAAAGCTTGAAATGAGAAGCTAACGGTGTACTTACAGGCTTGCTCATATGCATATTGAATCTTTCAAGAACTTTTCCGATGTACCTCTTCTGAGAAAGATGTACAACACCATTTTCTCTTGAAATTTCCATTCCAAGGATTTTCTTTGCAACTCCTAGATCCTTCATGTCAAATTCCTTGCTCAACAGTTTCTTCAAAATATTTATCTCTGTGATGTTGTTAGCAGCAATAAGCATATCATCAACATACAACAATAGATAAATCATAGAGTTACCAGACATCTTCTTGTGATACACACAACTATCAAATGCACTCCTCGAAAATCCATGTGTAGTCATGAATGCATCAAACCTCTTGTACCACTGTCTAGGGGATTGCTTCAAACCATACAAAGACTTCTTCAGTTGGCATACATGGTCTTCTTTTCCTTCAGCTAGGAAACCTTCAGGCTGATCCATATAGATTGTCTCTTCTAGATCACCATGTAAGAAAGCAGTTTTGACATCAAGCTGTTGAAGCTCTAAATCAAATTGTGCAACCAATGCTAGTAGCACGCGAATTGAGCTATGTTTCACAACTGGAGAAAAGATCTCATTGTAGTCAATTCCCTCCTTCTGACTGAAACCCTTTGCAACCAATCTCGCCTTGAACCTAGCAGCTTCCACTTCTGGAATACCTTCTTTCTTTCTGTAGACCCATTTGCATCCAACTGTCCTCATCCCCTTTGGCCTTTTAACTAAGACCCATGTCTCATTTTTGTGAAGAGACTCCATCTCTTCCATCATGGCTAACTGCCATTGTGCAGCATCTTTGCAAGAAGTTGCTTCAACATTCGAAGAGGGCTCGAGATCCTTAATCTCTTCTTCTGCAGCTACGAACGCATGTGCAATCAGATTTTCTTGCTCTATAAGACGTTCCGGTTTCCGTATCTGCCTTTTGTCCCTTCCCTTCGCAATTGTGTATGATTTATTGGAAGCAAGTTCTTTAAGATCTGCATCTTTTGTCTCATCAATTTGAGTCTCTTGATCCCGTTCCTTGGTAAGCTCCACCGGTAGCTCCACCTGCTCGTTGTTCTCGTTTCTAGATAACTCCACAGAAACTTTACGAGGATCAAGTATAGAGGATTTATCAAAGGTAACATCTCTACTAACTACAAATTTGAGTAAAGACAAACACCATAGTTTGTACCCTTTTACTCCATCTACATACCCTACGAATATGGCCTTTTTAGCCCTTGGTTCAAGCTTACCTTCATTAACATGATAATAAGCTGGACACCCAAATATTCGCAAGTATGAATAGTTAGAGGGTTCACCTGACCAGACCTCATTCGGAGTCTTAAAGTCAATCGCTGATGCTGGAGACCGATTGACAATATAAGAAGCAGTATGAACTGCTTCAGCCCAAAATACTTTGGACATCTTAGCTTGTAAGAGCATACAACGAGCCTTCTCAAGAAGAGTTCTGTTCATTCTCTCGGCAACTCCATTCTGCTGTGGTGTGTGCCTGACCGTCTTATGTCTTGCGATCCCATGAACCTTGCAGAAATCATTGAACTCTTCACTGCAAAACTCCAAGCCATTGTCCGTGCGAAGATACTTGATTTTCCTCTCCATTTGATTTTCAACCAAAATCTTCCACTCTTTAAATGCTTCAAAAGCATCACCTTTTGTCTTCAGGAAACGCACCCAAACCTTTCGTGAAAAATCATCAATGAATGTGAGAAGATACCTCTTTCCTCCCTTCGATGGAAGCTTAGAGGGACCCCATAAATCTGAATGGATGTAGTCTAGCACCCCTCCCGTCTTGTGCTTGCCAGTGCTGAAGCTGACCTTTTTCTGCTTCCCTAAGACGCAGTGCTCACAAAATTCAAGTGTGCTGATCTTCTCACCATTCAAAAGGTTGCGGTTGCTCAACATCTCCAATCCTCGTGCGCTCATATGGCCTAGTCTCATGTGCCATAATTTTGCCTTGTCATCATTAGATAACTGCACTGTAGATGCATTTACAGAGCCAATAATGGTGCTTCCCGCAAGTGTGTAGAGGCCATCCTCCAGCTTGGCCTTCAACATGACTAAAGACCCTTTAGTCACTTTCATAGTTCCTCCTTCACTCATGTACTTATAGCCTTGTTTATCTAAAGTACCCAGGGAGATCAAATTCTTCTTTAGATCAGGAACATGACGGACTTCTGTAATAGTCCTCACGATTCCATCATGGCAGCGAACATGAACTGAACCAATGCCAACTATTTTACAAGTTGCATTATTGCCCATTAATACAGTTCCTCTGCTTGTTTCATAGCTGCTGAACCAATCTTTTCGGAATGTCATATGCAGAGTACAACCAGAGTCTAAGACCCATTTGTTGTCATAGACTCCACTATTGCATGATGTTGTTAGTACATAATCATCATCATTATCATGTACTTGCTCAACAATGGATGCGCTCGCCTTTTCTTTGGACTTCGACATAGGGCAATCTCGTTCAAAGTGCCCCTTCTTGTGACAGCCCCAACATTCCGCATTCTTTTTGTTCACACGAGACTTTGATCTGTACTTCGATTTGCTCCTTCCCTGTTGGCTAGTACGACCTCTTACAAAGAGTCCACTAGCTTCGTCACTTTTGTCTCCTTCAAAATGCATCCGCACATCACAAGAGTTTAGTGCTTGCCGCACTTGCTCAAGTTTAATAGGTTGTTTGCTATACATCATTGAATTCTCAATATCACGATATTTTGAAGTCAATGAAAATAGCAAAGAACATGCAAGCGTCTCCTCGTCCTTTTTAATTTCAGCAGTTTGTAAGTCCATCACAAGTTTATTGAACGCATCTAGATGGTCTTGCAACAAAGTACCTGAATCCATCTTAAATGTATGAAGACGCCGTTGTAACAACATCCTTGTTGTCACTGACTGGTCCTGGTAAAGCCCTTCCAGCTTTTCCCATAACTCTTTGGCCGTCTCTTCGGTACTTGTACTCACTTCACAAAGTACGTTAGGTGCAAGGGACAGTTGGATTGCACTCAATGCATCTCCTTCAATCTTTTCCTTGTCGGAATCCGATATCTTATCGGGGTACTTTCCGTCAATAGCATGGATTGAACCTTCCCTCTGCAGTAACGCTATCATCTGGATTTTCCAGATATTGAAGTTGTTGCGCCCACTAAATCTATCAATTTCAAACTTCATAGAACTCATTTTTTTTTTTTTTACTTGTTCTTCCTTTTCTACTACAATGTATTTGGAACTACAGAAAACCAAAGTAATCCTTTTCTGATGTGGAAGTTCAGACTGTGCTGCAACCACAGAGCATACTCAGACAGAACCTTGACTCTGATACCAATTGTTAGCGGAAACGTGAAACTAAAGAACAAGGAAGAACAACAATATTTAACGTGGTTCGGATCAAAATGATCCTACGTCCACCAAAGAACAACTGCACCAATATTTATTTCACTCTACAAAGAATACAAGTGAAATACTACAAGAGAGAGAACACAAATGCCTTAGAAGGTGAGAAGGCAAGTGAGAGGATGATTTTAAAATGAATTAAGAGCTATCTATTTATAGGAATAAATTCATCCTCTTGATGTCATCCATGACATCACTATGTGTCAAAATTGTTAAGGTTAAGATAGCAAACCATTTTATGGTTTGCCTAACTTTCACCTACCAAGATACAATCTTTGACTTGAATTTTGTATAACCTACCAAATATTCATATTAATTCATCTTCCATTTAGTTTGATTCCACAAGAACCAAAACCAACTCTTTCAATATTATTATAAAAAATGAGGCCTCTTAAATTTGGGGCCCTAAAAGACATATCTTTTTTTTAACACGGTCGAGCCACCCCTAATATAAATTAATGATAAGTTAGTATATTTCTTTTTAATTTCTCATTAATAGTAATAGCTACTATGATTATTCTTTTGATTAAAGTTTAATTAGATCAATAATCTCTATTTGGCTTTATCTTTATGGGGGGAGAATATAAGAATGTGCATGGATATTAAAAGACGTACGTCAGAGATCATCTTTAATTAATATTTTTTGTGATTAATTATAACAATTAATATAGTCATAATTACAAGTATATATTTCACTTTTTCTTTATCCATGTTGTCTCAATCCTTTTGCCAACTTCTTGTGGTGTTTTATTTACAGGCTGTCTAATTAGCTTCTTTATTAGGGAACAAACACCATTAATATCATTAATTTTTACTTTTTTTAGTCATGTCCCTCTAAATTAGTTGTTACTAAATCAAGGCACTATTAAAAAAATAATGAAAAAATCGACGGACAGGATTGATTCAAAAAATTGAAGGAAAATCGATGATGTATAAATTTATTGATGAATAGCCATTTTTTCTTTAAAATCCGACTTTGTTCATCGATTTTGGTCCTGGTTTTTTTTTTTTTTACCAAGGATACTTCAAAGATCCTTTTGATATATCTTCTTATTTTAATTATGATAGAAATTTGTCTCGAGGGAGAAGCTATATTTGCAACTGTTGGAAAACAATTTTTGCTTCAAATTATAAGGAGAAACTACTTGTTTTCTTACACATCACTATAGTAAAAAAAAAATTTATCAGCACTAAACTTGCACATTGATAAAGAGTGTTAAGTTTTTTATCGGATATTAATTAATTGTTATTAAATTCAATATCTCTGTAAATTTATAAAAAATATTAATCGCTTTTAAAAAAATATATTTCGCAAAATTAAATATTATATTTTGTAGTCCTAAAAATTTGATCTCTCGCTTTTTTGACTTATTCGTTTTTGATATCCAATACTTGATTAAACATGTTTTAATTTAAATACTTTAGTAAATCATTTTGCTATCAACATCATGCATATTCATTACATCTCAATAATTGCAAACCAACATATAGAATGTTACTCTTCAAAGGTAAGGAAAACTTTTTTATATTTTTTTATTTTATTTTCCATCTTCTATCATAATAAAGTTCCTCAAATTAACTTTTATACGTTTTGATTTGACATTATTGTCAATAGTACTTGATTTATTTGCTTTTAGAAATATTTGTCTACAAATAACCTGGGGCCTATATATATTTGGACTTCTTTGTCACTACCATATATTAACAGGATAAAGCATAGAATTATTGCAAAAAGTAAAGCACAAGTATCACCTGTCCGTCTCATTTTATTTGATACCTTTTTTAAAAAAAAAAATCATCAAAAAAATTGACTATAATTAAAGATAATACTTTAGAATTTCTCCTCCTTGAAATGATTAACAACTGACACAAATAATTAAAAATTATTTTAAATCATAAATTTCAAAAATCATTTTAAGGCAAACAATATCACATGAAATGGAAAACCCAAAAAATAGTATATTATATATATCCCTAAATTTATTTATTTTTTCTTCTTAAATTCTCATATTCAATGCCACCAATGTGATGCCCCAATTCATGCACTCTTTAAATTCATTTGTGCTCCATTAACCATTTTAGTTATTATGCTTATATAAAAATATAATAATAATTTGTAAGTTACACACTCAAATATAGTATATTATAAAAGATTTAGTCAATGCAATTGGATTAATTTTTATAATGAAATTAGGTAAAATTAAAGAACAAATCTTTTCGATTATGACCGTTCCAACATCAAAATCTTGATGTGCTAACCCTTTTTGGCTGTTACTCCGGGGCCTTTGGTTAATAAATTAACTATTCTTTTCAATTTCGACGTATAATATGAGAAATATTTATCAACTTTTATAAGTTTTACTTGTTCTCCTATATTCTTTTCCCTACTTAATTGACCCCTCCAAAGTTTCATCTAATCCTTTTCTTTCACTCCCAAGTTGGACGACAAATGGATGACTCGTTTACATGGATCAAATTCAAAATTAGGTATAATTTGTTCTTGATATATTGTATTCAAGTAGACTCACATGTATCTTAGATATGTAAACATATCTCACTCGCCTCCCTCCTTTCTCGCTTGCCATTCTGTTACGTATTTGTTATCCCAAATACATGTGAATCACACTAGATATGCACTGGATATATGTATATGTATGCATCTGGTGTGATTCACATGTATCGAGATACAAAGATAAATCTCACTCACCTCCCTCCACTTTTACCTCGCCTCTCTTCTTATTTCAGTGTATTTGGTAGCATAAAACATGTATGTAAGTGTATCTGACTTAAAAATCTGATAGAAATTATTAATTAGTGACATAAAATGTATCAAACTAAAGGAAATTTAGTAAATATGGTAAGAATATTGTACGTTAGGCTTGGATATAACATTAAGGGATTATCAAATGCACTACCTCTGTCCCAATTTATGTGACACTTTTCATTTTTCGAGAGTCAAACAATTTAAGTTTGATCGGGAATTTGCACATGAAATCTTCAATTTTTTGAACTGAAATTTATGAATTTGTAAACTACGTAAAAAGTACTATAAGTCACAACATTTAGTAATTCAAAATGTTTAAAAGATCTATGAAAAATTTACGGTCAAAGTTAAACTTGTTTGAATTTCGAAATTCAAAAAATACCACGTAAAATAGAACGGAGAAAGTAAAATATTGGCATTTTAAAATTAGGTGTAATTTGTTCTTGATACATTGTATTCAAGTGGACTCATCATGTATCTTAGATATGTAAACATATCTCACTCGCCTCACTGCTATCTCGCTTGCCATTCTACTACCTATTTGAATATCTCAAATACATGTGAATCACACTAGATACGCACTGGATACATGTATATGTATGCATCTGGTGTGATTCACATGTATCTGAGATACAAAGATAAATCTCAGTCACCTCCCTCCTATTCTAGCTCACCTCTGTTCTTATTTCAGTGTATCTGGTAGCATAAAACATGTATTCAAGTGTATCTGACTTAAAATCTGATATGACATTATTAATTAGTGATATAAAATATATCAAACTATTGGGAAACTTAGTAAATGTGACAAGAATATTTGTACGTTGGGCTTGGATACAACGCTTGTTTAGGGCAAAGGACAAAAATCACATACTTTTATGGTAAAATTACCATTTGTACCTTATAAGTTTATAATTACAAAAATCCCTCAAACTGATACAATAATATAAGCGCTGATACATTAATTTGATGTGTAATATAATTAATAGTTAAGTAAGATACATTACATTTTATACATGATACACTAATCTGATGCGTGAGATACATCAATATGATGCACAAGATACATTAATTTGATGCGTTGATACATTAATTTGATGCGTGAAAATGAGACATTTTGAAAATTTGTAAAATTAATAGGGGATAACGGTAATAAGAAAACTTAGAGGTGGAATTTATATAACTTACAATTTAGGGCCCGGTCTAAAATGATGACAAATTATAAGAGAAACAAGAAAAGATTCATTTGCTAAACAAATATTCAAGAAAAAAATAATCTGGGGTTGTGACATACTGACATATGTAGTGTTCTAAATTTCCTTCCATTTACTCTTAACATATGGTGATGTCTCATCTAAATTACGTTTGAAAATTTGTTTAAATAGTGGTCAAAACCATGTTGTAATAACATGATTACTTCTTGCAATTTTGACAAGTCAGGAAATGTTCGTGGAATATTCATGTTAAGGGTGCATGCACTCACCTACCGTCTTGGTAAATTTTGCATTTCAAATTGTAAAAAAGATTATTATTCTCAATTTACGTGATATACTTTTATTTTCAATCTGTCTTAAAAGAATGATACATTTCTTTATCTCATAAATATTTAATAATGGTATCAACATTTACCTATGTTGAATCCCACTTTTTTGACAAAAAATCCGCACATTGTGTACTCTTCTATTTAAAAGTTCATTTAATTAAGAGAAAAATTCATAAATAGCTAAGAGATGAAACTTAATACTCCACTAATAAGTATAGGAGAGCAAATATAGAAATTTATACGAATAGGATTTATACAAATATTTAAAGTTCTTTATAGCAAATTTTATCAAACTGTAATTGCGATTCATGATATATATGAAATTGTAACTGTATTATATTCTATATCAGTAATATTTGTCAAATAGCGTAAATTTTCCTTTAATTTAAGGATAGTTGCAAAGTCTTCTTCTCATATTTTTTAAACTCTGTGTCAAATCAAATTATATTAATTACATATAAACTGAGACGGAGAGAGTATCATTCTTTCTACATGATCTTTTGTTTTAAATTTCATCAAATTTCTTCATGATACATACAATTTCATAATTATTTCATAGTTTGCCTTCTCTATTTTCTTAACTTATCTTTTTGTTGTCCAATATCACTTCACATTTAACAAATCATATTTTGTAATAATGCATATCACCATTGTTATGGATGGTTATGAATTTTCCATGGAAATAAACCCTCAAGAACCAATTCTCCAAACAAAACAAAAAATACAAAACTTCCTAGGTGTACCAATGTCTTCACAAACTCTTTCATTTTTGGGGTTTGAATTATTGGATGGATTCAACATTCAAGATTATCCAATAATAACACAAGGTACAAAAATCCAATTAACCATCCAAAATATTATTGGAGAAACATCATTACAACAAAATAATATTATTTTTTCTTCAAAATTCCAAATTATAGTCAAAATGTCATCAAGAAAATTAAACATAGATATCGACAGTACCGAAACAGTCCAAAGCCTAAAAGAAAAAATCCACATAATCGATGGGACCCCGATAAAAAGAATGTCTCTTTTCTTTTCTGGAAACGAACTAAATGATGAATATCGAAGTTTAATCGAATATGGGGTTCAAGAATTTTCAGAAATTAATGTGTTTTTAAAGACTATGTCACGTATGGTTACTGAGACACCTTCAAGAGGAATTAGCCTAGTGGTGCAAACATCATCTAGTTTGCTTAATTCAGCAAAAATTCCAATTGAAATGAGTGATTTGGGCACGGTAAATAATTTGAGACAACTATTATTAGATCGAAAAATTCTTCCTATGGATGAATATATTTTTATTCACAAACAAAGAATTATGAGGGATAATTGTAGTCTTCGTTGGCATGGTGTTGAAAATGGGGATTTTGTTTATGTTTTTAAAGGGTCTGTTAGTAGAGAAGGACATTGAGACAACAACTTATATTATGTTATCTTCTATAGTGCGTTCTTATATCGTTCATATGTAATCTGTGAGTTGTTACATACTCCTGTTATTTCAATTTATATGACATGAGCTTGCATTAAAATTTCAACTAAAAATATTGAAAACTATCGAAAATCGATTCCTAATAAAATTAAATTCTTCCTTTGGCAATTGTATATACTCCATAGGAAGCTTTGTTCTTGGAATAAGTGTATCATAGCATATATTAGTTGTAGCTACTATTTTAATTTATGTGATAGCAATATGAAATTGAAACCAATTAAACAAAAGATAGCATGATCGATAGTAATATGAAATTAGAATCATTATATAGGTTGTGATGGAATAAATAGAATCGACAATCACTCCTTAAATGATTCTCCACCTAGCACTTGCAACATATATAGAACCCACACAAGAAATATAAAGGCCTTGAAGTGCTACAATTTACAATTAAGGTCCATTATGCTATACATTTACTTATATATCAAGGCCTTGAAGTGCTATCATTTGCTATTTGTAATCATTCTACTAATATACTGTACTATGAATAGCCAAATGGAGGGTTTACTTGAAGAAGTCTAGTTTATTTTATTATATGTTATTGTACGTTACTTTTTCTCTTCTACACTTCATTATCGGTCTAATTTATTGATATCACGTATTTGAGTTACTATCACTTAATCAACAATCTAGTCTTGAATTCGAGCCTTAAGAATAAAAGCGGAGGGATCTTCATAGAAAACACTTTTCCGTTAGGGAAGACATGAACCAATGAAACACATATTGAAACTTCAAAAAGATATAATAAAAATTGAAAAATATTAATATGAAATTAAAAAAGTTAGAAAGTAATAAAATCTAGATACTCCGTCCTATCATGACTACATGTAGGGCAACCAATATTCCTATCTAACCAACTTTTCATGCAATTGAAGTGAAATATAGGTTTGCACATCTTTATAATTGATGATCCTCCATATACACCTTCTTCACATATTTCACAATTTATACTAGAAAGAGTTCTTTCCATGATATTACTATCATATTTCTTATATATTTGCTTGTAAATATGAGACATATCAAACCTAACACCAAGTTTCAACACGCGACGATCACCAACAACCACAGAACGATTATGATATTTATGTTCCAATTCGATCAACTCATCAACGATTATTTTGCATTCGAAGGATGGAAATTTGCAACTTCTTAGTTGGTCATGTAAGGCTTGACGAGTCTTTTCTGGATTCTTGAAATCTTGAAATTTCATAGTGAAACATGTTGAGGTTTGTGGACGTTCACGTTTGATTTGTTTACCGGAAACATCATGCCAAAGATGTTCAGTTTTGCAAATTAATTGAATTTCGACTAATTCAAATGTAGAAGGGCGATTGAAAATTCTAAATTTTCTTTTGGGATACGCAAAGGAGTAATACAATTTGGACTCGTTGTAATCGAAAATCTCCATAGTATTAATAGCTCAATTAATTTTAATCTCACAAAAAAATGAAAGACTTAATGGTGTATCAAGATATAATTTATAGATATTGCGATCTTAAACCTAGTTTGTGAAGGATTTAAATGTTTTCATCTAATTAAAGCCTATTTCAAGTTGTTTAGTATTCTACTTCTAGTCCTAGTTGATTTGTCACTTGATATTCTATTTTAAGAAACTTACCAAATTTTATTTATTTTAACACGTGTCATAAGCTCATAATATATAAATTTATTACGTATTTTCACCGCACAAAACTTAACTCAAATTTTAATCCAAATAGTGATAAGCCATCTCCCAATGGGAAAAGGAATCCAATTTATCCTCTCTATTTTATTTTATTTTCTCTCTCTTTCGTTTTTTTTAAAAAACGTGATACCCTTTCCCTATCAAATTCAATTTTAATATGGTTTACGGAGTGGTTAAAGATAGAGTCGTCAACTTGTTGGGCCGATCTGGCCTAATTTGGATTTTAATAGGGGTGAGCTAAGATTTTTAGAGTCCATTTAAGAAAAAAAGTTTTTTAGCCCAGCCTGAGTAAGCATGTTGATTTAAGGGGCTTGAGAAATATCAATAGGACCAAGCTCGTGGGCCAATAAAAATAATATTAAAATTTAAAATTAAAGAGAATCAAACTCAAAACAATAAGGTTAATATTTCTATTTAGATATTTATACTTTTACTTTAAAAAAACTTAATAAATATTATAAAAATAATTTTATTTGTGGATTAATTAACAATTAGTAACATTAACATCCTGTAATATTATTTTGTCGATATTTATGATAATATTTTTAAATTATAATTTATAATTTAATTTAATAATTCTAAAAAAATATATAATTTTTAAAAAAATGGGCTGGCCCGGCAAGCCTGTAGCCCACGTAATTGTGGGTTGGCCGACCGTTTTCTGGCCCACACAAAAAATGGGCTCGATCTGACCTGTAAAATGTTAAAGTATGTATGAGTTAGCCCAGATGGGATGAACTAGCCCATATTGACAGCTCTAGTTAAAGACTTAAAGATGTTAAAATTTCATTCAATTTTAATATGTTCATTAGTCCATTAAGTAAGTACTTTATTACCAAAAACAAGTTTACATCTTTAAAAGAAAAACAAAAACTACTATGACTAAAAAGTTTATATGTGCACCAAATTAAATAATACTCGACAAATTTAGAGGGGTTATAATCTATTCTGTCTTCTTATTTTTGTTTTCTTCTTTTGGTTACTGAAGTGATGAACAATCTTCGTGTAAGTAGCTTTATCGATCAATACAAATCTTTAGTTTTTTAATTACAAACTAAAACAAAATTAGTTTTTCAAGAAATCTCTTATCTCTCGAACTAGAAATAAATATAAATTATAAAGTAATACACAATAGCTACAAGAGAATCTAAGAGTGGTGTTTTCTTTATTAGTCAATAATATTTTCTTTGATATATTCGTTTAAGATCAGAAATTAGTTCACCGTTTAATTAATTAAGGACATGTCCAATCTTTTTAATGTTGATTAAGAGTCACTACAACAAAAATGATCATTAGCGGCAATTAATTCTTAATTGCCACTAAATATGTATTTTTAGCGGCAATTGTTACTCTTTGTATATGTCCCTAAAGGCTTTAGCGACATTGGTTCTAATGACACTTAACTAATGCCGGTAAAGACTTTAGTTCTCTTTACTAGTGTCAATATTTAATGCCGCTAAAAGTTGTTTTTGTTGTAGTGAGTATAAATACGGTTAAAAAGAAAAGAAGATTCTAATTATTTATTGGGGAAAATATTTTGAATCATTAAGTAATACTAATAGAGGTAGTTTTGAACCAAAATATTAGTAATAGAGATATTTTTGATATTTTGATTCAATTTTACGTAATTTAAGAAAATTTTAATCTTTTTCAGTAAAATATATAAATACTCCTATAGTTAACACTAGGATCGTATTAATAGTTTAATACCTAACATAAATTAATACTAGGAGGTTATAGATATGAACTGCGAATAATAACTCCTTGTAGGAATATAATGTAAGATTATATACAATAATCTCCTGTGATACGATTTTTTTTAATTACTCATAAATTTCACATTTAATAAGAACTACCAATCTAGTTTCTTTTTATAGTAAAAAACAAGACGAAATTTATACCTTTGTAAAATCCATCTATAGCTTCCTCTAGTACAAATTTTTAAAGGTTCACAAATGTGAATTATAATACTAATAAAGCCTAGATGAATTACCTTAAACAAAGGGCATATATGTAATGACCCTCTTGGTCATTTCTGTGTTTTGTCTTTTATGCATCGTTTAGAGCGTTCCTATAGCGATCCCAAGTCATTTATGACTTGCTGGGACTGACAGTTCGGTCACCTGGTCGTTCGTTTGGTTATTGTGCGAGTTTTAGTGTTTTTGGAGCTTATGAACCTTGACGATCATTTTCGATCAAAAGTTCAAGAAGATGACATCGGAATCTAATTCTGACGATTCCATCAACTCCGGAAGGATCATTTTAGGCTAGTAGCATGGTCGACACGACTTCCAAAGTTTTCAGTGTGAGTTGGTGCAATTAGGCGTTTTAACTTTAAGTTTAAGGTTAAGTTTGACTTTAGTCAACATTCTGAGTAAACACGCTCGGATGAGAATTCCAACAACGCAGCTAGCTCCGGAATGTCGAGTTTGGTATAGTTTGCCCCTTCTTTTGTGTCTTGAGGTTTCCGATATTTTTTCCGAGTCTTTTTGTGATTTTTGACTTAAAATGGCCGATGGAAGTGGGACCCACTTTTTATCGAGATGATCTCTGATGGAAATTTAGACTGCGCCGTTGAGTCTGTATTGTCGATTTTGGTAGGGTAGCATGTAGGTTTTATTTTAATCGGGTTCCAAACGAATTCCATGCATCCCATTGGAGACTTTGAAGAAATTAGCCAAAGCTGAAATCTGGTGCAGCCCTTTAGAGACCAAAATTGGGGTTTTAACGACCAGTTTTTTAGGCTTTTTAACGACCAGGTTCGCCCTTTTAAAGTCCTCAATATTCAGCCTTTATGTCTTATTTTAAAGTTGCGATATAATGAGATATAGAGCTCCAAATTGGGCGATTCAAAAGGATAAGTTGTGAGATTTTTCGAGGGCAACACATTGGTGAGCTTGGGTTCTGATTTAGGGTCCTTTTTTGAGGTAAATTTTGTAAAATACCTGCTGTCACGACCCCTTTTTGTGAGCTTGATTTGGAAGTTTTCAAATTTGTTTTCTCAGCCATTTTAGGTTCGATTTCAATAATTCTTGAGGCTATATTGAGTGGTTTTTCGAGGAGAACGTGTTGGCGTGGTTGGAATTCGTATTTGAAGTTTTGTTGAAGGTAAAAATTGTGTTTTAGCTGCTGTTATAGCTCATTTTCGAGCTCAACTTTTGAAAGATTTTAGAAGATGATTTTCTGGCCATTTTAGGTCCGAATTTGGTGAATCAAGATCCTAGATTGTGGAGTTTTTCATGAGGATCGTCGTGGTATGATCGGTTTCAGCAATTGGACCTTCATTTCTGGTAAATTCTTGTAAATAGTTGCTGCCATTGTTGTTGAGTTTTAGCGTATCATTGGGGTTTTGGTTGCATGTTCGTGTTGGGACTGTTTCGAGCCTCAAATTGTGTTCCAATTTGTAACACCAGTTTGGAGAGCTGTTTAGGACCTATATTTGGGGTTAATTCGGAGAGCTGTTTAGGACCTATATTTCGTTTCTTGTGATTTTAGAGTCTAAACGACCGTAATAACGTTGTGACTCTATTTTTGATAGTGTATCAACGTTTCGAGGCCACTCGGAAAGGGAAAGCTCCGGAGAAGTAACTTTTAGAGCGTGTGTGATCTGCGTACATGTAGGCTACGGTTTCCTTTTCTTAGATTGAACTCGAACATGTGAATGCATGTTGATTAGTTGGGATTTGGATTGGGTAGTTATTAATCATGCATAGCTGTTAGAAATCATATTTTCGGCATATTTCTGAGAATTATTAGGTAACTGTGAGCATGCTTATTGTATTAATTGATCTTCTTTGCTATATGGAGTGCTTGTATATTTGAATATTGTTTATTGGAAGTATTTTGGGCCTTATTTTAGGTTTGACTAGGGCTTGCCTTAGAAATGCATGATTCGAAATCGGTAGGACTTAGTTTAGCTCCGACGTCGCTCAGCCGACTTAAATCCTTGTAGATTGGTGTAGCAGACTTGAGTCTGATAGTTTGGGCCTTAGCTAGACGACGAGCTCGCTCCGGCGATAGTTATCCTTACTTCTTCGATGTTACGGCTTCACGAGTTACGTCAGTGACAATGAATTTCGCTTCACGATTTAAAGTTGATTTTCGATCCGGTTTCAAGGACTTACCTTGATTAGCTAAGTGTGGATGGTGTTCCACGGGTATTTATGATTATGGATAGATAGAGACTCTTTCAGCAGCTATATCGACACCTTTGTCGGGTATCCGGATTTAAGGTCCGGCCTCGACCATCCGCATACTTATGTAGAGCATCCGGTTAGAGGTCCGACCTCAAGTATGTAGAGCATCTAGTTAGAGGTCCGGCCTCAGTTACTTATATTTGTGATTGGCTACTTGTGTAATTCTGGTGAGAGTCCGATTCGAGGTCCGACCTCCGTACGGTTAGATTCTATTATTTGGTTTTGAGCATCTGGTTCGATGTTCTTTGGCCTTGGGTTCTATTTACCTTAGTTATAGTTATTCTGTGTACTCGTCGAACTAATGGGGTCCGTTCGTATTTTTATTTTAAACTTGCGCACGAGTGTACCTTCTGGGCTTATGGGGGTCTAGTTAGGTGTAGTTAGCTTATATATTACTTTAGTTAGTTCTTTCTACACTCGTGTGCATTCCATTGTTACTTAGACTTCCGTTCTTGACCTCTAGTGATGTGATTCCGTCTTTTCATATTGCTTTACTTTTTTAGTTCAGTCGGCCTATGATGCCTACTGGGTACCTGTTGTTTGATACTCATGCTACGCTCTGCATCTATTTTCGTGATGCAGGTCCGAGCACCAGTAGGCAGCGTTGATCGAGTTTGGAGCAGTTTGATTTGGAAAAGGGGGTGAGCACACGGCGTTTTGTACTATTTCAGTCTCCAACTGTATATATATAGACTTGTCTTTTACCTTTCAAGACAGTCTAGTTTTGGTGGTCCACTTTTGGAACTTGTACTCGTTTTGTTGGTAGCTCTGTACTAGTGACTTCCAGGTTCTGTGAGGGATCCTTATTTGTATATATGTTTTGGTTTGCTTATGTTGTTATAATAATTTTGCTTACTCTTGTTTAGTTTCTATCCTCAGACCCATTACGTGTTTTCAGGTTACGGGTCGGCTTACCTACTGGTGGGTTATAGTAGGTGCCATCATGACTCGAGAAATCGGGTCGTGACAATATGTATGTCCGTTAACTAGTAATACATCCTTCCGTTTCATATCAGTTGTTATGTTTACTTTTCAAAAATTAATTTGACTATTTTTTTCCATAGTTTAGAGTTTAAATTATACAAAAAGTATTATAAATTATATATTTTTCTTATGTCAACAAAGATAACACTATATTCAGTGGAATCCCGCAAATGAAATATAGAGAAGATAGAGTGTATGTAGTACTTTTCATGACTCGTAGAAGTACAAAAATTGTTTCCGAAAGACCACCGCTTCAACTTTTAAGTGTAGCAAATCCAAGTACAAAGAATTAGAAAGATAGCAACTAAAAAAGGAAGTAGTGGAAATCCTACGAGAAAGGAACAAGAATAACAAAATAGTGTGATAATTGAAACACAGTAAACAACTAACGATGATAGATATGATCCAAAGAAAGAACTATAGTACAATGACAAACACCAATAAGCCAAAACCCTCAAAAGCAAGAAAACACTCCACTATCTATTATAATCTTCTACCATAACAGACGTCCTTCATACCCTCACATCTAAAATCATCTATCCTCGCGGGTAACCTGAAGTTGTGCAATATCCGATCTAATCACATCTCCCCAATACTCTCCTACATCTACATCTCCTAATACAATACTATAATCAACTTCTTGCACCTCCTCCCTGGGGCGTCTGCACATCTCTTCTTTATATTTTCAAACTATTTAATATCGATTCTATCATCTTGTCAACAGTGGCGGAGCAAGGATTTTCAATAAGGGGGTTCAAAATTTGTAGAAATAGACACACGGAGTAGCCAAAGGGGGTTCGGCATCTACTATATATACATAAAATATTATTTTAACCATATATAAATAGTATAATTTTCCGTCGAAGGAAGTTCGGATGAACCCCCTTGTGCCAAGGTGGCTCCGTCCCTGCTTGTCCACCACAGAGTCATTCCCCTCTTATCCTGAATATTCACATTCCTAAACATCTTCATTGACTCGACATGAATCTCTGAACATGAAAATTCTTGACAAGCTAACGTTGCGCTTTATACAACAAAAATCTATCTAACTACCACTTTATAAAAAACATACCTTAAAGTTTCAATGGTACATTTTATCAAACAAGACTCTGGATGCAACCTTCAACTTTATTCACATGCACCAATACGATGTATGATATCATCGTCAATATCTCCATTGTCCTCTATTAAAGATTCAAGATACTTGAAATTATAATGAAAAAATATTTTGAAATCATGTTAATCAAACTAACATAGTTTTGCTCTCTAAAAATAAAACATGACATACTAATTTGAAACGAAAGAAGTATTTGCCTAGCACGATTTATAATTAAAATAAAAATAATTATAGTATTGAGGAGTAGTAACACTTCGTTGTTTGGTGAAAATGTTGAAAAATAATTTCCAACTAACCAATCGATATTTGAGTATCCACTACTTTTTTGCCCTACTTCTACCTTTCCTCGTACATACCATAACTAACTTCTCGCACCTCTTCATTGGGGCGTCCTCGCATCTCCTCTTCACATGTCCAAATCATTTTAATCTCGATTTTATCATCATGTCCACCACGGAGCCACTCTCATCTTATTTAGAATATTCTCATCACCTCAACATCCTCATTAACTCGACATGCATCTTCTGAACATGGGTAGTCAACACTCCGCCTCATACAACAAAGTTTGTCTAACTACCAACTTATAGAAACTTACCTTGAAATTTCAATGGTAAATTTTTATCAGACAAGACTCCGGATGCAACCTTCCACTTCATTCACATGCACCAATACGATATATAATATCATCGTCAATATCTCCATTTTCCTCTGCTATAGATTCAAAATACTTGAAACTATGATGAAAAAATACTTCAAAATCACATTGATCAAAATTCCATAGTTTCACTCTCGAAAAATAAAATATCACATACTAATTTGAGATGAAAGAAGTATTTGTATAGCACAATTCATAATTAAAATAAAAATAATACTAATATTGAGGAGTAGTAACACTTCGTTGTTTGGTGAAAATGTTAGGCAAATAATTTCCAGCTAACCAGTCGATATTTGAGTATCCACCTACCTCAATTTATTGAACCACCACACACTTCACTGTCATCTACCATTCTTCTTATGTTTGTCTTTTCTTTATTTTATTCACTCAAATCAGAGCCACCCCTTCTTTTTAGAATCTTTTTTTTATTTATTTATCATATAGTAGTAATAAAATTTTCTTTATATATATATAATATAGACACATTCGATCTTTGTTCTCCATATATACTCTTCCTTAATTAGTACTCCAATTCATTTAATTAAAGTTTTATTTCTCTTGATGGCAGATTGGGATAGATCAAGCACATCAGATAATGCCTCAGTGGTCTCACCTGGTAATTAACTAACTATTCATTTTTATTTTTATAGCAAGAGCTTTTAATTATTCCTTTCGTTTATTTTTACTGATTTATTTTCGACCTAGCACACTCCTTACCAAAAAAATATTTGATATGACGGTCCTACAGTACATATTAACTGATATTTGATATTATGTTTTGAAAGAAGATTTGAGAAATAAATAACTAATACGCTAAAGGTAAATATTTGTCTTTTCTTTATATATTAAAAGTAACGAGTAAAAATAAACTTATAAAAAGGTAGTTTTTATGTGCTTGTAAATATAATCCTTTAAGGAATTTGGAGAACATTATGATATGATTCTCTGTATCTAACCATTTACTCTAATAATGCCACAAGTAAACAAATATTTATCCTTTTGGGCTTTTGGCTACTTCCAAAATACATGTTTTTTTATGAAATCTTTTTTTTTATAATAATCTAGTCGGTGGAGAATTCAGAACTTAAAGTTTATGTATCTTATACATCAGTTAATATATTACACTACTAAGTTCACAATCAAATATTCAAATTTTTAATGATTTTCTTAATATATTTATAATGTCTAAATAAAAGCTATTGACTTCACGTGAATTCATCATAGATTCGACTCGCGTGGTTGCAGTAGAGACCACCAACGAAGAAACCTCTAAACTTGAATTTTCAGAAGATGAAGAAATGCTCATTGCTAAAATGTTCAGCTTGGTTAGAGAGAGGTACGTTATTTAAAAAAAAAAAAAAAAAACTTGAATTTTGTGCATTAATTTGAGGTTAATATAAAATTGTGATGGTGTAATTTTAATTAGGTGGTCATTAATTGCTGGAAGAATCCCAGGAAGAAATGCTGATGAGATTGAAAAATATTGGAAATCAAAATACTCCAAGAGCCAGTAAAATTCTTCAAATTACTTTTTACCCTCCGATGAGTATAATATTATGGTCTATTTTACTTTGTCTAATATTAGTTCGAAGTACTCTACAATATTTTGAAAAATTTCATAGTAAATAACAAAGATAAATAATAAGTGATAAGCTTATCTCAAGATTTCTAAGTTGGGCAATTAAGAACGTTGTATAGAAACTAGAGAGGAAGTAGTTCTTTTGTTCACTTCTATTTATTCACTATAAATTATAATTAAAAAAAAATCACTTTTAACATTAAAGAGAAAAATTAATTTTTTCTTAAAAAGTCCATTATTTATTTATTTCTCAAATTATTTTTCAAGACTTGAGATTACAATCAATATATATATTTAAGATATAAGTATTGCGATAAAAATACTCACGTCAATCATTACTTTTTTTTGAAAGAATATACAAAATCTAAATTAATCAAATAGTAATAAACAGAGAAAGTATAGCAATTGCAGTACGTGCTAAAATATGTTTGTGATTACAAGATTTGAATTTTTTTCTAAAAAAAACTATATAGTATCCTAGATTTTGAATATATAATTTATAAGTATTTTCAAATAAAATATAAAGTTGTATAAGTTAAAATAATTAAATTCTGTTAAACTCGTAAATAAACTTGTAACTCCGTCCCTCGTGGTTTATGTACTTTCAGAAGTTCGTGTATCTTGCATGAAACTGAATATTTTTATTATTTGAACAGTATACCCAATCAATATCATGTCATTTCAGGATCTTTCCATTTACTTTATTTTTACTTATATCTACTTTTAATTTAACGATCCCTTAGAAAAAAAATGATGTAATTCTTTTATGATAATATTTGTATTAATTGATGTTTAATATTATATTTTGAAAAATAATTTAGAAAATAAGTAATTAACGTTACGAATGAAATAAAATGTTTTTATACATTAAACGTGACAAGTAAATGTAAATGAAACCAATAAGAGAGTAAAAAATTCCTCTAAGAAGATTCGACATATACTATATATACACACATAAAAAAAAATTCCAATCCTTTTTTATTCTTTGGTGACTTGAACATACATCCTGAATATAATGATTGTTTATCGTTCCAGCAACTTCCATGGAAATCTTTTCATTATCTGTAACGTATTTATTAGGAGTTTTTTTAAAAATAATAATAATAAAAACAAAAATTTATATTCTTCATTTTAGGGAGGAAATACAGGCCCAATCTCAAGATGAAGCTCAAAGCATTGGATTGATAGAGAAAACTGGGCCTTCAACTGGGCACCCTCAGCAGTGTCTTTTTCCAGAAAAAAAGCCCATATCTGTCTGTCAACCTTCTGATACTGGGCCTCATTTATTGGGCCCTACAACGGCTGGGCCTCAACAGCTATTGGGCCCTAAAACAGCTGGGCCCAATAACATCACTGTAGACCAAAAGTAAGTTAACCTAGCCCAAGACCCAAATAAACCAATAACTTAACTTCCTCTTTCCCCGTCCAGCCCAAGATTGGTCAAACATGCCACTAGACAAACCTACAATATATTTTCTATATTTACATATTTTCGCAAATACCTACTACTTAATTATGCTCTTTTGCATATTTGTTGTCTCTAGTTACAGTTTAAGTTATATCGTTTGTATATAATTTGTGGGTATGTTTGTATAAGTGAGTTATATTTGTATAAAATCAAAATAACGAATTTATACAAATACATTTATACAAATATATTATACAAAAGTTATATAAATTATGCTATACACTTTCGAATTATACAAACTCGAAATTCCAACCCATGTAATTATTATTAAATATTGGTTGCAAGTGATAATGAACTATTATGACTAATTAACTAGTATATGTTTGCTTAATAATGTAATTTTTTCCCTTATTTGACATTATATACACTGCTATAAAGGGTTTAAGATACAAATTCAAGGTAATCTTCCTAAAGAATAATTTTTATCTTTACACAATTTTAAATTCCAATGAGTTGCCTCGTGATAACTAAACCATAAGTTACAAAAATATGTGAAAACTTATTTTTATATTTACCACACGAGCAAAAGAGAAAATGGATATGAATAATAGAAATAGTTGATTTTTTTTTTGTTTCGATTTGATTTTTTTGAAGGTGTGTGATGACACAATTGTTTATATAGATCGTAATCGTGATCATAATCATAGTATATTTGATCAAACTTATAATATTGCTAAATTAATTTATACGTATTTCTTAATAAGATCTAGATATTTTATATCTTTTCTAATAACCTCTCCACCGACAATTGCTTAAAGTTTAAAAAATTGTCTGTCTCCTATTTAACTCTTTTAATAGTTATTTAATCAATTATAAACAAAAATTGAGGTGGCAAAACTTATCCAGATGATGCGGCATGTATAGCTCCATTTTGATGTCACATTAAAACTATAGGCTATAATCGCCCAACTCAATAAAGTATTTAAAAATAATTTGTGTGGATAATTAGAAGCGGATTCACATAGAATATTTGTAGTGCTTGTGTATCTGTTAACTAAAAAAAAAGTTATTCTTCGAGAAAAAGATAATATATATGCAAGTAGGGTGGGTTAGTTTGAATTTCTAAAATATTAGACGAAATCATTTGTGTTAAAATTTTCAATTTATAAACCAAATCAAAGTAATAAAAAATTTATCGAGTTTTTCGATTTCAGATTTTTTGGATTGGTTTGGATTTTTCAAATATCAAACAGAACGATTTATATCGAAATTATAAATTTGCAAATCAAAACAAATTAATAAACCTCAATTTTTTTTGATTTTTTGGAGTTTTCCAGTAAAGTATTCGTACAAAAATATAATTAAGTTGTGCTCCAATATTTCTTTAGTCAAATCAAAATATAATTATCTAAGGTGTTTCTTAAGAAAATAATACAAAATATGAGATGAATGATGACACTAAAATATTTAACAAAAAAATAATAATGAAATCGTATAAAATAAATATTAAAAATTAATAAATCATAATAAATAATTATAATTTAAAAATACTAAATTATATTAAAATAAGTCTAATAAACATTAATTACATAATTAAATATTAAATAAAAAATTAAATAAATTATTTATTTTAATATCTAAATTAATTTAAAATTATAAATAATAATTCAACATTATTGATGTTTTTTTAGTGTTAGAATTAAAACCAACTTAAACAGACATTACATATGCTTTTCGTGATGCAGATGCCTCAATTATTTTTTCATATAATTGACAGCTGAAAATAACTGTTACACTTAAAAAGTAAAAATTGTATGATAATTTTTCGCACAAGCACTTATCATTTCTTGATAATTGAACGAACAAAATAATAGAGCATCTATCATATATCGTAACGAAGATAAACTCATTCACATTATATATTATATCAATTAAAATATTAGACCCGTGCATAATACAAATAGTATTCCACTTATCTATTACATAAGTAAGAAAACACCTCTTCGTTGTCATGTCTGCTTACATTATGATTTTGATAGTTCATAGACTTTGTGCTTTAAGGTAATTGTACTCGACGGTATAGTGTTTATACTTTTTTATTATGGACAAAACAACCCTTCTACTTTTGCTTTATTCCGTTCATATCTTATTCAAACTTTTTCAATATGTGAGCCCTACGAGGACTTTCGTTGTTTTTGTCACTTTCAAATTATACTTCTTATCACATGCATTGTCGATAAATTTATTTTATTTTTTAAAACTACGTTCTTTACTTATCACAAATTATTTATCATAATTTTTAAAATTAATATGTTAATTTAAAATTTTAAAATAGAATTAATTGCTTTTTATTAATATTAGTGATGATTGTTTTTTTTAATGTATACACATCAATTTATCACTGCTATTAGTGTAAGAGTTTGTTTGGATGTACATATAACTTAGACTTAATAGTATCAAATAGCATAAGTTAGGAACTTTAACTTGTGATTTTGGTCTGTATATATTATTTCAGTTTTTTTATTTAAATACTACGAAACTATCTAAAAGTTATTTTGATTTAAGAACACCTAAAATAATTAAATCAATCAAAACAAACTCTAAATATTTAGTGAAGAGTACTAATATCTTAAAACTAAAATAAAAGTAAATAGCTAAATGATCCTCCTAATTAATATTGCATAAGGATTGTTTAAAAGAAATATACAATATATAATTATTATGTACAAGAAATATAGGACAAATAATCTAAATGATGAGAGTAACAACTTTGTGGCTACAACAACATTAGGGGTGTCAAATGGTCGGGTTGAGTTGAAATTGGAAATATTATAATGAGTTGAATAGAAATTGGGTTGGATCTTGACTCACCCAAGTTTACTTTGGGCTCAAATGGGCTAAAAAAACGGGTTGGGTCTTGACCCGTTCAATTTGACCCGATTAATCTAAATAATTTTGACACATTGATATTTAACTTTTATAATCACAATTTGAATTTTCGCTCAAGAATATTTTGTTAAAATAGTAAAGAATGGATAGATAAATTCTAAAAGATGTTCAATAGATAATAATTCATACTTTCAATATAGAAATATATCTTAATAAAAAGTTTCAAAACAGACTGAAATTGGAGATTGAATTGGGCTCAATTGAGAATTCTCTTCAAATGGGTTAAATTTAAGTGGGTTGAAATTGAACCCAATTCAAATTATCTTGAGTCCAACCTTTAAAATTCTGGACGGGTTACCTATGTTTGGGTTCATTTTTGACACCCCTAAACAACACTAATATAAGTATATTGTGGAGTGAACCGACAAAAGAAGAGCTCGAGAAGGGTAAAGTTAGTCACACTAAAGGTTGACAAGCAACTAAAACATCAAAAGCAAAACTAATCCTACGTGTGGTGTAGATTTGAATTTATCTAATTTCTAATATAAATATTAAACATTGAATTAAAAAAATTCTAACACACAAGGAAGATGGGGAGGCCAAAGAATCGAAGATGATTTTTCTCATGATTCAATGAGTGTGACAAAGCATAGCTGATACAATATGGGGTTGTGCCCACAATTTCATTGCACTATGAGTCAAAGTGGTATGATATGTTTGGATTCCATCTTTTTTAAAACTCACTCATAAGATTACTAAGCATATTGTTTGAGATAATAACAAAATTGAGATATATTATATCTTCTTCAAAATTTTACAAATAAAATTTCATTAAATATATTATTGTTGTTAGCTTATACAACAAAAAGAAAAAAGCAAAAATAAAGAGAGTTTGGATTGGTTTAAAAGTCGATTAAACTTATTTTTAAGTCGGTCTTTTACTTTTGCAAGTGTTTGACAAATATAAATAATTTAAAATAAGTCAAAAATGATTTAAAATAAGTTATAAAATGTTTGACAAGTTCAAAAATGACTTAAAATACATTTAAAATAACTTAAAATAAGTCAAAAACTAAAATAGGTCTCCCTGGCCTATTTTTCAACTTAAAACTACTCCCTTTGTTTCTAATTACTTGTCCATTTTTTCTTTCTTAGTTGTCTCTAATTACACGCCTTTTTTGACAAATCAAGAAATGATAATTTTTTTGTAACTACCTATTTCCGTCATCATAGAAAAGCCAACGGGAAAAAATTTTGGACCGATTTTTTTTGTAGTAACTTGAAATTTCCCAACATAGTCCAGATTTGAACGAAATCGGAGTCAATAAGGTCTAAGAAAAGATGGTAACAATTGGACGATCTAATAATGAGGAGATAGAAAACGTTAAAGAATCCATACGACTTTACGAAATTAAATTCGGGTGAGTAGAACTATTGAAACTGATCTTAGCGTGAACGGGTAGTTGCTGAGTGTCATGGATTGAAGGTGTATTGTGAATTGGAGGTTTGAAACTCTTAAATTAGCTCTCTTTTCGTGCAAGACACTAAGGCGGGATTATACCAGGGCGGAGCCGCTGTGGCGGGTTGGGTGCCACCATAGCGGACCAATCGCGAATTAAGTCGAAAATAAACTTCAAAATCGTTATTTTCTGCACTTTTTTACTTATAGAGCTAGAAGACAATGACCCCATGCGAATTCTTGATCGGTTTTCACCATTTTTAAGGTTAAAGGTAAGGTTTAACTTTTCAAATTGGTTTTTCAATCCGTTAAAAGTAAACTAGTGGGTAATCCTCGATGGGAAAGGTTTTGATCTAAAAATTATAGTGAAAAAGCCCTAATTTGATTACGGAGATCAAGGTTTTGACGTAAGTTTGATATTATTGTTTATAATCCGGGTAATTAGGTGTTTTTTTGTTGATGTTCGCATTATGATGATTGTTGGTAGTTCAAGAACAAGGGGAAAGAGTCCGGAAAAGAAAGAATCAAATTTTAGGATATTAAGCTTTATTCGAGGTAGGTGATGGTTGTGATTTCATGTTGAGTGATATATGTTTGTTCATGCATGCATGTATGCGAATGTTCCTTATTGATCACACTAATCGTAAATGATGATAGTTGAATGATTGAATGTCATGAATCATTACTTTATTATATGATTATGAGAATATATTTGTGATTGTGGCTTGTTGAATAGATCGGGTGTTGCGTTCTGACACACTAACTGGGATCGATTTTCACGTCCGACATAAATATTTGAACGGGTGTCAAGATCCCACACGCTAACTTGGAAAAGGTACCACGTAACGGCACACTAACAGTTTAGGTATGAGTTACATGGGAGGATCATTGACTTGACATAACTTTGTCAACTGTATATATAAGAATAGTGAAACCGTACGTTATTCGTAAATGACATTGATATTATATATGTTCGGTGTATGCACGTTATTATTATGTTATGATGACTTATGTATGTTGCACTTAGTGGGATAATCATGTGATTCTACCCGTATATTGTGGTTGTCTAGTGATACTGCACTTGTTTTTTCTTTGTTAAGTATATGACATCTTCCAACGACTATTGACATACCTCACTTAGAAGATTAGTGATCAATCGAATTCAAGGGTGAGCTAGTTCTTCCCGGCTGCCATGAGCTCTCTCTTTGTTTTTGTCCACATTTTTGGACTTGGACTAGTTCTTTAGATTTCTTATGTTTAGTTGGATTACACCGTTTTCTTAGACTTGTTGAACTTTAGATATATCGGTACATTGACTTTCAGGTTTTAGGTATTATTCCGCATTTGTTTTGGTTGTTAGATTTTTGTTTGGAGTTTGTGGGAACTCCCTATTTCTTTTCCTTAGCATTAAATCTGTTTTTGTAACTTTAAATTTCTTAGCTTTGATCAAGTTGTATAGTTCTTTGGTTAGCCAATTAGTAGTAATGGTTCTCCCATCGAAGGATTAGTGTGGGTCTCAATCAAGAAAATTTGAATTGTGACATTTTTTCTTTATCTATTATACCTCAATTAATTACTTTAAAAAATAGGATTTTTTGAAACTCTTAAGACTTAATTATCTACTTTATAACTAATACAAATAAACTGATAATTCACTATATTAATATTATTTTTAATAATTATATTAATTTAAAATAAGAAAAATATTTTTTTAAATCCATCCAAATGACCGACTCATATCTTCTATACTAAAAATAAATTGGTTTTCCTCGAAATGCTAAATGGCAACAACTAGATATATTGAATTGAAGTGCCAATTGGATTCACACATCATTGGACGAGCCAATATATATTCTTTTTGAATATTGCAAATCCCTATGAGATATAACACCTTATTTTATTAGTATCATTATTTTTTATCCTTCCATTTATTATGTATAAAGTATTTGACTATGTGTTAGTTGATCAAAGCTTCATAATTGATGCTATCTATTCTTACCATCACCTTCTAGATTATTTTTTTGGCAGAACATAGATAATTTTTGTAAGTTTATCCAAAAATTTTAGTAGATATACTCAAATTATAATTATTTGGATTTGAGTACTTGAATCATTCTATGAAATACTATTACTTCAAAATTTTGAATTTCTTCTACACCTTTTTTTTTTGAAATATCTATCATGTTTATTAAATTAATGACATAAAAGGAGACAAAATTAAATTTATAAGATAAATTATAATTAACGTAAACTTGCTGAGAATTTATAAGATAAATTATAATTAACGTAAACTTAATAATTTCAGCAGAATTAGATATTTCATATACATATATTTTAAAATTGATATAATATCATCCCATTAGTTAAATCTTTAAGTTATTTACCTAAATGAATGAATAGTAATCAATTCCCCTTTCTGTTTTTGCTCATCCTTTTTTGTATTAGTGCACTTGTTATAACTTAAAATTTTTAAATTAATTTGAGAGGAAATGTATTTTATGTGATTAACTTAGGTAATTTCTAAAACATACATAACTTTTTTAAAACACATGCCATAAATGTCTAACAGAGATATTTTATTTTATATTCTAATATAGAATTAAAACATGCATAATTTTAATATTTAAATAAATTTATCATTTTAGCAAATATAAGAAATGGTCATATATCAACTTCAACCTCATCTAAATCTGACACACAAATAATTCCAATATATATCATGTTATCAACCAGCAACGTACATCCCCCCTGTCTGGCATGTAAATTTTCACATGCGTTAGTAATTAGTTGCATATATATAACGTTATCTTTTTTCATTTTCAGAAACAAAATTGACAATTGACGTGACAAATTATTTGGAATATTTATTTACACATAATATCATCAAGCTAGCTAATTGAAAAAGGTTGAGTGACTAATCATTGGGGTTATTTGTATTTATCCTCTCTCTTAAAGTAAAGTTTTCAAGGAAATTGCTGATAATTCTTTTGTTTTTGTTAAGATGGGCAAATTCGTACTTTCCTTTTGTTAGTAACCTGTATTTATAAAGTTAGCCAAAAATACAGAAACAAAAATAAGATGAAGCAGAAAGTATACATAATAATCCGAGTCCACAGAAATTACTGTGTCTCCTTAAGAAATTTAATCCCTCACTATATCCGAGGTTATTGATTAATTTCTCCCAAGATAAAACGGATTAATCTTGTTAAAGAAATAGTGGTACCTCAAACTTCAACGAACTTAAGAACAACAAGAAGTCACACAAACTCAGTTGATCGACACTTTGATTTTGAGAGAAAAATATATGCAGAGAAGGAAAATTTGACTTCCTTTTATAGCCATTTTCAGCAAGAAACGTGTCTGTTAAGAGAAATCTGTTCAGACCCATTTTATCCAGAAAGTTGTGTCTTTTGGAAAAAATAACAACTTTTCAGAAAATGTGTTTGTTAGGAAAATAACGGCTTTTCGGAAAGAGTAACAACTTTTCGGAATATTACCGTTACTCCGTTTTATCCAGAAAGTTGTCTTTTGGAAAAATAACAACTTTTCAGAAAATGTGTCTGTTAGGAAAATAACGACTTTTCGGAAAGAGTAACAACTTTTCGGAATGTTACCGTTACTGGATTTATTGATTAACAAAACTGATTAAATAAATTTATCAATCAATCACTTGCCAAATCAAAATCAAAATCCGAGCGATGCCGACGCTAAGGGGCATCTTGTTCTTAGCTCTTTAAGAAGCAAAGGAAGTATTTCCTTATATAAGGACAATAATTTCTTTTTCTTTTGCCGATATGGGAGAAATGACTTTTCATTTGCACTTTGCAAATGACTTTTCATTTTTCCTCCAAAATAGTTTCATCACTTTTCATATTCTCTCTTTTTCTTTTTCCATTCACACTTGCTAAATCCAACACCTTTCTCTACTTTTCCTTTTGTTTTTATTCTTGGGAGAATAATAGACATATTGAATAGTGTTGGAGTCAAGAATTTCTATAAGAACGTCTAAAAAAAGAGCTGGGGGTGGGGTGGGGTGGGGTGGAATTGTTGTTAGTAAGATTCAAACATATGAGCGCTCAAAGCTCTTTCAAGGAATCTAAAATCACTAGGCTACAACATATTGTTCTGTCAAAAGCGTTTTAAGTATGTTATTTAATTATTTGTGTATCACGATATTATTTTCTAACGAAGAATGTCCAATTGAATACTCTGACAATAACATAGCTATACCACTGTGTACTGACTCATTTTATATCACAAATTTTAGAAATCTTTTTTTTGCACACACAAAAATAAAAGATACTCTAACTCTTCTTCAATCAAATACCTTCGTATAAATGTGAAATCACAAAAGTTATATAATTTCCAATTCGATATATTGGCGATGCGGAATATTATACTTTAGAGGGAAAATAATTGAGTCGATAGGCGGGACAGGGCAAATTATAAATGAAGTAGGGCAGGAGAGCTTTTAAATAGACCAGAATAGGACTTGATAGAATAAGATATAACATAAAATTATCTTTTGAAATACTTTAGTGGGACAGAACACGTTGGATTTTGGCTTGTAGGCTAATAAATTTAGCCATTAACGTTGCAAAGATTCAAACTATATTCACTATGGTTTTAACTGTTTATTTCATATTATTTCAAAATATGGAGTTGTTCAAACAAAAGTTTCAAAAAAAATAATAATCAAAAGATGAGATAGATAATTAAATTCTTTTTATAAATTTAATTTTTACATAATCCGTTTAATATTCAAAAATAACATAGATTTTCTTTTGTAGATCGAAAACACTAGCTTAATCACTTTTAAAAAAACATGTAATATCTCATGAAATAAAAAAGAGACTAAGCGCGATGAAGTTGAACAAATATAAAATTGTCGGACCGTCAAAATCTTAGTGGGGCAAGATTTGGTGTACCTCATCTAGACCCGCCCCGGCCCACCATGTACCAATAATTATGATACCTAATGCATTTATTTTGATTCCAAAATGGTATATACCATAGTTTGAGTATGTGGAAAAGACCAATTTGTTGATGCGATGCGGTGAAGAGTATATTCTTGTTTTGGCCTTGTGGTATATATGGGCCCTTTATAAATTTCGTCTTATCACATTGTTGACTTATCAATTACCACGACCTTATCATAAGTGGCGGAGCCACGTAATGTGTTTGGCTATGTGTATATCCATTAATTTAGAAATAATAATTATTGATATATACATATATGGGCGAATTCATGATATGAATTAAATAAAAGATAATTGTATATAATAGCAAATTAATAACTTAAAATAAATGGAGTAGCTACTGTTTGATTTAGTTGTGCCCTATAGCAAACGTTTGTCAAAGTTTGCCAGTCGCCCTCTCTCCCAAAACTCTCGCTCGCCACTCTCCCTCTGCTCGCCTCTCTCGCTTTATACACAGAAGTGTATAAATTATGTTTCTATTTTGTATAAAGCGAGAGAAAATTGTATATAGACATGCAAAAACATATATCTTCTTGCTATACACTTAATTATACAATTTACAAATATATTACTTCGATTCAATTGTATACAAATGCAAATTTTATACAAATATTGCAGCGAAAAGGCCAGCGAATTATACAATTGCAGTGAAATACAATTTTCTCTCATTTTATACAATAGAAGTGTATAAATTGTGTTTCTATTTTTGTATAAAGCGAGAGAAAAATATATATCTTCTTCCTATACACTTACAACTATACAATATACAAATATTTTACTTCGATTCAATTATATGCAAAGCAAATTTTATACATATATTGCAGCGAAATAGGCCAGCGAATTATACAATTGCGCATTATATAATTGCAGTGAAATGGACCAACGAATTATACAATTGCAGTGAAATATATAATTTAGGCCAGCGAATCATACAATTGTATATGTATAGCGAGGCCAGCAAATTATATAATTTAGGCCAGTGAATTATACAATTGTATATGTATAGCGAATTATACAGTTATATGTTTGCTATGGAGCGCTTATGCAAATTTTGCTATAACATACAAATATAAATTTTTTATTTGCTATATGTGAAAGTTGCCCAATAAATAATTATATACTAGATAAAATTTGTTTTGTAGAGTGTTTGATTTTAAAATTTGCTTTGCATTATGAAGTGTCAAAGTTTAAAACTAGTCAATCCCTTATTTTGTTCCACGCTTTTACAATTCACATATAAAAAACGAAAAAGAAAAGAAGTACTAATTGAGATTTGAACGTAGCCCTCTCACAACGTTTAAACCAGCACACACACACAGTTTTAGTCTGTTTTGATGCCTAATAAAATACTTTCTCCGTCCGTTATTGTTTGTCATGATTTCTATTTTTAGAGTTAAATTATTAAAATTTTGACTGACATTTTTAGATATATTTTTTCATCATATTAATATGCAAAAAATTGTAATTTATAGTACTTTTCATATAGTTTTAGAATATCTAATTTTTTTTATTTGAAATATCGAATTAATATAATCTAATTTAACTTTAAAAATCAATCAAATTGACTTTTAAAAAACGTAATATGACAAAGAATTCCGAACGATTGTCATATCTCAAAGTATCTCTATCTATATACATAATTTTTCAAAGCTAACCTGAGGTGGAAGTGCGCCCTCAAAGGGACACGTGTCCGGCAATATGTATACATGTATATTGACAAATTATCTTAAAATATATCTGTTGAATTGGGTCAACCTGCCCTTTAGGCCCTTGAGCCTGACTAGAGATCGAGTCTGCAGTGCTATATCATTTTTGTTTTAACTACATCAAACTAAATGGTATTGCAAACATTTACTCTCAAGAATATATTATTAACTATATATACATGGTTTAAAGAATATGTAAATTGAGTCGATCGAGATAATAAGATGAATAAGTAAAAGAATGGTATAATTAAGATATAAGCTCGTAATATTAAGTAATTCCTGCTTATTTCGATCTGATTCCAAAAATAAGAGCTAGCAAATAAAGAATTTTATCAGCTTGCTAAAAATAAGAATTTCGTATTTAGAGTAAAAAAATAAATAGATGGTCTACATTAAGTATGCTCAAAATCGTTTCAAAGAGGATTAATTTTCAACATTTAATGTCCAATAAACATTTTTTAATATTTAACGAAACGTAATATAACGAGACGTAACGACTATACAAATAAGCTGATTTATATATATAGAATATTTATTTTTAATATTATAGTATTATTATTTTGATGATAATTATTTAGTTTGTAAGTGGCCCAAACTCATAAGAGATCATTTTTCATGAGCATAGCTGAATCAACGCTCACTGAAAATCTTATCCGTTACACAAAATTTGACCACCGACGATGTACACGTGTTCTGCAACAAGGTCATCCACCTGGTGCCAGCCAGCAACTCAAGGCCTTACGTTTTCTCGTATTGCAATTTTTTTTTCACTTCTTATCTGTGTTCGGAACTCGTATTGAAATTTTATTAAATTTAGATCAGGAAATACAGATAGAAGCGGAGTTAAGTAGGGTGAATCTGCATTCAGATGAATATTAGATTTTGTATAAATCCTGTATTTGTGTATGAAAATTATATATATTAATTTGTGAATCTTTAAGAAAATTGATTAACAGTTTAATGGTAATGAAAGGGCTTACCATTGTGTTGTGAATTCAAATTTCACTATCAATCTTTTATTTAGAAGCGGAGATGAAAATTTAATATAATTTTATTTTTACCTAAAATTGAAATCTAATATTTCTGATTAAGAATAAAGTTCGGCGTAGATATTTTTTCTTTGGGTCTTGTCAACATTGTTTAGTGGCAAACAAAAACACACTCTTCTCATAGTCACGTAAGTTAGGAAGTCATAATAAAAGAACTGATGTGATATTTCGATGTGGAAAATAGATAATAATAATAATAATAATAATAATAATAATAATAATAATAATAATAATAATAATAATAATTAATGCTCCTTTACTTGTGAAAATGTTCAAATTAGTTTCTTAAATAGATATACTTTTGTATAATTTTTGTCAAAGTAGGAAACTCACATGATGATGAGATGTAATTTTTCCGGTTTCTGTTATTTTTGGATCTATATTTTTTAATATAAAATTAATGTTTATCTTTTTGAAATAGAGTATAATTTTTGCTATTTTTATGTCTATTTCATTTTATTTTTTTAACTATGGCATATTTTAGGACTTGATGTAACTATTTAAATAATTTTAACGAAACTAAATATGCATATTTTGAGAAAACATAAATGATCAAATTTGTCTCATAAATTCTACAACCGTATTATTTTTCATATGAAAAAGAGCTATTTTAGTTTCAACTTATAAATAATTCTATAAAAAACTTTGACTCTATCCTTTTTAAGTGGTGAGGTGAACGATTGTTTTGCGTACGTAACTGGCGGTTTACATCCCAATTCCCAATAATTCAATTCAGGTATAATAGACGTAAGTAATTAAACGTTGCAATGAACATCAAATAATTATAATAATAAAATAAAATAAAAATTGGATATGCAAAGATTTTTGGTACTTACAAACGTCAAGTTGAGAAATTTCCTTTGAATCAACCAGTGTTATCATTTATCCTTAATCAGATATATTAAGTTTGAGCCCCTCATTTTGCAATGAATGTAAATTTTTGACGTGAGTTCAAATTTAATTTAATTTTAATATGAATATCAAACATCGAGTGAGAAATTAATAAAAGAGTCTCCACATGAGTACGTATTTTAATGTGAACGCCATCTACTTAGGGTCCATGCATGACATAAACACTACATAAAAACTAATCATTAGCGATAATTAATTCCTAATTGCCGCTAAATATATATTTTTAGCGGGAATTAACACTCTTTGTATATGTTTCTAAAGCTTTTAACGACATTGGTTCTAATGTCACTTAACTAATGTCGATAAATACTTTAACACTCTTTATTAATATTAACATTTAGTGCTGCTAAAACTTGTTTTTGATGTATCGAAAAGTTGATCGATTTGTGTTTGAACTTTTACCAAATAGGGCATTCTATAGGGGTAAGTTAATTAAGTGACGTAACTTCCATCTTGATTGCACTTATATTTGTTAAAAAATGAATTTAGTTTCAGAATGAGTGTCATTTTTATTTTTTGTAAAGTCAATTTTAATAGTTTCTTAAATTAAATTGGATTTAATCAGCTTAAACTTCACAAAATGATAATATACGTACAGATATGCAGTTTTCTCAGGATCAAATATAAAATAGTTTGAATATTGAGTAGCTAAAAATGTGATATAATTTGGAACTACTTATAAAACAAATTTATTTATCATTATTAAATTCATTGTTTCTAATGGTACTTCACCGTGACATTCAATTTTTCTATCACTGTCAATCGAAATGTTAATTTAGTTTAGGATAAGAGATAAAATACTTTTTTGTATGCATAAATCCTAATCCCCTTTTAGAGTTCAAATAAATTGTTATACCACTGCAAGAAATCAGTATCATACACATTTAATAAATGTCACAGTCATATATATATATATATATATATATATATATATATATATCACAAAATTAACATTCATCGTTGGAATCGGATATTAATAGGACAGGCAGGTTGGGCTGTCCAAGTACAAATTCAACCCATCATGCTCTACTTAACCATGTTTAAAATTTAGCCTAACTTCATCGGTAATCCTCTAAAGTTGATACTAAATTTTGCTTAGATATTTTATCTCTATGATGTTTATTTTAGACATTTTATGTAGGGTTTCGCTACATCATTTTGACATTTTTTTTACAATAAGCAAAAAGTTGAAGGGAGTATAATATGATCATTGATGACGTGACAAACAAACCAATTAAATGATTAAATGTGTAATTTTAAATTAAAAATTATTTTAAAATCTATTTAGTAAGTAAAATAAAAATATTATTTTAAAAAAAATCAATTTAACCACACCCCTCCGAAGGTAGTTATCTTTTGTACTATACACAACAATTTTTTTTATTAACTTTTAAAATTGTTTCAGATATATTTTATTTTTTTTAGTATTGTTTGGTGGGAACAAAAGGGGGAGAGGAAGAAAGAAAGAGAGAATAAATGAAATATGAGTGTTGATATTCATTTTTTGGTAAAAAAGTGGAGTAAAGTGATTGTAGATTTAGAAAAATAGTGCAATGAAGAAGAAGAAAATGACTTGAAAACGGGCTTGAATGAAAAAATTTGGCCTCCATTGAAGAAGTTTACACTTCAAAAAATGGTGAAAGGTGGTAGCTTAGAAAATGGAGAAGAAGAGGAGAAAATAAAATAAAAAATATCTAAATTGAGTCTTTCAGGCTAGTATGAATGATTACAGTATAGTCTCTAAATTTGAATATTAAATGATTAAGATTAATTTTTTTTAGCATCTAAATGGATGTAATTGATAATTATATAAACATAATAAATAATTCAAATAAAATTAAATTTGGATGTTTATTTGAAAATTAATTTAAATAAATTAAAATTATTAAATATTTTAAGTAAACAGTCTCAATTTGATAAAACAGTTAAACTAAATTATAATATTTTCATGTATGTTTGTAAATATTTAATTTCTGTTATTATAATTTGACATTAAGCTATTAATTTTATTGAGGCGTGCACAGATTCAGACCATTTTCATTTAGGAAAATAAAAAAAGGAAAACATATATTTAAGCTTTTCTGGTGCAAGCAACAATTTGAACTAGTAAAACTGCTCACCAAGACTCCAAAGAGTAGAGTAATTGATGAGCATATATATATATATATATATATATATACATATATATATATATATATATATATATATATTATTTTTTTCAATTTATTTTTGCAAGAGTAAAAAATAAATAAAAGCAGGTCATGTCCCTCTAAAATTCTACCACAAATATTATTAATTTGTTTGATCTTTTAACTTATTAAATACATATTTTCATTTTACGTATATGAGTCAAGAAAATATTCAATCTGACTAATGCAATTTAACAAAACTAAACCTTGCAATTTTTGTTATAATTTTCTTAGCTTTTTGTGTAGTCCGTATTAAATTCTATCTTCATATGAACTTATTATCTTTTATATTACCATTTATCTTTTTTTATAATCGTACTTATTTATAGAGAATTTATGATTTTTCTTTAAAAAATACTTATGAAATTTTTTAATGTAGTTCTTAACTAATTTATATTTCTTTTGAGAATTATTTAGGAATTAATCAAATGGATAAAAATAAAAGTAGCCATTAACTTTTTGTTAGGGTGTACCATATCCTGACATGCCATCAATCATCATGTACCAAGAAAATGAAGAAATTCAAAGGATCTTTTTTTATTGGTGTAATCTTATTCCATAAAATTAGTATAAAATTTGTATTATCAAATAAGCACACACGAGTCTATTAATTTATAAACAAAATATTTGTAAGTAAATTTCAGAGTTCTTGAAAAGCAAACAGTAATACCAAAAATATTTTGAATATACAAATTAGTATATCCGAATAGAAAATAAATTTCAATTTATTTGTTACCTTACCATTCTACCTTGTCTTATTTATATTTTTTCAAAAATATATTTTCACTCGCTTTATTCTATCTTTGCCCCGCCTTATTAAACTCCTAAAATTGCCTTGCTTTGCTTATGTTGTGTCCCATTGCGATCCCTACTTATTGATTTTTATGTGAAAGAGATTTTCAAAATACCTACCAACTTGTGCATTTGTCTCATAGACATATATATGAAGGAACATTATACAACATATTAAATTTTTTACCAAAAAAGCACACACATAGAAAATATTGTTTTTTCGAATAAATAGTGCGTATTGGAAGAAAGGGAGTAAATTGTTATTGTTTAGGACTTCACTTAGCTTTAATTTCTTTGTGCATAAAGAATGAAATTAATGCATTAAATCATTGAAAACGAATATATACTTAATACTATAATATAGTTGAATTTATACATTTTATTAGGGTTATTCAAAATTGAATTAAAATTGATAACTTTAATTACAAAAATATACTGATTTTATGAGTTGTTGATTTATAGGTTTTGATAACAAATTTGATTCGTTTTTGTTATTGGATTGTCGGTTCTTAACGGTTTAAGGCTTTTTTTAATGGATAAACCGATAACTCGATAGCAAATTAAATAATTATATTTATATAAAGTCCTCGACTTAGAGTTTATTTTTCTACTTTATTTCTAGCAGTCTCAAAATCTTGGTTATTCTTCAATGTAAGATTGTTTGCTTTTGAGCAAGATGCAATTAGTGAACTCGTATGCATGATTCATTTGGTTTGTCACCTTATTTCTAAGTGATTTTTCAATAATTTTTTGGTGTTAAATCTTAATGGTTAGAACGATAACAATCAGTAACCAATAAGCCAATATCTTAATGGCTCTATAGCGATTTAGCATTTTTACAAACCGATAACCAATAAGTCAAACTGATAAACTTCAAAATCAAACCGAACTGACCGTCACGTAGAACAACATTTTATAATGAGTTCATTTCTTTTATGATTACTTGATTAATATATTTTTTGTTTTAATTTATGTGGCAAGTTGAAATTTTGAGAGCCAGTCACTTTTTTTTTTTTTTTTTTTTTAAATATTTATAATTGCTAGTGTAATTTATAATACTTCTTACGTAATTTTGAAATACACAAATTTCATATAATAATTAAAAGCTTACATGTAGGAATTTCATGATCAAAAGTTTAATAAATCTTCAAATTTCGACCGTGCCATATAATAGAAACAAAAGAGTTAATGGTCATCTCATCAAGTCACATTTTTTTTTTTTGAAGAAAATCAAAATTACAAAGAAATGTGGAAATGTGACCTTTTGAGATTAAAAACTAAAAGTCATGATCATCTCAGACATCAAATTCCAAGAAAAAACTTCTTTAAAGAGTTATATTAGGATCAAAACAATCAAATATGATATTAGAAGCTATTAAAATAAATCTCAAAAGATCATAAGTAAGAAAATAAATAAAAAATATATAAAAACATACATAAATATTTTACATAATTCGATCAATCAACTGTTGGGATATATACTATTAACCATGTGTTAAGAAATAATATTTATTAGAGAATAAATATTTGCTCAATTTCAATAGATCATATATTCGTTTATGGTGTCTATTTACTTATATAGTAGATGATTTAGTGTGTAGAGTTCTAGCTTATACACAGAGGATTAAATCATCGGTTCTTATAAGTATAAAGTTTTGGTTCACAATCTAGGATGGAAATTGGACATGCCATCGGGTACGATTGTAGCACAAGATTATATGTAATTTGTCCTGATTATGGGAACGGTATAGTTCGAACTTCTTGTGCTAGTACATTTTGTATGTATTGAACGAGACCGAGTAGAGATAGTTGTTTAGACTGACTGACAAAAACATATTCTCTAAACTATTAAATGTACTTATATTCTTAATCCTGATATAACTATTATGATCTGTATATATTAATTGTCGTTTTGATTTATTAAAAGGTGAGATTCTGAGATGGGTCAATATGCCTGGTAAGTTGGATGATAATAATATATATTGGTGAAATAATAAGTTAGTTGATGGAATCCATGTCTCGTTATAGAGATTGATTGATATGCCTTTTTGAGAAACTTATAAGTTTTCATTGTGTCAAATCTTGCAAGTGGATTTATGAATCCGACACATGAAATAAGTTAAGTAGTGCTCTAAAGGAAATTAATCATTAAGTTAAATTCGTCAGTAATTTAATTTATTGATTACTATCTGAAATCTTAACATGGGGAATTACATAAGTGTTTAATGGGAAATTACGAAATAGAGGAGTGCAATTACGAATTTCTAGTAGAATGATTTGTAATTTATTATGGTAAGAATAATTCAAATTAATTATTTGGAATTATTTCCATAATAGGAAGCCTCGGTAATTAATTCTGTGGTCCCTATAGTGCCCATATTTAACTAGAACTCAGAATCCTATTTCTATGCAAAAAGGAAGAATAATATGGGTTTTTCTAGTCTTCTAGAAAAACTAGGTTTTCTAGTCCTTTTTGGATTAGGAAGACATCTCTATAAATAGGGATTCTCTTAACCTAGAAAAGAGAGGATTAGTATTCTATTCAATGCTTGCCCACCCAAGTATTGAGAGAGTTCGGATGTGACTTGGGATCACTGTAGAAGACCATAGCTATCTTGTAGATTCGCTTGAAGATCCGTTTAACTTGGAGATTCGCTTGAAGCTATTCGCTCACGCTTCAAGAGGTATTTATCGGATTAAATTTCTGCATGTTTATGTGTTCTAGCATGATTATGTGTTCTAGCATAAACGTTATTGGTTATCTATTATTCATGTAAGTAGTAAAGATCATTGATATGCTTCCGCTGTGAATATATGTTTTCCAACAATTGGTATCAGAGCCATGCTTATATCTATTATAAATAACCTAGATGATATATGTATATGTTTGATTATGCATACAATTCATATTCACGTTAAAAAAAAAGTTATTGGAAAAGCATAGCTTAAATCCATGTATAACTTTATGTGTTTTGTGAATTCTTGAAGGATTGTCAAGATCAACTTAATTTATTATTGATAGTTAATAATGGTAGTATAATGTACGATTTTGAAGGAAAAAAAAAATGGTGTATAATATTTCTTAAATTAAAGAAGGCAATATATTGCTGGGTATGTGGTGTTGCGTACAATTGTTGGCTGATTGTGTGCAATTATATTCACGTAGAATTAAAGCTTGTAGGCGATCAGCAATTTAGCAAAATTAATTAAAAAGAAAATTGTGACTTATGTCGGCATAGGCTGCTGCAATTTTAAGGCAAGTTAATTGTTTCTTGATAAACTTCAAAAATTAATAATTATTAATTAACAAAATAAGCATGAAGTGTTGTGTCGGTTTTTGGTACACAGGGGCACTTTTCATTAAATTTTGTTTTAGATTGATTCACATCTTAGAGACACATAAAGATCAACTAATTCTCTCACACTCATTGGCATGAAAAATTTTTCACGGAAATATTTCAATTGTAGATATATATTACGAATTTTATAATTAATAAACGGTTACCATTAAAGTGGTTGTTTATTTGAAATTAGTAGAAGTTCTTAATATTTTATATATGTGAGATAGTAATACATGAATTGAGAATTATGATAAATAAATAGGATCTACGAAAGTGGTCTATTTATTTTGAGTCATTAGAATATTCTCAATGTATCATGTATGGATTGTTCTTCATAAATGTATACTAGTAAAGGTTTGTTACTCATAAGGAGATTTACCTTTAGATATTAGTAACACTTAAATTAATTCATGAGAAGAGATATCAAAGATATTCACCGGTTTAAAGGGAAAAATATAATATCTTGAATTCTCAAGTGTATTAATTGAGAGAACAATATGTTGTAAAGAGGTTAGTTGTATGTCTTAGCCGAAAGACAAGACACAAGTATGTTTTGTGCTCATGAGATAATTATTAAAAAGAGAATAAAAATGTGAATCAAGTTATTTTAATCTTTAACTATGTGGGAAACGATTATTTTTTCAAATTTGGTCATAGTTAAGGTGATCATGATTTTTTTTTATCTCTGGTTGACTTGAAATTTGATTGTTCCATTAAAAATCGGTTAGATGGGTTTAGGTAGTTTGTCAGATTAAAATTTGCTTTGAATATTTGATAAGATCATTCTTTATACCAATTATGTGTATGTTAAATTTGGAACATGATTGCATATGGTTATTTAACATGAATTGATATAAGAATGTAAGTCATATTGTTTTAATTCATAAAGATGCTTAAATCACTTGAATTTGAATTTGGTCATAGATTTGGAAATAAATATTTGTATAGACTCCAATTGACCTGAAATTTGGTAAGTTCATTAATAAAAGTCTAGTAAAAAGTAGTCATTGCTATGTGATTATATTTTTCTTTGAGGTCGTTAGAATGATTTTAAAGTTGTTCTTTGGAATTAAAATGTGATTTAGTATGAATGACATCCTTTATATTGATTTTATTTATGTTATATGTGGTACATGATCACAGATGATGAGTTAACATAAATTGATATATGATAAGGATGTAGATCTATTCATTTTTTCTTAAATCGTTTGAATCTGAATTTGATCATAGATTTGGAGATAAATGTTGTTTTTGAACTCCAATTGATCAGAAATTCAGTAGATTCATCAGAAACTATCAAATTTAAAATACTCATTGTTATGTAGTGATTTGGTAATTTAAGATCGTTTAGATGATGATTTTAGATAATTTTTGTATCTTGAAAAATTAATTTTACCGAAAAATTACTTGACTATAATATAGTGGTGATAGAGTTTGTTCTCTATGGTCTTGATGACTAAATTTTAGTGAAGTATTAAGTTCATGTGTTGGCTTAGACCTTCCTCCATAACGGATGAAATTAATACAAGTCATTAAAGTTTAATCTCTAGTTTTGGTTATCTGTATTGACTCTACTAAACTGAGTAATATTTGATTGGATCAATGGATCTAGGGATAATGATATTCACTTGACTTAAACTAACATATACTCTCCATCTGAGTTGGCTTTTGTTCTAAATTTGTTGAAGTGAATATCTGACACCATATATATGTGTTGCATGAGTAGTCATTTTTTTTATCAAAATTTATTGTTCAAGATGCATAGATATCTAAAAGGCGTGTTTTGAATTTTAATATTCAATGTATACATAAACATGCTTACCTTTTGGAATTTTAGAATTTTGTTCTTTATTCTTAATTCATTATCTATTTGACAAAATGATGATATATGATAAGAATTACTGAGCGGGAAAATCTTAAATTCTATTATGACCAAACAATGTTTTCAACCAAATTGATCATAGTTTTGGAATTCAAAAAAAAAAAAAAAGAACTCTGATTGATCTGAAATTTGGTAGATTTATAAAAACGATCTAGTAAGAAATTAATTTTTTTGGATCGTTATATGATTTTTGGTCATAATTGATTAAATAGTAGTGAAGTATTAGTTTTATGTGCTGGCTTAGACCTTCCTCCCTAACGGATGAAATTGATACAAGTCATTATGTATTTAATTGTCTAGTTTTGATAATCTATATTAACTCTCCTAAACTGAGTAATATAAGATTGGATCAATGTAGCTAGAGGATTTTCACTTGACTTAAACTAACAGTAGATTCTCCAACTGAATTAGGTCTGTATAAGTTTATGGAGTGAATAATCGGTCATTGTACATGTGTATTGCATGAGTAGTTCTCCAATCCCAACGATTGGCTATTCGAGATGCATGGATATATATGTATAAATGAGCCCTGAATTTCGTTATTCGGGATTATTCGAAATATTATGATCTATTTAAAGTATTGTGTCTCATATTCTCAATAGACTTTACACACCCACTTAGTACTACTTAAGATTTTCTCTTGGTAGAGATAAGATATTAACTTAATGAATGCATTGTGTATGTACCTTATGTTAGAAGAAATTATTTTTTCAGTTTCTAACCAGATAAGAGATGAGTATATAATATATTTTTGTAACTCTTCTACCATTGAGTTTGATAAATATTTTATTTCTTGTGGTATATTGATGCATGATTATTTCATAAGTATGAGAGAATTAAATTATACTAATCTGTCTCATAAGGGAAAATATCTTTTAAATTGAATGAGACTTATCTGTACGTTAGGGTCTAAGTCATTTATTCTGAATAGAATTTTGAGGTTGGTTAATGGATGGACAAAACTGTTCATTGAAAGTGAAGTCACTACCAACATGTACGTTTTGTTTAGAAGGAAAAATGACTAAGAGACCTTAGTTTTCCTCTTAAAAATGATTTAAGAGGTAGTGATGATAAGTTATAATTAATCTATTCTGATTTGTGTAATAAATGAGCACATGGGCAAAAGGTGAATTTGAGTTTTTGAGTTTTCAAGAAAATTACTCGTGATATAAATATATTTTTTGATGTTTTATAAGTCTAAATGTCTTGATAAACTCAAGATATTTAAAACACATGAAAGTATCATCATGAAAAATATATAAAGTCAGTACAATCTGATTGTAGTGACGTAAACCTCTTAGCTCATAAGTCACTTATCTTATAGAATAATTGTCTTTCAATTGTCTACACTAGACGCTCTATAATAGATTGGTGTAGAAGAGAAAAGAATTAGACGCTTATAAAGTTGATGAGATTAATTATTGACTTATTATTAGTTAATTTGTTTTTTTTTTGGGATAGGTTCTAATAACTACATATTACATTCTGAATTCAGTTTCTTTCATATTAGTACCTTGAGCAACTATAGAACTAGTTGGATTTGACGTAAGTCTAATATGTGACATGTTCAGATGTAGGATTGTCCAGCACATGTGCTGAGTGGGAGAATAAGAAAAAGAATTAAGAACAGAATGTGTGTGTTAATTGGATATCCTAAATAATGAAACAAGGTTTATTATAATGTCCTAAAGAAAATAAGTCAATTGTTAACACAACTTTTTGATTTCTAGAAAAGGGTAATTTTAGTAAACCATGTTCCTAGAAGTAAATTATCTTTACGGGAATTGAACATAGAAATAACAAATAAGTCAATTGTAAATTCATACGCTCAAGAACATCTAATGGTATGTCAGAATTGACGTCCCATTGCACTTAAGTAGTGGGAGAAACGTTACTAGACATAATAAAACTACTATCTCAAGTAGTTGGAGTGATGTTGAGCAAATTAAAAGAACACTTCATGAGAAGTTGTTAATATTTCATTATCGAAAGATTTTGAAGAAAATATTAAAACTCAAGAACATGAAAGTGTGATTATAATAGTAGTACTTAGTCGTAGTGGGAGAATCATAACGAGACTGAGTTGTTTTATATGCTTGAGGTTATAACAGAGATCCTAAAAAGAAGTACACTCTTGGAGGGTTTCATGATAAGGTCGCTCAAGATCTAGTACAAAATCGATTTGTTACGACGAAGCACTACTAGACAAAATTGCATGAGAAATAGCTTGGCAAATTTTCTTTCGATAAGAAATAAAGGAATGCCTGCAAAAGTTGTAAATGCATAGTTAAGAGTCTAAGTGGGAGATTGTTAGGGTATATACTATTAATCATGTGTTTTGACATAGTATTCTAACAATTTTCACGAATAATATCTAAGTGGGAGATTGTTAGGGTATATACTATTAACCATGCATTTGGATATAGTACATTATAACAATTGTGATGGTTAAAAGTCTAAGTGGGAGATTGTTGGGATATATACTATTAACCATGTGTTAAGAAATAATATTTATTAGAGAATAAATATTTGCTCAATTTCAATAGATCATATATTCGTTTATGGTGTCTATTTACTTATATAGTAGATGATTTAGTGTGTAGAGTTCTAGCTTATACACAGAGGATTAAATCATCGGTTCTTATAAGTATAAAGTTTTGGTTCACAACCTAGGATGGAAATTGGACATGCCATCGGGTACGATTGTAGCACAAGATTATATGTAATTTGTCCTGATTATGGGAACGGTATAGTTCGAACTTCTTGTGCTAGTACATTTTGTATGTATTGAACGAGACCGAGTAGAGATAGTTGTTTAGACTGACTGACAAAAACATATTCTCTAAACTATTAAATGTACTTATATTCTTAATCCTGATATAACTATTATGATCTGTATATATTAATTGTCGTTTTGATTTATTAAAAGGTGAGATTCTGAGATGGGTCAATATGCCTGGTAAGTTGGATGATAATAATATATATTGGTGAAATAATAAGTTAGTTGATGGAATCCATGTCTCGTTATAGAGATTGATTGATATGCCTTTTTGAGAAACTTATAAGTTTTCATTGTGTCAAATCTTGCAAGTGGATTTATGAATCCGACACATGAAATAAGTTAAGTAGTGCTCTAAAGGAAATTAATCATTAAGTTAAATTCGTCAGTAATTTAATTTATTGATTACTATCTGAAATCTTAACATGGGGAATTACATAAGTGTTTAATGGGAAATTACGAAATAGAGGAGTGCAATTACGAATTTCTAGTAGAATGATTTGTAATTTATTATGGTAAGAATAATTCAAATTAATTATTTGGAATTATTTCCATAATAGGAAGCCTCGGTAATTAATTCTGTGGTCCCTATAGTGCCCATATTTAACTAGAACTCAGAATCCTATTTCTATGCAAAAAGGAAGAATAATATGGGTTTTTCTAGTCTTCTAGAAAAACTAGGTTTTCTAGTCCTTTTTGGATTAGGAAGACATCTCTATAAATAGGGATTCTCTTAACCTAGAAAAGAGAGGATTAGTATTCTATTCAATGCTTGCCCACCCAAGTATTGAGAGAGTTCGGATGTGACTTGGGATCACTGTAGAAGACCATAGCTATCTTGTAGATTCGCTTGAAGATCCGTTTAACTTGGAGATTCGCTTGAAGCTATTCGCTCACGCTTCAAGAGGTATTTATCGGATTAAATTTCTGCATGTTTATGTGTTCTAGCATGATTATGTATTCTAGCATAAACGTTATTGGTTATCTATTATTCATGATCAAAAGTTTAATAAATCTTCAAATTTCGACCGTGCCATATAATAGAAACAAGAGTTAATGGTCATCTCATCAAGTCACATTTTTTTTTTGAAGAAAATCAAAATTACAAAGAAATGTGGAAATGTGACCTTTTGAGATTAAAAACTAAAAGTCATGATCATCTCAGACATCAAATTCCAAGAAAAAACTTTTTTAAAGAGTTATATTAGTATCAAAACAATCAAATATGATATTAGAAGCTATTAAAATAAATCTCGAAAGATCATAAGTAAGAAAATAAATAAAAAATATATAAAAACATACATAAATATTTTACATAATTCGATCAATCAACTTACATCTACAAGATGAGATGATCAATTCACTATATAAAAGAGAGTTTACAACATCCAATGAAATAATCGCACACTTGTTCTCCTCTTATACAAAACTCTCAAAGCTTCAAGGACTATACATGGTAAATGTTGTCAAGTTAGAAAAACTGAACCTCTATTTATAGAATCGGAGACATTAGGCAAGTATTCAATTATGATAAAGAAATCAATCCAAATAGCCAATAAGTTCTCAATAAATGATTATACATATTCAATCAATGCATTTTAACACAAAATCTTAACTGATGATCTACTAAGCTGCTAGGATTAGAAACAATCAAACTAATCGTGGATCTACTAAGCTAAAGAGGAAAAATAAAAAGAAAAGTGGCATTATACAAAGAACAATAATTTAAAAAAGGAAATTAAAAGTTGTTAAAATTAGAAAGAAACGAGGTCATCTAAATAAAGAAAAGGACAAACATAGTTGCAATATTTGTCATGGCTGGAAACCTCCATTGCCTCGATATCAACACCTTTTGGGCAATTGCTTCAATTTTATCTTCATCAATCAAGATAAGTAAATACTGTAGATAAGGTCTAAATTATTTAGCAAAATGATGTGGAAAAATTATTTTTTTAATAATTTTTTTCCTTATCCTTCACTTGTCATTTGGTATTAGTTTTAACAACTTTACTACTATAAATTGAGCCTCTTTGCCTCAACCATTTGCATACACAATTCATCATTTGCAATTGTATAGGTACTACACAAAAGAATTTTTTTTTTTAAAAGTTCTAGCCATGGCTGCATCTTACTCAGTTCCTTCAATGGTAAGATCTCACTATCTTGACAATTTTTTTTTTTGTATGGAGCGACATGATCATTTAATTGAAATATTTTTTAATTTTTCTTTCTTGCTTAGTATTTCCTTCGTGTCACATTTAAATTGTTAGTTATTGTGACTTATAGTACGTACTTTTCAAGTATATTTATTAGACTCTTGTAATTCAATCTGTGTCAGATTATGGAAGAAGAGAGGAGATTTGAAGCAGAGGTAGCAGAGGTGCAAGCATGGTGGAACACAGAGAGGTTCAGGCTAACAAAGAGGGCATATTCAGCTAGGGATGTGGTGGCACTAAGAGGAACTATGAGGCAAAGTTATGCATCCAATGAGTTAGCTCAGAAGCTATGGAGGACACTCAAGACACATCAAGCTAATGGAACAGCATCGAGGACTTTTGGTGCACTTGACCCTGTTCAAGTTACTATGATGGCTAAGCATTTGGATACTATTTATGTCTCTGGCTGGCAGTGTTCTTCAACTCACACAAGTACTAATGAACCAGGGCCTGATCTTGCTGATTACCCTTATGATACTGTTCCTAACAAAGTGGAACATTTGTTTTTTGCTCAGCAGTATCATGATAGGAAGCAGAGAGAAGCAAGAATGAGCATGAGCAGAGAGGAGAGGGCAAGAACCCCTTTTATTGATTACTTGAAACCTATCATTGCTGATGGTGACACTGGATTTGGTGGTGCAACTGCTACTGTTAAGCTGTGTAAGCTTTTCGTGGAGCGCGGTGCTGCTGGTGTCCACATTGAGGATCAGTCCTCTGTTACTAAGAAATGTGGTCATATGGCTGGTAAAGTTCTTGTTGCTGTAAGTGAACATATTAACAGGCTTGTGGCTGCAAGGTTGCAGTTTGATATCATGGGGACTGAGACAGTCCTCGTGGCTCGTACTGATGCGGTTGCAGCCACATTGATCCAAACCAATGTGGATACAAGGGATCACCAGTTCATTTTGGGTGTTTCCAACCCGAATCTCAAGGGCAAGGGTTTGGCTACTCTTTTGTCTGAAGCTATGGCTGCAGGCAAAACAGGGCCAGAACTTCAAGCCATTGAGGATAACTGGCTTGGAATGGCTGAACTCAAGACATTTTCTCAATGTGTCACTGATGCAATCAAGAAAATGAACCTCGCGGAGTATGAGAAGCAGAGGAGGTTGAACGAATGGATGAATCATTCGAGCTATGAGAAATGTCTCTCGCACGAACAAGCTAGGGAGGTTGTTGAAAGACTTGGCCTTCCTAATCTCTTTTGGGACTGGGACTTGCCTAGAACCAGAGAAGGGTTCTACAGGTTTCAGGGCTCAGTAGAGGCTGCAATTGTTCGCGGATGGGCTTTTGCCGAGTACTGTGATCTAGTCTGGATGGAGACATCAAGTCCTGATATGGTGGAATGCACAAAATTTTCTGAAGGAGTTAAGACGCTAAGGCCTGAGCTGATGTTGGCTTACAATCTGTCTCCGTCATTCAATTGGGATGCATCAGGAATGAATGATAACCAAATGATGGATTTCATTCCAAGAATAGCCAAATTAGGCTATTGCTGGCAGTTCATTACTTTAGCTGGTTTCCATGCTGATGCACTCATCGTCGACACGTTTGCCAAGGATTTCGCCAGGAGGGGAATGTTGGCCTATGTGGAGAAAATACAAAGAGAGGAGAGGAGCAATGGTGTTGATACATTGGCTCATCAAAAATGGTCTGGTGCTAATTACTATGATAGAGTTCTAAGGACTGTCCAGGGAGGCATCACTTCAACTGCTGCTATGGGCAAAGGTATTAAGTTTTATGCGTTTTTTACATGTCAGTGTATAAAACTTAAAACTTCAAACACGAATTATTAGTAACGTTGTATTCGAAATATGGTGATTACAGGTGTAACTGAGGAGCAATTTGAGGCAAAATGGACAAGGACTGGAGCAACAAACTTAGGTGATGGAAGTGTGGTGATTGCAAAGTCAAGGATGTAAGAGAAACAAAAAAAAGAAGTGATTTCTTTTGGAGTATGAAGATTTGTGGAGCTTTGGAACTATCTCAACTTTTAAGTTGTGAACTTCAAGTACAATAAAAGATGTTTTTTAAGCATTTTAAATAATTCTTCAGGGATTTGAATCATTTTGGGCATTATTTTGACCTTCAAATTGCCTAGTAGTGTTATCATTTGTATCTTTTATCTATATTTGGAATTCCAAGTTGTGCTAAAGTTTTCAGTTGCTTATTAATGGATTTTTTTTTTATGCTTTTTCGTAACTTATTATTCAAATTATAAAATTCTGGCAACTAATTACATTATTAAGATACAATTTCACAAGAAAAATGAAGATACATAGAAGAAAGTTTGAAGGATTAACAGCAAGTAATGTGTATTCTGAGTTAACTAATTTACTTCTTCCAAGGTTTGATCACAGATAGAACGATAATCGCGGCGATAATTAGAAGCAAAATAATGGCGATCATCATACATTTTCTTGATTTTTTCTGCAAGCTCTTTGCAGTTTGAAGTGCATCTGTACCCATATTAACATGATCCACTGCATATCTCACCTGTAAATCCAAAGGAACAAATTTAAAAGTTAAGACCGTTAATCAACTGGTTAAATTACATTGATAATAAATAAAATTATGTATAATATAGATGTAGGTAACTTAAATCCAAATCATAATGGATATTAGGGGAAGTTACGTAAGTACTAACAAATGAGTAAAATATTCTACAACCTATAATTATTAATTAAAATTACATAGAACTTATGAATGAGAAATCCATTAGGTAGGAATTTTTTTTATAAATAAGGAGATTGAATCTGATAGATTATATATTTCTTCCTTCAATTAAGATTTAAGTCAACTAAATATGAAGAATATTTAATATAATTTTTTGGTTACCACAAAATTTCCATTCTGGTACTATCTAATTAGGAAACATTCTCATACAGATGAGTTAGTTGTCTATTTTTTCAAACATCAATTCCAACTTAATTCTTTATTTTATTCTTTAAAAAAGAATTTTTTTTCTTTCTTCTTAATATTATATTATTATTTTTATTTCCTTTTTATTTTCTTAATTCCATAATATAAATCTTTTTTTTATGAATAATCATCCTATATAATTTCATGCAATATAAAATTTTAATTTTATGAATTTTTTTATTTAATATTAAATTACATATCATTCTAAATTTCTAAAGAACAACTACGAATAATTGAAAAAAGAAATCAACAAGCACAATCGCAATCACAATCAGAACTTCTTTAAATCATACACTAATTACTTTTTCGAATATCGTTAAATCTAGAAACGACTTACCGGATTACTAAAATATTGTTGTGATTTTTAAAATTATTATGTTAAGCATTGTATCTATTGTTATATTGTATTTAAATTATTATGTTATGTATTATATTTTTGAATTAAAATTTTTATCATTAAATTTTGTGCATTCTTCATAGTGGAAATTAATATAAGGCATAATACATATATTGGACCCTAAACTTGACTTCAAATTTTAACTTTGACCTCCAACTTTCATAATGCACTACTAACAGAACTTTCACTATTCAACTTTTAAATAAATAAACACATGAGTCCTACGTGACACAATACACGTAAGACACCACATAGGACAAAAAATGACACGTAGAATGACATGTAGGACATGTGTGTCTATTTGTTCAACTTTATACAAGTTTAAGTGTCTACTTGTGCACACCAAAGTTGAAGGGCATAAATGTGATTCGAAACCAAGTTAAAGGGCATATTTATGTATTATGCCTTACCATAACATCAAATTGTATAACAAAGTGACAATTAAAAAAATATTTAAAATGTTACTAATTCGAGATGAAAGTAGTATATATAAAATAAAATATTTTTAAAAATGTTATATCAAATTTAAAAAGAATTGCATATATTAGAGATTTAATTAATAGCCTTATATAAAAAATAATATGTTAATTACAAAAAAATTAGAAATAATAATATAATATTCAAAAAGTGAAATAATTTGGAGAACTACTATTCAACTCTCTATAACTGGAGAGTAGAGGTTCAAGAAGACATTCTCTATTTTACTCTCCAAATACAGAGAATGGAGAATAAAATAGAGTAGGGTTGGAGATGGTCGTAGACACAATTTGTATTTTCTTTCATTTAATTTCTTCTTCATAAAATTAGGTTAACTTAGAGAAATCCATTAATTTAGTATCTAATTACCTATCTTCCCTTCACTTTTCATTATTACATAACTTATCAGAATTTACGGAAATACATGTATCTAGCGCGTCTAGGTACATGTATTTCGGATATTTAAGGCCAAAATTAGGTGTTATTTGTTTTAGATACACTATATTCGCACATATCTGACTCCCTAGCTCGCCTCTCTCCAATTACGCTCGCCTATCTTCCTTTATTTTGTATTTCAGATACATATATATAGTGTGATAAGCATGTATCTGGGATATATCGACTATCTTGCTCACATTTCTCCCTGTTTTAGTGCATCTTGTACTAAAAATGCATGTATCGAGGTATATCTGACTTGAAACCTACTATGAAATTATTAATTAGTGAGACAATGCAATTATTTCAAAATATAGAGAAAATTTAGAGAATATAATGTCTGTCTAATTAGATAGTTTTTCCCTAAAATTAATTAATCTCTAAACTCTCTCAGTAAAAATACTACCTATTAATAAGGAAGCACAAATGGGTGTACCGAATACTCCCTTCGTTTATCATGATTTTTCTTTTTAGAGTCAATTATAAGAATTTTAACTAACATTATTTAAGATGTATTTTTTCATCATATTGATATGCAAAAAATTGCAATTTATAGTACTTTTCATATAGTTTTCGAATATCTAAATTTTTTGTTTAAAATATCAAATTAATGTAATCTAATTAAACTTTGAGAAGTAGTCAAATTAACTTTCGAAAAGTATAAAATGAGAACTAGAAATGAATGGAGGAAGTATATTGTATGTCATGTTCAATATGTATTTCACTCAAAGGTATTTTGAGCGGTAGTAATCTTAGGTGAGAAAATATTTCATCCATGACACTAGTCATGGCTATATTTCTGCACCAAAAGTGGCTACATTTTGATAAGTTTTTATACACTTAACACTTTTATTTCTCCAAAAAAAAAGTGGTTACTCCATATTTCAAAATGTTAGATTGTAGGTTGTGTCCAATTGGCCCATCGAGAAAGAAAGAGTAACCATTTTTTGTCGTTAGATCTGAGAGAGTTGCTTCGATGGCAAACACTTTTCTATGCTTAGGTGCATCATTCGAGTCACGAAGAAATATAAAAAAGATTTACTAAACTTTGCTGGGTTAGCTAAAGATTTAAGTGAATTCAATCGGATAGACCCCTAATATTTGCTACTCACAAAAAGTAAAAAAAAACAAAAAAAAACTTCAATTTGTATTTATGGTATAACACAACTTGATTTTCAAAAAACACTTTTTACTTTACTTTTTTCGATGATACATAGTCAAACGTACACTTATTTTGTTGAGCAGACTCATTAACATTATGTTTAATGCAATAGTAATACACTAGTAATAATTTATTTATTTGAAGGGAAGAAGATGGTGATAAAAGACTTACACGTAACTTGGGACACCTAATTAAATAACAATAATAATATTATCTTTAATTTTTTAAATTGAAAAAAACAATATATATGTGAACTTCATTAAAATTCACTAATTTGATCAACAATGAGAATAACTAAGGAAAATAGACAAAAAGATGGGGTAATTTTCAACAAAGTATCAAAAAAAAAGGGGAAAATTCATATCAAGTTTCTCTTTAAGCTGTTTTTTATGACTTGTAAATCCTCTATGAGACTATGATATATACTAATCCAACAATAAGCAGACCGTTAACACCAAAAGCTAGTTAACGAAGTGTGGCTAGACGAAAAGGAATATAACCAACAAGGAAGCTATACACAGGCTAACACGACTCGTGTGAATCTTAACTTTTCTATCCCTCAGTAAACCAAAGGCAAACACACGCGTTGCATTCATAACTCGAAGACAAAACAGTTAAGCTCCCTTGTTACTCTTCCAAGGTTGAGATTTAATAATGAAGGGGAGAACTATTATGCCTACTATGATTAAGAAAATTATAATGCCAATAAACATGCATTTTCGAGACCTCTTCTGCAGTTTCTTTGCGCTCTGAAGAGCAATAGCCCCAGATTGGACATAATCAATTGTATTTGTCACCTGAACAAAATTTCCATTGAGAAATTCGACAGAGAGAAGTGGAGACCCTTTCGTTTTTAAATATGCTGAGGAAATAACGGGAGGGTTGAAAACAAACCTGTGTTTCGATATTATCTAACAAGTCTCCTTGAGCTTCAACCAGAACAGCCATATCAAGATATATCTGATGCAGATCAAGAAGTTTTCTCTCAATTTCCTTCACTGCATCGTGTCTTTCCTGAATTTCCTCTACGGTGCTTAAGACCTACAGTGTGAGCATATTTACAGATGAAATAGGGAGGGAAAATGATAACAACATACAAATGTAGCTTAAATTTCTCGAGAGAAAAGGTGAAACACGCAATTTATTAGAAAACACTCAAAAGTATAGAAAATCTATTCGGATTGCAGTCCTGCTTTATACGTGCTGATGAGATTTTTAAAATAAGACTGGGATGTGCGCTCATATATAACACTCATGCTTCCATACTAATTATATAAAGATCTGTGGAATTCGAGCAGTAGTGTATGGGACAAGTTAGTACGTCAAAGGAATTCAAATGAGATCAGCTAGTACTGTTTCTGCTAGTTCAACATGAAGATTAGAATTAACTAACATAGCAACCATGCTTTCCCTACATCTTATATATACCTAGTGAAATAATATGTTGACAAGAAACAAGGAGAAAAGACACCAGAAGTGGATGCCACATAAATTAAGTCCCGAACTCAGAAACAGTAGTACGAGAAAAAATACAGTAGAATAAAGTAGTAAGAGGTACCTGTCCACGTCCCATTCCTTGGATAGCGTTCTGGAAGATTTGTTCACTGTTTCCAGTTTCGATCAGGTTGTTGATTGTCTATCATGATCATTAGAATAAAGATCAGCAAAAAAACAAACTTACTGATCGGGATTATCAATTGCAAGACTTTGCACTCACCTCCTCATCTGGTCTAGTTCCAGTTACTGCTCGGTTGTGAGATAAAAACATGATAAAACCACATATTAGATCAACATATGAATATTCAAATATTGATAAGCACATATCTCAAGTTATATTTCTGTTGGAAAAAGTTTGAGATCCAAACCTGTGATCACCCTTCGCTCTACAACCTCGCGATATTCGTTGTCTATCCTCTGCCTTAATGTCTGGAGGAACATAACTTATAAGCAATTTAATCGAACAAAAGACAGCACAAAGCAAATAACAAGACTTGTATATACCTGAAATTCTGTCATTACATCTCTGAACTTCTTTGTCAAGGCACTGCAGAATGCAGAGGAGCGATTAAAAAATACAAAAAAAAAAACATTTTTTTTTTTAAAAAAAAGAACAAATACACTCATACAATTAAGACTGTTCAAGCACAAAAAGTGGAAAATAACATCAAACAATATTACAAAATTATGTTTATTAATGTACTTGGTCATATTTGTCCTTGATCTGTCAACACTTGTGCCCTTTCCACATCCAGGCTTTTGTCGATTAGCCAAGTTCTAAAGAAAAGATAACGATTAAATTGAACCCAAAAACTGCTTTACTGATCCAAATATAAAAGAATAGTCATAGACAATTACTTCTTTATTTGTTGCTTCTATTTTTGCTTTGACATTTCTTGCAATCTTCCCAACTTCATCTATATCTTTCTCCATCCGCTTCCTTATAGCTGGAAACAAGTAAAAAAATGCTTTCCTGAGAGCTTGTGGTAAGCAGGCTACAGATTACGAAAAAACAAACACTACACAGAGATAAACGAACTTATCAGTGTCGTTTAGTAGTAAAGGACCAAAGGCCAATATTCTCTTCGGTTATAGATAAACTTATCTATATTAATATTTCTCAAGTGCATTATAGTAAATGGATTGAAAAAATAGTAACCTACTTTTGAGTTTTGACTGAGAACCTTAACAATCTTAAGAGTTATATTTCACAATATAATAACAACTTAAAGGTAAAAGAGATGAGAACAATAAAAGTTTATAGTGAATCTGTTAGCTATACAAGACATAATGAAATAGCACTTATCTGACCTTTCATTGCTGATGCTTTAGTTACAGACTTTGTTTCCTCATTAGCATCCTGAAAGATAATTCCAATTAGTAAATAATCTCTGACCAGAGAAACGGTAAAAAAAATGTCGATCAGATAGAAATGATTAAACTGACATGTGCAATTTATCGCTAAACTAAATCATTTTATTTCAAAATGCAAAGTGTGTAATAAAGGCAAAAGTGAAACCTGATTATTCTCCAGTACTTGTGACAACAAATTCAACAATCTATAAACTGATTATTCTCAGATTGGCAACCAGGATTATATTTTTCCATCTGGGAGGAGTGACTTGATTCGTTTTTTTTCTTCATCAGTTCTCCTATAGTTGACCCCATTCTAAACTGTTTATTATCCTATTCCGTTCCTTGAATGTCATATTCCTCAACATACAATCCAACAGAATCACAAGACTAAAGCAAGCAACCCAATTGTTCTTATGTTCTCTACTAAAAGTTCCGATCTTTTGCAGAATGAAAACAAGTATACATCTTCTAACACTTCTTCTTAAGTAACAGACTTATTCAGTACATTGCGGAGGTGTTATTTCGACCATATATAAATCAGGAGAAAAACAAAATAATGATTTAACTAGGACTATTTGACCTTCAACACTACAATTATTATCTTGATTCCTTACGAAATATTGCCTAGTTAGCTCTTATCAACTACTAAGTATTTTCTCAGACTGGCAACCAAGATTGTCTTTTGAGCCCAAAAGAACAAGCAACTACCTCGACTATTTCGGTAAGTACCTACCACTTCCAAGGCAGAGAAGAAATTGCCTCTCAGTTTTGTCTCTATTGGAATTTGAATCCTGATATGAAACCAACTAAACTGTTATCAATTTCTTTTTAGCCAAGAGACATCTTTAGCACACTGGGGAGATGTATTGCTCAATTTTCAGGATTGATTTTCCTGAAAATTTAAAGCACGTACAGCAGGCCTGAATTAAGCCAAGAAATTATACTTGTTGCATATGCAGTTCCTCAAAAGAAGAAAGTACCAATAGATCTAAATGGCTTCTGAACAGCAATTAAAGCTAAAAGAAAAGGCAAAGAATTTGTATGAATGATACCTTAAGGGTCTTCAGTAAACCAGATAGTTTATCGACCTGTTTCTCGATTTCTTGTATCTGCAAGATTATGTCAGGAGCAAGGAGATGGGAAGATAAGACTTTTCAAACATTGGTACTTATAGTTTTATCTTTAGATGACAACTGCACTACTCTGATAATCTCAAAAACTAACTCAGGGGTCAGTGAAGCAATACCTGCTTGTTAAAGCTGTCGATTCCAGAATCTGACTGGCTCCTCGTAAATCGGTTTCCCATCTCGATATCAGATTCTTTGGAAGCATTATCTTTGCCAGCAACGAAACTTGAATCCTGAAACAAGAACAGAAATTACATGACAATAAACTTCAAGATCACATCATCCCCCTTGCTTGAAATCAAATAGTGATCAATGTACAACCTTCATTACAAGTGCTTGTAGTACAAGATAATGTGATATAGATAAAAATTATCATGAAAACAAAGAAACAAAATCCAATCTTATTAATGAATCTCCAGTTAGCTTCGTTGAATTGCACCTAAGGATGTGGCCTAGTGGTCAATGAAATGGGTTCAGAATCATGAGGTCACAGTTTCAAATCTCAATCAAAGGTATAAATACGTGATTTCTTCTAACAGTCCAAACCTTGATGGATAGATGGACAGAGTTAGGGGTATGCTGTTGGAGGGTGTAACAGGAACCCCGAGATGCATTCAAGTTGACCCGAACAACACAATTATCAAAAAAAAAACTAAGCTTTGTTAAATTACAAAATAAGTTAAGAACAGCTAGCAGGAAACACAACAAAAACCAAGTAAATAAATGGGATATGAAGGAGTAACCTTAGTTCTAGACTCCAAACTCTACCACCTACGAAAAGATTGATATTACTTGTTAAATAACCAAGTATTCAGTTCAGGGGCGGAGCCAAGTAGTGCCGACGGGTTCATTTCAATAGAAAATTACACTTTTTATACATAACTAAAACTATTTTTTATGAATACATAGTAAATGTTAAACCCCTTCGCTTCTTCGTGTATTTACTTCCTCACATTTTGAACCGCTTAATGAGGATCCTGACACTGATTGATACATATGATACACCACAAGAACTTACATAAAAATCCGATCTTTTCAAACTTCACAAGACCAGTATAAGCAAAACTTAACATACAAAATTAAACAAACGCAAAACTCATGTAATACAAAAACCGAAATTACACATAGTTAAACTTAACCATGTTTATACATGATTAGAATTATATTTTTTATGTATACATAGTATACGTAAAACCCCATCACCTTCTTCGTGTGTCTACTTGCTCACATTTTAAACCCCTTAATGAAAATCCTCGCTCCAGTTTATACAAATGATACACCACAAGAACTTACATAAAAATCCAATCTTTTCAAACTTCACAAGACTCTTATAAGAAAAACCTTAAAACAAAATCAAAATAACACAAGACTCATGTGATACAAAAACTGAAATTATACATAGTTAAACTTAACCATTGTTTATACATGATTAAAATTATATACATAATAGATGTTGAACCCCTTCCTTCTTCGTGCATTTACTTGCTCACATTTTAAAACCCTTAATAAAAACCCCGACTCCCAGTTAACACATGACACACAACAAGAACTTAACATAAAAATCCAATCTTTACAAACTTACACCACACTAGTATAACCAAAACTTAACATACAAAATTCAATTAACAGCAAAATTAAACAAAAGCAAGACACATATTATAGAAAAACTGAAATCTTGGAAGCAAAAACAACAAAAAAGTTCATTCTTTTATTTCCCTGTAATCAAAACAACAAATAAAAGGGTCAAGAAAATAAACTAACCGCTAGAAGATCATTCATATTTTCCAAAAATTAGTGAAAGAAAGAGTTTATGGCCGTCTAAGAAGAATTAGTGCTTGTTGATGATGATCGAAAGACAAAAAAAAAAAAAAAAAAAAAAAAAAAAGTTAAACAACAGAGTGGCAATATTTTAGGAGTATTTTTTTGTTTTGTGGGGATTTTTCTTTGTGTATGTAAATTTTGTCTTTGTATGGGCCGGGTGACCGGCGTGACAATGGGAAGACGAGAATGACGAGAAAAAAATAGAAACAAATTAATAGGTGTTGTTTAATTTATGTGATATTATTTTATATTTTTAAAAAAATATATATTTTTATAATTTTTAAATAAATTATAAATATAAATATTTATGTAATTATAAATTATGATAATAAATTTATTTTATTATTATAGAATAGACTAAAAAAAATGAGATCACATAAAAACTTTAGCTATTCTAAAGTTGGCTTTATATAACTATATAAATATAAAAAACTTGCAACGAAAAGCGTTACGATCAACAAAAGTGGGAAATTATCAAAAGGGAATAAAATAATCAGTATGATAAAGTTTTGAAATAGATTTTTTATTATTTTGCATGTATCTAGGTAAAAATTTCTTATTTTACCAGCTAATCTATAGTGGAACAAAATTTAAAATCAGTTTTACGTTTAAGATCTTTTTTAAAAAAATATATATTTTTGTAAAACGTGATGTCGTGTGATATAAATTTTAAAAAGAATTTTGAGTAGTAAGTAATATTTGATCAAAATTTTTAAAAGGTGTTTTTAAGTGTATTTTTCCAGAAGTGATTTGCAAAAGAAATTACTAGAAAAACTATTACTTTTTTTTAATTAATATATTTCTATTAAGATATTTTCAATAATTTTAATTTTTATTTACTAGTGTCACAGAGAACCAAATAAGCCCCTATAGCTCAGTGGTAGAGCGTCAGTCTTGTAAACTGAAGGTCTGTAGTTCGATCCTGCATGGGGGCACTTTTTGCCTTTTTTTTGTATGTCACATTTAAATTTCCGTATTTTCGATTTTAATTTGTTTGTCTTGTTTGCTTATTGTTTTATTCAGAAAAATTGTATATTTTTAAAATTCATATCTCACATAATATTTCTATTATATAAAAGTAAAAAAATATTCTTGTATATTAAACTTAATCTAAATTTAAGATCATAAATTTTTAAAATATTCATCCCAAATCATGTCATTTTTTGTGATATGGACTGGACTACTTGTGGCCTAATGAGCCTGAAATTAGGCCCAGAAACTCCTTGAAGTTGTTAAATGTTCTAATTAAATCAGCACAAAAATTTGGTCAACATTAACCAGCAGAATGCCACATAAAAAAGGTCCAACAATATGAACTTAATTTTGATTTTAGTAACTAATCACACACTAATTAACAAAAGATAAGTCTATGTTCAAAATACACATTAGATGGTTTAATTTAACAACTTTTTTCAAAGAGAAAATCAAAATAAAGATCAAACCCCCCTTGTATTAATACCAATTTTCTCCAAGTAAGTTCATCACAAAATATTTTATGACACCTAAATATCTCTAGCTTCCCTTTAAAGAATGTACGTAAAGCTTATCCCATATTAAGAAGGTGGAAAGGTTATTTTCGATAGACTTTTAGCTCAAAAAAAATGGAAGGACCGAGACACAAAATTTCGAAGAGAAATTTCAAGATTTGTTGTGGTGTTACTCTACTTTTATCAATTATTCTTATAATTGTCTCAATCACTTTGTTCCATACTATTCTCAAGCCCAAAAAACCTCAAATCATTCTCCACCCTATTTCCCTAGATGAGATTGAATCCCAAATCTTGTCGGGATTAAGCCTAAACGTGTCATTAAGGTTGATAATCACGATTAAGAATCCGAATTATGGTAGCTTCAAATTCGAGGACTCGATAGCTTCGCTTATTTACCATGGTAACAATTCAGTGGGTGAAATAGTAATTGAACATGGAATTGTTCCATCTAAGGGAGAGTTAAATACAAGAAGTTATGCTAATATTACTGGGGACAAATTGGTAAAAAGTCCTTATTTTATTAAGGATATTGAGGCTGGAAGTTTGAATTTTACATCCTATTTAACTTTGCATGGTAAAGTAAAGATGCTCAAAATTTTCAAGATTCATGCAACTGTTAATAGCTATTGTCACATTTCAATTTTGGTTCATTCTCATCTTGATATTCAATTAAGATGCCATTCCAAAGTCAGGTTATAATTTATGCTACTCGAACTCTTTAAAAGTATAGACAGTACGTGTCGAATTGGAGGATCAGACATGAATATGAATGTGAAAATATTTTGGGAGAATTCGAGTCAAGTTATTGTTAATCGTTGTGTATATTTTCTCTAATGTGTGTATAATAATAATTTTTATTTTCCTCCCCTTGTTAAATGACTCAACTTGTTTTTGTTGGATTTATTAGGTTAACATTATGTTGCGTTCAAATGAATCGTTGCGCATCATGCAGAAACTTAAGCAAATCATGTTAAATCAGACTACACGTAAAACTATACTAGAAGAAAGATATATTATTAGATGAATTGGTCAATTGATCCACATAATTGAAAATTAATATTAAGCATAGAATTTGTAGAGAGAAAAATATGTTCATAAATAAATTTTTAAATATCTACATTGTGAATGTTATTATGTTCTTAATTTTCAATATGAAATCTCAAACTTTTACGCTAAGGAAAGAAAGGGATTATATTTTCTTTTAAAAAAAATAAAAATAATTATGATAATGTTTTAACTTTCATTCAAGAAAAAAATAAAATCCGAATATGATTAAAAAAAAAATCAAGACAAAACCTAACACCGAGGTAGATTCAATCATGAAAAAATGCAAATTGGAAAACGAGACAAATATTTTCTAGTTTTCACTTTCCCCTTTCTAGAAATTAGAAAGAGTAAACTAACAATAAGAAACAAAATATAAACAAGAATATCTTGACTTCTAAAATATAATATGGAGTATATGAGTAGACTTCATTAATAAGATTATGATTAATATCTAATATTATTCCACTATTGTGCTATCGATAATTTTTAAAATCTATAATTTTAATTACAATTTTTTTAATCGAAGGTGCATTAGAAATAATCTCTTTATCTTACGAGATACTTCTTCTGTTATATCTTATTATATCCTCAATTAATTACTTTGAAAAAGATAGTGCTTCTTGAAAATTGTAAATTTTAATTTATCCACTTCATAGTTAATAGGGGTAAAATGAAAAATTTACTATGTTAATTATCATGTTTTTAATAAATGTGTCAGTTCAAAAGTAAAAATATAATAAGGGACGGAGGAAGTATTACCGTTTACTCCCTCTGTCCTAATTTATATGACACCGTTTATGTTTTGAGAGTCAAACAGTTTAAATTTGACTGGAAATATCTTCAATTTTTTTTATATGAAATTTATATATTTGTAAACTACGTAAAAAGTATTATGAGTCACAATAATTGATAATTCAAAATAATTAAAAGAACTATGAAAAATTTACGGTCAAGATTGACTTATTTAGCTCTTAAAATCTGAAAAATGACATATAAAATAGAATGAAAGTATTATAATATAATATGATTCCAATAATCCAATCATTAGAGCCGGCGGACGGCCGATGATTAAATCTAGGCCATTTAAGTTCTTTTGCTTAATTCCATTCAATCCTTTTTGAAAAACTAAAACAAAGTATTTTTAAATCACATATTATATCATAGATACCAAATCTGATCAAGATTTTGTTCTCTTATAAATTACATAATTTATTCAATAGTTAGTTAGAAAATTGTTGTCCTGTGGGAACAGTCCGAAAATGAAAATTTCCAACCATAACACATTTTAATAATTGTCTTTAGAAAGAGGGGAAAAAATAGAACTAGTTAATTTTGGTTAAAATATAATACTCATTTTCCGTCCTTATTTACTTGTCAAATAGTCCTAATATGATTTTTTCTTTTACTGGTCATTTTTTGATAAATCAAGAAGGGACAATATTTTTTTATTATTATACCCTTAATTTATTAGAACTGAGTTAATGTCTTTAAAAAATATAGTGAATAAATATATTTGAGACCATATTCGTCAATACTATCAAGCTTTTGTCACGGTCTTACGGATATTAAATTAAATTAAATTAAGAAGCAAAAGTTGCTAGAATTAGTACAATAGTATTTAAAAACATGTTTTATTTAAGTGAACATGTTTAGACTAAATTCAGTGAACCAAATATTTAATGAACGGAAGACAAGTTGCGACGTGCATTATTACATTACTTAATAATGATGGTTTCATTTCTTGTGTCATTTAGCGGGAAACACAAAAGTAATTACTTTTGTTTTAGCTTGTTTTCTGCTAGTTATTTTTAATAATTTTGAATTGTTAACTATCATATCGTGTAATTATATTTTATCCAGTAAATTTTTTATAAATTAATATTCGATAAATTAATAATTTCTCTAAAATAATATTTTTCTCCGGTTCCGACTTGGGCCAATGGAAAAAATTATCAATTTCGATAAGATAATAAGATAACATATTTTCAGAAGACCCCTATATAAATATATAGTCCCATTAATATCATAAATTAATAATTTTTTAAAAGTACAAATATATCTAAGACAATTTAGTGAAATATGATTTTATTGTATTCTGTTTTTTTCTTAAAATTTAAATATAGGTCAAGTTTATCTCTAACTTCTCTTATTGCATCCAAGAGTTCTGGTGTTGTCTTTTCGAACTGCACCATAAAATGTGAAGAGCTCTAAATGTGATAAGCGTTTTTTTATGCGTGATTGGTTCCAAAGATATAGCATAATCTCCAACTTCATCATTATTATTGATTTTTCCGTGGTATTCACAATTTTTTCGAAGCTCTAGACCTCTGAACATATATCACTTTCACCCGGATAATTCAACAGGTTATTGACATTCATTTTATTGTAGTAACCGAGATTATTCGTCAATAACCTCAAATACATGAATGACGTTTTCACAAGTAGGTTCATTTAAATTCTTTGAGACTGCATCCCCCGAATTGCACAGTGTCGAAAACAACTTGCTATTGTCTTGGATATATTTGCTATCCAAACAGGGATTGCAAAATTGATAGAATCCAAAAAATTAATCTTTCCTTGATTAGTTTGTCCCACTTCATAGTCTTCTAATATCCTACGATAAAATCTGTTCGATTATACATATTGAAAAGCTCTTATTATCCCAACATCACAAAGTTGAAATTAATAAGATACAATGATTTTGATGTATTCGTTGTACTTTATGTATACTTTTTTTAAAATGTGAAATCAATAAATATGATACATAAATTAGTAAGATACAATGATTATGATATATTCAAAACTAATTCATTAAATCTCAAACAGTTCTTTAAATTAATAAATATTAATTTATCGATTAAATAATATCTCTATAAAATAATAAAATTTCATGATCCCACCTATATTAATTTATAGAGGTTTTACTATATGTAGTCTCTAAATATGTGAATTTTATATCAGAAAAAGTTGACGATTTTATATTCAAATTCACACAAAATATTAGTTAGTTTGATCTTTGTACTATGAATTAAATAAACAAATTGAAACATATGAAATTCTTATTTAGATTTTACGATACAAAATCTTTCTAGATTAAATAATATTCTAGTGAAGTTGTAAAATTAAGTTTTTTGTCAAATTTGCGCCCCAAAAGCTAATTCAAATGGAGGAGAATTATTCGAGCCTTGTAAAATTAAATTTTGAACCTAACTCATTAGAAAAGAATTTTTCGAATCCATATGAACAATTGATATTCTTAATCATCTATATGGAAAACTTTCAATGTTCCACAAGGTGCTTATTGTTTTTAAAAATAAAATGCAAAAGAATTATTATCAATTTTTAAATTTTAAAAAATGATGAAAGATAATTTGAGACGAATAAAATATGGAAATAAATGATGAAAGTCATTTATCATTTATTGTATGACAGTTGCACTAATCACGGGATGTACAACGTACCACAAAAACCTTCACTCTTTTAAATACAACAATTGTGGCTATGCATTATTATTATTAATGTTGACTTTAGTACTATTCTGATTGGCCAAATAACATCTAATTTTACTTGTCATTTTTTTCTTTTAATATCCTTTAGAAAATCAATAATTTATTATATTTTGATTTTTAATTAACAACTCATTTGAACCAATATTTATTTTTCAATAAGCATGTGAATTCAAATGGACAAAGAAATCACTTTCTCCGTCCACTTTCACATTTTTATATTATATTAAAAATAAAAGTTTATTTTTATTTATTTAATTTTAAATAATAAGTGATAATTTATTACTTAGTTTTTAATTGTTTTTATTATTAGTTATAATTTTTCTTCTATATTTCAAAGTGATACGATAAAGTTGTCATTTTATTTATTGGTAATTTTTTTTAAAATGGAGAAATTTATTCATTCATTGTTCGTCTATTTATGTCTCTTGTCCCATTACCCCAAAAATAGAACACACTGATTTTCAAATTTACTACATTTTCCATTATGCCCTTGTACTAAAAAGCTTCAACCTTATAATGGTTAAAGAATAGAAAATCAATAATTATGGATCATTACTATTTTCTTTGTTTTAATTTATTTTAAATTTTGAGAGTTACATAAATTTGACGAATATAAAAAATACTTTAAAATCAAATGCTTATAAATTAAAATCACTCATAAATCGGCACCCACAACTTATAAAAGATTTTGATCATGAATTTTTTTTGTTTCATCCCAAATATCTTTCATAATCTTCAAACTTCCCTTTCTAAAATATATAACTTTTAATATCTATTTTTTTATTTATTTATGTGATTCGTCCCTTTTGAATTTTTGTATAATAATTCTATCAAATTTATGTATTCGAGAAATAACTTTGAGGATATTTTGTCATCAATTAGTAGCATCTTTTTACCTATTATATTTCAAAATTTTTATTTAAATATGTTATCTTTTATTTTAGAATAAACTTCAATATTTAATACTTATTTTTGATCAGCTAATTCAAACAAATTTATAAATATCGTAAAGAGACTATGAAAAGCGACAAATGGATAAAGCTAATAATAAATGCTTGAAATAATTGAATTTGATTGATTAATTGTGTGTTGATGGGATTATATCCGACATTGTACAAGATTATACAGAGAAATTGGTCATTAACGAGCATAATCCACTATCTAATCTTGCTAAAAGTCATAATCCTAAAGATGAGATCAAAATTATGTGATAATTGCTGCGCATCCGACCGAATTCATGTATATGTAAACTTATAATTTCGGAAAATGTTTTTTTTTAATAATATACTTTATTTAAAAAACAAATTGGTGTAAAATAATTTATGGTTGATCAATTAATTTTTAAAATAATAATTAATATTTATCTAAACTTTTTAAAATTACTTGTAACTTTATTTTCTCAAAAATACTTTTTTGAGGAAAAATATAATTAAAAAAGTTAGCTTTTGAAAAACAAATTTTATTACTCCGCGAAAAAATTAAATTTCCCCCAAAAAAACTCAAATAATTGAAGAAGCTGAGGACAATTCTCATGTTTGGTTGGGACAAAAGTTTTGGAAAATGTTTTCCAAATCAACTTATTTTCCTCAAAATTAAGGAAAATGACTTTCCTTCAAAAATTAAGGAAAAACATTTTCCAAATTCTCCTCCAACCCCCCCCCCCCCCCTCCAAAAGAAAAAAAAAACTAATTTTGTTTTTTAAAAATACTATCAACTTCAAATTTATTTTTTCACTCCTACCCCCTTCCCCTGCCCCCACTCACTACCCCCTAACCCCTACCCTGCCCCCCATCCAAAAAAATTGTTTTTAAAAAATATTTTTAATTTCATAAATTATTTTCTACTCTAGTAAAAATAAAAAATGTCTCTCAAAACATTTTTCATTCATAAATAAAACACTAAAAATCATTTTCGAAAATTTTCTACTCACCAACCAAATATGAGAAAATAACTCCAAAATGTACTTATTTTCCAGGAAAACATTATCTAATAAAATATTTTCCTTCGTACCAAACACACCCGAGGTGGGGATTGACACTCCATATGTCAGACATTAAAATTGCCTAAATTTGAACTGACAAGGTTAATTAGGAATGCATGTGCTTAATCTTGATTTATTATGCATTTAGTCTCTTAATGTTCCATCAAAGTTAAGATAATTATGAATTATGATTTATGACCATTCTATTTCCACTCCGTCCTACTTAACCTAATTCATTTGACTATGTTAATGAATGATTACACCATTTGATTTAATCATCAATTTCATGAATCACTTTTACACAAAGTTAATCAAACATTTCTATAATTAGAATTAAGCCATTACCAGTCTTTAATCACAATTTACAATAAATGATTTTTTTCCCCAACTTATTTCTGGTTTGAACATTTCCAAAATTATACTTCCTCCATTTCTTTTTACGTAAAAACAATAAATTTTGAGCCTAACTTATTCGTAGACAAATTTGTCTCTATCCACCGTTGATAATTCAACATTTCGTTGTTCATTTTTATCAATGTTCAAAAGAGAATTAATTTCTTGATTTTTTTTACCTTTTATCATTAAGTAACTATTTTCAGATGTATTAGAGTAATAATCAAATTTAATTTTCTTAAGCACATTAAATAAGGATAACTTGATAAAATAAACATTTAATGAATGTCTTTTTTAGAAGAGTGCAAAATATAAATTGAACTAGTAAAAAGAAACAGAGGAGGGATAGAGTAAACATGATCGACTATTAAAGGATGAGCTGCAGTGGATGAGGTTGTTCCTTCCTTAACCAGACGGTTGGGCTCTGAGTATGAAAAAAAATCTTAATAGGGAGCGTTACCCCCAAATGAGCCCTTCCTAGCGTAAATCCAAACTAGTCAAACTCCAATATGGATATCGAATGTATGATTAAAAATAAAAAGAATATAATTGTCAGAAAATTTACAATGTCATGTATTTTAAAATCTATTATATTGATTGTTATTACGTCCACATCATAGACTGGATGACTATCAAACTCAAGTTAAGTTAACAAACTTAATTATAGTAGATACTTAATTTAACAAACTAAATTATGGTGTGTTGGCAGTCCTTGGTCTTCATCTTCTTAATGTGTACATATGCACATGGAGGGGTCATCTTTATATTTAATAAGTTTTAATTTAAAATGATAAATACATAGTCACAAAATTAAACATTTCATCTTAATTAAATGCAACTAGATTTTTAATTAACTCTAACTAGTCATATTATTTATTTTCTTATACTTCACATATATATATAAACCAGTGGATGAGATTGAGATTACTTAACATTTTTTAAGGACTAATAGTCTTTTCAAAGTGTACCGATTGGTGAATAAGATTGAGAGATTATTTAATGAAATGATATTATAAATAAATTAGTAATTTATATTCATAAATGAAAAAGACCATTGTATTTGTGGAATATAAGCTTGACGGATTATTTATTTATTTTTTTACCAATTAAATGCAGTATTCTCCTATAAAATAAGGCCAAAGTCGTAGGCACAAGAATGAATATTGGAATATACTTGCACTGTATCCGTATGGATAAAATATTTTTGTCTAATTGTATTTGTGCGAATAATAAGTATATTTACGGAATGTCTACTAAAAAATTCCAAATTATTACTATGGGAAAACGACATTTTTAGTCGCTATGTTAAGACTATATTCTTATTTTAATCCTCGTGTTATCTAACTTAACATTATTAACCTTCAATTATATCAAGTAAGTGATTTTAGTCCTTCAACTTACAAATTCAAAAAAAATTTAACAGAGAGTTCACTGCTAAAAGGGGTAGTTCGGGTATTTACTTTTTAATTCTCTCTTTGAAGAACAAGCTAAGTCTTCCCTATCTCTATCTAGAAGAACAAGCCCGTCGATTTGAGCTACAATTTCAAAAACCAACTTGATAGGCATTAATCCTCCCTCTCACACCGACGAACGATAAATTATGCAACGAATGACTTTAAAAAAAAAGTTTTCTGTTTTCTCAAGCAATTACTTTTATCCCTTTCTCTTTGTTAATTTTTTTGGGTCTGTTAGTTGAAGGATTAAAATCACTCACTTGATATAATTAAAATATTAATAGTGCTAAATTAAATAACACAAAAACTAAAATAAAAAATTTGCCTTAACATAGAAACTAAAAGTGCCGTTTTCCCTTATTACTACATCATAATATGTAATTTTTAAACCATGCACCCCTATAAAGCATAATTAGAGGACTGAATCAGCCCACATAAATTTTCTAGTTTCTATCCTTAATATAATACTTCATATTTACTTTTGACAAAATACTAGTACAATAATTTTGTTGTTAGTACACCATGAGAATAATTAGGTATTAGTGGTTTCATGTATTAATTAATAAGGTTAGTAAAGTCAGGAATTTGGTATGGACTAAAAAGGGATGTAAGCAAGCCTATGTCATAAGCCTAGTATAGGATGGCCTCTATATATGTTTTCTCTACCTATTTGATATATTATATTATATGATCATAATTCACACACACTTGCAAAAAAAATATACATGTTATTATTGTGCTTTTCCTCTTTGTGTTAGGTATTACTATTATTTTTGTTTCGACCTCCAGGAAGATGGAAGAAAAAAGGAAGTGATATATAATAGATGACATTATGGTGGCTAAATATGTATTATTACAAGTGTATTCAAAATTTTGAAAGAATGAGTGTAATATAATAAAAAAGTGAATTTTGATATGTAAATTTGATCAATTTGATATTTATGTTTTATCATTTGAATTCGTTAAACATTTAAAATTATAGGTTCAAAAATAATTATTATATCTGCGAGAGGTGTTATCCAATTTTAGAATGAAAAAGACCAGATATCTATAACATTTAAATTTCTTTCCTCGCGTAGAGAGGTGCACCCCATCATCATGATATTATATAATGCTTTGAGTGGGGATACATGCACATCTATACTAAGTATTCTAAAAGAAATTATAACAACACTTTATATGATCTCGGAAAGAGAGCATGAGTTCACGTGAACACATGACCTACAATGGATATGCCTCTTTGTACATAAATGATTGATGCATCATGCATCTAATTCAGTGATAACGCTCTCTTTATCATTTATTATTAGGTGGGGTTTTCTAGTTTTGTTTTTTTATTTAAATTTTTCTTTCAATGTTTGATATTCATAATGCAATTTGATTATTCTGAATCCGTGCAATGCATGAGCTTAATTTGTCCTCCGATGTTATTCCACTTGCACGCTCACAAGTCGCAATTACCATTTTTTGCTTCATTTTCAAAAAATAAATAAAATTTGTTTTTTTGATTATTATATTTTACGTTATTAGTTTTTAGTTAAGAATTTCTATGGATATCACTCTAGTTTAGATGTTTTTTCGATGATAATATGCCAAAAATGTTCCATTTGTACTATAATGAGTACTTGTAATTTGTTTTCCAAATTTAGGTTTCCTAATTAACAATAACTTTATATATTTTTAGTATTATTGCCATTATGACAATCTAAATGGTTTCAATTTCAACTAATACCATGATAAATAAATATACATAGAAAAGTCATACATACAAAGTTATATACAAATCCCTCTTTCATTTATTTGCATCTTTCTTATTTTGGTTCTTTGACAAGAGTAATGATGAAAAAAGAAACTTACTTACATGCCACTATTTCATACTAGCTAATACATTTCTTTCCCTTAAAAAAAAAAAAACTGAAAAATATTTTTACATAGTGAGAGAGGAATTAAATAGACTTTTTTATATATATATATATATATATGACTCCGCTAATGTAAAACAAAGAGTTGAGCTTAATATGACAAATCAAAATCACTTTTAAAATCATATTTTTTGTATCTAATATTTGTGTTCATTCAAACGAAAACGCTCAGCTCAAATGAACATCAGCCTCTATAGTTGACCAACATGGACAAAGGAACCAAACAAAGTCCCTTCTTCTTGAGGTCCATATAACTTTTGTTCCTTTCATCTAAACACATAGTACTATTTTTTTCTATTGTTTCCATTTCTTGATGTTGTCTAGAGCCACCTTCAAATCCCTAAACAATAAATAAACAAATACCAAAAATAAATAAAATAAAATATTAGTTTCTATTTTTTTTTATTTTTTTAAAAGATTGATAATAATATATCTAAGAATTTAGAGAGAAGTATTACCTGAAAATTTCCATTATTATTGTTGTCTCCTCTTCGGTAATTGATGTCCATTTGCTTATTAAAACCACTTACCTATAAAAATCAAGCAAGATATCTCAATATAAAAGAAGAAAATTAATGAACCATAAATAGGCAAGATTATTAATACTCGTGCTGGTGAAAGATAATAAATATATATAGAATAAGTTAAGATGCACATAATTCATTAAATAAATTTCAAAAATTGTTTATAAAAAGAGTGGCACTCTTAAGACATGACCACCACTATTAAAAAACGGAGAAAATTATCTTGATGCACAAAACATTTCATTTTTACGAAGAATTAGAAAAGGATCCACACCTTAAGGATGATGCATGTAATGTAAACCTCTTATCCTAATATACAAATATTTCATATCTGTTTCTACGATTTCAACTTATAAGTAAACAACCTTATCGTTGCTGCGAGATCCCTTTGCAACTATTATAAAATAAAAAGGTGGGGAAAAAAAGGATATCATGATACCTTAGGACTATTGACAGGTGAGCTAGCAGTGTCTTGTAAATCAGGATCAGAGATTATTTTGTTGTTCCTTGGTTTCTTCAAATTTAATCTCTTAAGAAATGGTGAGCCATAATTATTTGTATTAATCATGACTTGATGATTATTGTTCCAAACAACATGAGAAGCAGCATCAGACAACAAAGAGGGACTTCCAAAACTATCACAATATGTGCTATTTTCAGTACTATTATTATTATTGTTATTGTTATGTTGTTCCATTGAAAAATCCTCCAAATAAGTTGTCCATCCACTTTCTTCTTGTTCATCATTATTATGATCACTTGTTTCTTCTTCATTCTTATATGAATCCATTTTCTTATAACACCAAATTAAACTTTTGCTTTAATTTGGGGAAATATAATTTGTTTGATTATTGAGGGAATTTAATGACTTGTATAAGGCTAAGGGAAGCTAATTAGAGGTTATAATTTATAAAGAATAGATAACATGTTCAGCCAAAAAAAGGTGGGGGCTCGTGACGTGGAATCTTGATGGTGGGGGTAGTTTAGGAAGTTAAAATGAACCATTTTAATTTATTAAAAGAGAATTAAACATGCTCTAAATTATTTAATTTGAGCCGAGAATATTTCGAAAACAATTCATCTGCTCCCTTTATAAATAAGGGATAAGGTTTGGAAACACATTTATATCCTCCCATCTTAGATATGCACAAGTAGATACTTAAATTTGTATATAAAATTGAACAATTAGACATACGAATCATACATGACATAATACACGTAGGATGTCACATAAGATGCCAATTGACAGGTAGGATGTCGTCTATTTGCTTAACTGTAAAGAACTTTAAGACTCTGCTTATACATACCTAAAATTGAAGAACATAAATATTAGAGATCAAATTCAAAGACATATTTATATATTATACGTAAATTTTAAAAGTATTTCCCCTTGCTCATTTCAGTCTCAACCACACAAAGAGGAAAAAAGTTAGTAACTATCATTTTTTTCATGTTACTAATTTATATTTGTCATTACAAATATGGGTAAGTAATTACTCTATCCGTTTCGATTCACTAGTCATCTTAATTTATTTGAGCAAGAAATTCAAAAAAAAAGTAATTTTCTTTTTGAATTTTATGATCTTAAAACTTTAAATGTGTATATATAGTATATAAATATATTTACCCAATTATGTGATCTTAAAAATGTAAGATTTGATGTCGACATAAAAAATGTTATAAATAGAGGTACTTATTTATAACATGATCCTATAATTATTTTTGTAAAGTGCATAGAAATTAAGCTCAAAAAAAGAAAAAAAAAAGGGGGAAAAGAACGTGCAGAAAGGAAAATAAAATTCAAGGAAGATAGAGGATAATAGTTGACTTGTTAGTTTTTTTGTATTTGCTACTCTACTAAATTAATGAAAATAAATTATTTTCTTTTGGTCACCCACTTTTTGTCTCAACAGAAAAAGGTGTTAATGCCATTTAGACTTTTTGTTTCTTCCATTAAAAATATTAGTATAATTTTTTCCTACTTCTTGAACTTTTAGTTGTTGGTGAACGCATTAATTAATTAAATTAATTACTTGTGCACAGGTGCATGAACTAGTAAAGGGAGTATTAGGCAAATAATCATCTCAATATTAAGCCGTAAATATAAAGTTATCTTTCTCTAATTTATAAGTCACAATCGAATTTGGGCAGTGAAAACGATTAGAATAAATTATTTACATCATACACCTTAGGTGTGATCCTTTTCGAATTGCAAAATGTTTTGTGTATCAAATTGCTCGTATAATAATGGTCTAGGTGCGCCATGTCATGATGATCAACCATGTGTGTTTTCTTAATTGGTTTAGTATAATTTAGCTTAGCTAAGGGGAATGTCTGTTAGTTTAATTTTATTAGGAGGGTAGATTAGATAAGATACATGACTTTACTTAATCAAAATGTATTAATTATTATGATGACCAAATAAGAAGGGGCTTTATTTTATTGAGAAAGACTAGTTATTAACTTATTATATATGTTTGAAATGGCAAACAACATTTCATGTTATGACTTTGGTTATTGTCAAAAAAAATTGACTTGTACTATTCCTATTGATTAAATATTAGACGAACAAATAATTGTGTTTTTTTTATTTATAATTTATAGAAATGTAAAGTTATACAAAACATATGTTTAACTTCTGTTAACCCCTGGATACTCGAAAGAGTCATCTAAATCCCCGCTAAATATAGTATAATTTTAATTTTATTAAAAACAATAAATTAAATTAAATTAAATTCAGTGAGTCCCCTCAATTCTGATCCAATCTGCAAGATGATGACTGGAATCCTGTTGTGTAATTTAAATATAATGTAAGCGTAATTACTAATTAGAAATTAATAATCAAGCATAATCGGTATACTTTGTTCAGTTTAGTCGCATGATGAGACTTGTCTAGTGTAGTTCTATCTCTATAGTATGCTTCGCGAACTATTATAATAAAGCTAACTATTTACTAGGCATTTGATAGTTAATCAATATAAAGTAGGTAAGCATTTGATAGTTAAAACGATGACCATGAATAAGTTCATTTTACACAAATCTTTTTTTCCCCTAAATGTCCAAAATAGTTATTAAATTATTCTCAATTTTGTGAAAGATAATGAATTTTCTTCTTTAAGTCCCCACAATATGCGGAGTTTGATAAAGGGTAAAGAATATGACCACTTCAATTCCAGTTTTGAACTGGCTAGTGTATATTGGGTGTATTTTACTGTATATGTTATGTATAACACTGTACAATATACTGTGACATGCACATAACATACAAGTACATACAAAGATATACAAGTGTGTATAACAACCAAATATGTTATCATGTGTATATCATATGCATGTCTTGTATATTTTGTGTATGTCGATGTATATTATTATATATAATGAGTATGCCAAGTATATACATTGATATACAATGAGGTACATATTTATTATGATATATACAATATAAGGAGAGAAAAAGTTGTGGAAGCCATGAGAGAGAACTTATTCGAAAAAAGAAAATTACGATGAAAAAAAAAAGTAACAAAGAGAGTCATTTGAGTTTGTGGCTAATTTAACAAATGTTTAATGGGTACGTCTCAAAAATAAATATTTTTCAATAGTCATACATTCAACACTTTCGTTTAGTAGAAACAATACATCATGTATTCATCGAATGTCGAACTATTCCCAATTAACTCTCCTGAATATTCTCAATTTTCTAAAAATATTTATGCAACGAAGTTTATTCTCTATATATGCACTCTCAGAGTATAAATCTTTCTATGTCACGTGGATATCATATAAGATCATATCAATCTTCAATTACAAAATATTAGTCCATTGTTTGTTCATCTATTAACTCTCTAAGTCAGAGTTTCCCCTTTTTTTCATTCATCCTTCTTGCCAAATTTCTCTAATTTTTTTTGCCTGCATAAAAATCATAACAATAAAATTAATCCAAAAGAAAAAGGAACAAGTATTAAAATTGATGTCGCTAAGAGATTATCTCATCTAAAAACTCAAGCTATTAGAAAAAACACACTTTTATCTATATTTTTAACATGTTTCCTCATATGCAATTTGTAGTTATTGTTTGTCAAAATATGAAGTGCTTTGATGGTACATAGGATGAAAACAAACAACTAATAGTACATGTGGTAGATTCATTTGGATCTTTATATTACCTGTGAGTAGAGGAAAGTTCCAAAAATTGCAATGGTAGCACCAAGGGCATTGACTGGTTGAATTGGATTTTCAAAAATAATGATGGAGGAAACTATCACAACAATTCTCTTCATAGTGTTACCAATGCTAAATGTTCTCATTTAGGGACATGTAGGACACTTGGTTGTATAAGTGATAGAACACACTCTGTCCCACCACCCACCTAAAACAAGAACAAAAAAATATTGACCAAAACTAAGTTGAAGAGTCTGATAGGACCAAACAAAATGAGATTAATTAATGTTACTTACTATAAGTTTGTAAGATAATGTGCTTACCATATAAAATTAGGGCCAATTTGGGAGACTGCATTTTGCCATCCAAGTGCCCATACTTTTGGACCCTCAACAGCAATGGCAAAAGGTGTAAGAATCAAAAGGGACATCATGGAAAGACAAGCATAGTAATTCATTCCTCCAACAGATTTCCCTTTCATCCCTTTCTTTGAAAATATGTTTCTGAATACAAATGCCAAGTTTGATATCATAGCACCCATGAACCCTGCATGTTATGAACCATTAGCAACATAAATAAATTATCTCATATAATCAGTCTAAAACTTGATGGTAACGAGCAGTGGCTGATCCAGAATTTTCATGAAGAGGATTTGAAAAAAAACAAGTAGTATGTCTACGATTTGAACTTCGAACCTTAAGGTGAGTTTTGAACCCCTTAACCACTAAGTCAATCTCTAAACGTACATTCAAGAGTTTCAAAATCAATGTATAGGATATAATTTTTTTGAAAAATATACCTAATATATACGATGTATTTTTCATCGAGTGAGTTCGGGTGAACCCCTTTAACTACCTCTAAGTCCGCCCCTGGAAACGAGTGTGGTGGTATGGATGATATCCCTCGATTCTTAATTAAAGAGTAGCAATTTTGGAAACCCCTTGCTAGTTTCACTAAAATTTTCGCTAATGTCAAGGGGATTCACCAGTTTAGTTATAGTAATATAATTTTTCAATTAAAATCCCTTTTCCTTAAACCTAACTCCGCCACTACCCCTTTCTATGTGATGCAAATCTATATTAGTCGGGTCAGTGAGTTTCGAATATATAACACATGCATAATCACTAAAACAAGATTGCTTTCTAATTTATTACCAGTTTAGATTAAAATTGAGCTCAGTAACAGCAGCAAGTGCACATCCACCAATAATTGGCACAAGTGAAAGATAAACTGGCAAAGCAAAAGTTTCACCCAAAAACAAACTTGAAACCAAAAACACTGAAAGCAGGCTCTCCACTCTTGATTATATGTGTGAATGAAACTGCAACTTTCGACATGCTCACCGTTGCAGCAACATGTCCAATTGTATGCGCTACAGCAACCTATTTAACACACAAACACATTATAAGAATTCGATATTTCTTAGCGCGAAAAAAAAAACAGAGTATGATCAATTTTTACTTACAGGAAACAGAGCTTTCCAGAAATCAATATCCGTCTTCGGAGTTTCAGCAATTCTTGTAGCCCAAGAAATTAACATTATGAATGAGCCAGCAGCAAGTGAAAGCGTTGAAGTAAGCCATGGAAATGGAAAAACATTCAACACTTTCTTGTTATAAATATTGAATACAACATTTAAACACCACCATGTTGCAAAATATAACCCAATCTTGAATTTATGAGCAGCAACAGTCTGAGTTTCTTCATCAAATTCGATGCTAATTGGTGGCTTACTTGCTTCATAGGCATTACGTTGGACTAAAGGGTCCCTAGATTTTGGTTCATTAAAATGCCTAAATCCACTCACTGCTGAAATATATAGAGGGCTTTTGGTCTTGTAATATTTTGACAGGGCAATTTTCTTGGAGAAAAATGATGAAACGTGAGGTTTTGTACTAAAAAGGTTTTTATGTGAAGTTGTGGAAAGTCCAAAAGATTTTACTGTAGAAAAGGCCATTTGTGTTTTATTTTCAAGAATATTTTTTTAGTAATAGAAGAGCTAAAATAGTTATATGGAGAGGAATGTTCTATTGGGGGTTTGAATTTATAGTAGTATTTGAAATCTAATGGTTACAACTTACAAATTGCAGAGTTTCTTTGAATATTACTCTGTACAAAATGAATTTTGATTAGCTTAATTTGGTATTTCTTAGCAGTTTCTTGTTCTATTTGAAGTGTCTTTTTTACATGTATTTGAATTCATATTTGTTTTGGAGTCGTTGGAGTTTCGATTAAATTTAGATTGCTTAAAATAGAATCTTTTTTGAATGTGGTGTTTTCAATAAGATTTTCTCCATATTCAGAACTTGAATTCGAGATATCTGATTAAGGATAAAGCAATCCAATCACTGCACTACAACTCATGTAAATGTTTGAGGTTGTTGATTTGTCATGAGTTACATTCCAATTATAGTTTTGTACTACTAGCATGTTTTTCTTCTTGCATCTTTTGTTGAATTGTAGATGCATAAGAACATGTTTGGTAGGAGAGATAAGGGATAACTATTTTTGAGATTAATTTTCGGATGAGTTTATTTAATATTTAGTTGGAATATAATTGCAAGAGTAATTTATTTTGGACTTAATTATTTTGGGAATAATGATATTTTTATCTCACATTGAGGATGGAATAACTAATCTCAAAATAATTAATTTCTGTTGAAATAACTTGTTCTTAATTAAAAGATCGTGTAAAAAGAAGAAGACGAAGAAGAATCATCATTCTAGTAGTATGGTGGAGACAATGATAACGAAATAATTTGTTTCAATTTATTTGTTTTATTTTTTAAAAAGATTTTTCTTATAACTTTTTAATTATTATATCTAAAGATATGTATAATGTACCAAGAGTCATTTAATGAATGAAGTTTCAGATACTGGACCCTCACTATCCACATGCATGGGGCAATCTTTAAGAATTAATTAAAATGTGAAATTAATGGTTCATTTTTGAGTAAGTCACCCACAGGGTGATGGATCCGGACCCATGTCTTCTAGTCCTTACTCTCAGCTTTTAAAATGCGGGAAGCTAGAATTGAAGAGTTTTTATAAATGTTTAAGCCCCATGAACCATTCCTTGCTTTTAAATCAAGAACAATTCATGAGATTTAAAACTCCAACAAACTTTTTAACTCCATGAATAATTGTACCCTTGGTAGCTCATGTCCTTTTCAACATTTGATTAATTTTCTCTCAAGTTTGGTGTGTTACATATGTCCATTTGTACCTAAGTGCTTGATGGACATATTTGTTATACTCTATTGACCAGCTTAGAGACTACTTGTCAACAATTACATAGTGGTTTCCTATATTGACTTATAATTTGGAATTGTTAGAAACCATTATATCTCTAGTTCTTAGACATGCAATTAACAAGAATTATACATACAAAAATCCCAATTCTAAGTAGCCTATGAAACTTAAGGATGATGGGTCCGGCCCCTTTTATCCTTGTCCACTTAAATATTGAATTTAATTTATTTGGTGCAGCGCTCGAACTTGTGACCTTAAACTAGTACACAAGCTAGCATCAGAACTTTATATTAGCTAGGGAAACAGAAAAAAAAAACTAAAATTGATATGGTTTCTAGAGTTGAAATTGAAAGATCAATGCGAAAAAAATATAAACTCTTCAATTCTAGCTTCCGAGTTGAAAGATTAAGCTCTCTTCTTCCTGCTTATCGCGGATATTTTTCCAATGCTAACACTCTTGCTAGAGTGAGGTAGTAGACCACGTAAAATCGCTAAAACAGCAAATCCTAGAAATGGATAGTACACCATCAACAACTTGTCTGATGCTTTCGCGGAATTCTTCATTTCACTTAGTATTGCCACCTGAAATTAGCAATATTGATAATGTGACCATGATACCAACAACAATATACGTAGTACAGTCCTACAAATGGGGTCTGGTGAGGGTGGGGTGTACATAGATCTTATCCCTACCGTTGTGAGGTAGAGAGGTTGTTAGTGATAGACGCTTTGCTCAAAAGGGAAGTTTTTGAAGCAAGATTGAAAGCAATTTCTTCTCTCCACCCAAAAAAGAAACAACTCCTATCACCCAGAATACATCTGCTTCATCCGATAATTTTATCAAATTCGATCTAATTTAAACCCAATTCCACTGATTTATGAAATATCAACCACAAAAACAAGACAATTTGAAGCTAGAACAACAATCTAATAATCTTTAATTAACAGAGTCCAGAGACATACAAGACAAATTGCAATTAGCCCCAAATATAAACAATAAGCAAATTTCTTACCATGGAAGTGAGAGTGGAAACACCATATAGCAAGGAGGTAGTTTTAATCCAAGATTTTCCAGCTGCAATGGCATAAAGACTAAGGAGGCAGATGGGCCAAGCAAAGAGAAGCTCCAACCAGATTAACCCAACAAAGAAATGGGGTTTCTCAGAAACCAAATAATCACCACATTCTTGAGTATACCAGCTCTTTAGGTCAACTAATACAGGGTGAAAAATGTGTTTAGGAAGGGCAGTTTGACCATCAAAGAGTGGTGCAACAATGGCCATGAAGATGAAGTAGATGAAAAGAAGCAAGTCCAATAGCTTAACAAAACCACCCATTTTTCGTCTTCGTCTCTTTGCAACAGCCACTCAACAGTTATGCTAATTCTGCAAATAATGTTTCCCTTTGAAATCTCGCTCACTAGTCAATAATGAGTAGATCCAGAAGCATTTCAATAAAATAATGTGTCATTACTACGTAGTTTTTTTTTTTTTTTTTTTTAATGACAAGGGAAACCCGTCCTTTGGGTGAGCACAGGGTAAAACCCCGCTCCTATGCAATAACTCGCAAACACGTAGGAGAGGTAACCCACACTAGGCAAGTCTGGTGCAATGAGCTTGATACAGAAGGCAAACCCCTTGCTTTCGCTGACAAGGGATTTCGAACTCGAGAACTCCAACATGGAAGTCCGAAGCTCAAATCACTGGGCCACCAGATGGGTCCTACCCCATATATTTTCCTGAATACTTTCCATTAGTTCAAATTTTCTGTCAAGTAATGCTGTCAAAATCAACTGTTGAGAAACCAATGAATCCAATTGAAATACATCGTAATAGTGTAGTAGACAACTTAAATGGAGTCCCTGTTTCTGGTTTATAGTACTTTGCTAGACTTTCTAGCAAGAAAATAGCAGCAGACCGTTGAGAACGAGAAGGAAATTACATCAAGATTTAAAGGTAACAATATCAGCATTTGTGAAACTACAACTCTTTGTGATTGTTTACGTGAAAACTCATGCACAAGCCATCAAAACTTTAATGTCAACTAAAAGGAACCAATAACGAAAATTGACATGGTTTCTAGGTATCACTGCCTAAAGAAATACAAACTCTTCAATTCTAGCTTCCGAGTTGAAAGATTAAGCCCTCTTCTTCCTGCCTATAACGGATCTTTTTCCAATGCTCACACTCTTGCCAGAATGAGGTAGTAGACCACGTAAAATTGCTAAAATAGCGAATCCTAGAAATGGATAGTATATCATCAGCAACTTGTCTGATGCTCTCTCGGAATTCTTCATTTCACTTAGTATCGCCACCTGAAATTTGCAATATTGATTAGAAAAGCAAGCCATAATTAAGCAGATGCAATTCCACTTGACTGCTATCTCAATTTGGGAACTGCTGCATTTCTAATATGACCTTATACCTTCATTGAGGATCAAATGTTTTTAATTTGAGAAGATGTACGAATAAATGAAACCATGATTCTGAAACTAAAACGATGGCAACAGAACATGTCAAATCCTCCAACTGGAAACTCATTTATATTGGAAAAAATAAATGAGCATCTATCATGTGCTTCTAAGCTAGATAATGTGTTCCCGAAAACAATTTCAACATAAATATTTCAATTGTCAAATAACAAACAATTATGAAGGATAATTTCTTGAATTTGAATTCGATATTAAAAATTGAATTTGGATGGGTGGGTGGGTGGGCAGGCAGTAAGGAGCTATGCACTGTCTCGGCCTCTCTAAGTGTCAGTTCTAGAGGATCAGGAAACAGTTTAATACTCACAAATGACGATACAATCTGCAGCAAGATGGCAGGAGGTAAAATGATGATTTCTGGAAAAGAAGATAATAACATAACTGATTCCTCAACAATCAGAAGCGCTAGACAAGTTGTTGTCTTATGCTTCTGGGACTTTTTCTCTATTGCACTATGTTCATGTTGGTTGTTGCTCTTGAATTATTCCAATGTTCATTACGTTATACCTTCTTTAGCTCTTGAGTTTCCAATGTTCATTTTATTACCTTAATTGCTAATTACCACACCCACCCACCTCCAAAAAGGAGAGGAAAGAAAAGGAATAAAGGAACAATATGGAACTCGAGTAAGATTGACGGTCAATTGGTTTGGATATGTCCAAATCAAACCAATTGACCGTCAATCTTACTCGAGCCTCATATTGTTCTTTTTCAGAGACACTAACTTGATTGGAGCCAAGATGGCCATGATAAAAACAACAACATACCCAATATGGTCCCATACAAGTGGTGTTTGGGAGGGTTTGATATACAGACCTTACTCCTACCTTTGTGAGAAGGTTGTTTTCAATACACCCTCGGCTCAAGAAAATCATTTTCAGAACAAAATTTGAAAGAAATGTAAAGAGTAAAAAAAAAAAAACATGACAAGAAAAGAACGACAGTAAAAATGTAAACGTTAAGATACCAAAATAAGAGAAACAAGGTAGCCATGATACCAAGCTGGAGAAAAGAAAACAGATAATGAACTTAACATTGCAGATCTGTAGTGGTAAATTAGAGTTCCAACTTTTCTTGAGAAGCTGAACATAGAGTTCCAACTTCCAAGCATACATCAACAACAACATACCCATCCCACAAGTAAGATCTGGGGAGGGTGGAGAACGCAAACCTTACCCCTACCTTTGTGGGATAGAGAGGTTGTTTCTGATAGGCCTTCGGCTCAAAAAAAAAAAAGTTTTCAAAGCGAGGTTGTAAGATAATATGACAGCAAGCTACCAAGATACAATGCAAATGAAGCCACATATATTAATACCACTGAAAGAAGAAAATTTAATACTGCTAATAAGGATAGGAGGCTAGCCCCCTACCTCTCTCACATAAAGTAGGACCATACTCCGCTACCTCCTGATCTTTTATCCTCATTTTCAACCTCTACACTTATCTAATAACCTCCCCAGTTCTTCTTCAGACTACTCTAATTTCCGCCAACTTTAAGCTCATCCTACATCCTTCACATTAATTTCTCAAATTATTTCCAACAATCATAAAAAGTTACTCCCTCCGTTTCAAAAAGGATGGCCTAGTTTAACTTGGAACGGAATTTAAGAAAAGAAAGAAGACTTTTTAATGTTGTGGTTCTAAATTAAAGTTATGTCAAATGTACCAAAATGCCCTTTCATCTTGTGGTCTTAAACATGCCACCTGAAAAGTTAAAGTGTTGTCAAAAAAAGAAAAGGGACATTCTTTTTGAAACAAACTAAAAAAAGAAAAGAGGGACATTCTTTTTTGAATCGGATAGAGTAGAATCTTTCATATTAGGGAGTGATGTCAATACAACTTAAATTCATATAAACTAGAGCTTTCCAATGAATCCTATCTTATCAAGGGCGAAAGAGCAAAGAAAAGCAAAAGACAAAACTTTTTCAACTTTCATCTCATAATGTTAATAAATTCCATGTAATTAAATCCAATTCGACTGATTTATGAAACATCAACCCCAAAAGCATGTAAGACAAAATAGCAATTAGCCCCCAAAAAATAAACAATAAGCAAATTAAATTACCATTGCAGTGAGAGTGGAAACACCATACATCAAGGAGGTAGTTTTAATCCAAGATTTTCCAGCTGCAATGGCATAAAGACTAAGGATGGAAAGGGGCCAAGCAAAGAGAAGCTCCAACCAGATTAAGCCAACAAAGAAATGGGGTTTCTCAGAAACCAAATAATCACCATATTGTTGAGTGTACCAGCTCTTTAGGTCAACCAACACAGGAGGAAACATGTGTTTAGGAAGGGCAACTTGGCCATCAAAGAGGGGTGCAACAATGGCGATTAACAAGAAGTAAACGAAAAGAAGCAAGTCCAATAACTTAACAAAAACACCCATTTTGGTCTTCGTCAATAGAGGCAGGCACCTAACAGTTAAACGAATTTTGAAAATTATGTTGTTTTTTTGGTTAGAGATGTCGCCTACAAGTTCACTTCCATGAAAAGGGGATCTGAATGAATGAAGATCCACAAACATTTCTTTTATATAATCTCTCAGTTTTTCTATTAACGCCTACCACTTTGTTTGCACATGGTTAATTATATATTATATTCTGTTATATATTACTCTCTCCATTTAAAAAAAAATATCCATATTTTCTTTTTAATTTATTTCAAAAAGAATGACTTTTTTTTTTTGGGCAACATTTTAACTTTAACTTTTCACGTAGCATGTTTAAGACCACAAGATTAAAGGGCATTTTGGTATATTTAACATAACTTTAATTTATAACCATAAAATTAAAAAGTCTTCTTTCTTTTTTTAAACTTTGTTCCAAACTAAATTAGCCCATTCTTTTTTAAACAAAAAGAAGTATTTTTTTTCTCTTATATAGAAGAGATAATTTTTTCAACTTTCAACATAGTTGTTTTTTGTCATATTTAGAAAAGGTTAAGGACAATTTTGTCCAAATTAATCATTATTTATATGTTTTTAAAATATTTAACATAATTTTCAGGTCATATATGTAGTCACTTCTTGTGTCCTAATTTATGTAGCACTGATAAGATTTATTTTTAGAGTCAAGTGATTTTTATATGTATTTTAAAAATATAAAATACATATAAAAATCACTTGACTCTAAAAATAAATCTTATCAGTGCTACATAAATTAGGACACAAGAAGTGACTACATATATGATCTGAAAAATATGTTAAATATTTTAAAAACATATAAATAATGATTAATTTTTATATACCACGTAAACTGAAACAATGAGAGTACTACATATTATTTTTAAAATTATATAAAAAAATGCTAACAACTTAAAATCTTTTTAAAATCATATAAAATTTGGCTAACTCTTTCAAGATCTATGACAATCCCTTCGTACTATTATTCTAAAATTAGTTGTCTCATATTAGTTGATCATCTTACTAAATCAACAAAACATTATTTAAAATTTCATATATTACTCTTGTCGTTAATTCCTTTTGAAAGTGTCACATTTGTTTGTAAAAATTTTACAAAGTTTTTTAACGATTGCATTAGTAAAATTATTTTCTTATTTATAATTTCTTCAATATCGTGCAAACTGAAAAGTAATCAATTAATATGAGACAAAAGGATATTGGGCTCCGTGCTGGCAGGGGGTCGTGTATCTAGTTGTATAATAGATTATATGATTTTCTGGATATTTATATATGTTATTAGAGGATAGCAGGGCCGTGCAAGCATGGGCTTTATGGAAATTAGTAATAAAAATAATTATAACTAGATTAATTTAAATAAAAATTGTTGAGTTATAATTTAATTAATTTAAATAATATTTCTTAAATTATAATTCAATTGATTCAAATAGGATTTGTTATAGTTTTATAATTTTGAGTTTAGGTCAACGACTTGATGAGTGTTGGGTTCAAATTTTGATAGTTAATATGAAGAAAAGATAGTATTTTTTTCATGTTTCATACTTAATATTAATTATTTATTCCTCAAATTTTCAAGACTTAATAGTAAACACCAACTATTAGAAATAGCGTGATAATTAAATAGTCATGTCAATTATTATTTTTTTAATAAATGTGTCAAATTTAAGTATGATAAGTAAAAATAAAAGAAGAAATTATTAAAAAATTTAAAGTAAATTAGTAAAAGTGTTATTATTATTTATGTACTATTAAAGAGTGTTAAAAAATTATAACAAATAATATGAAAGAATAGAACCATGTAGAATGTATTGACCATAAATAATTTTGTAGGTATCCTAATATTATGCATGTGGAATAAACAAAAAATAATACTAAATACTAATCATGAAATAAAAAAATACCACCTAAAAATAAAAAATAATACCAAGCACAAAAATACTAACACCAATCATAAAATGATAAAATATCACCTAAAAATAAAGAATAATACCAAGCACACATGTTGTTTCAATAAAGTTAACTCACTCTTCTATAATAATATAATATAATATAATATAATATAATATAATATATATATATATATATATATATATATATATATATATATATATATATATATATATATATATATATATATCAGGAGCGGCTCAACGTAATTGGGGGCCTAAAGCAAAATTTTAATTCGCGGCCTAAAATATAAATACATTTCATATATGTATTTATTAAAAAAAACTATACTATTTAGATGAAAATTATTAGTACATAATATTGTTTTTTCAATTACTAGTTTTAGGTAAGATTTTATCGACTAAACATTGAAAAATATCCTTTAAGTGAGACAATTATTATATGTATTCTTAACATAATGATATAAGTAATAAGTTGATAAATATTCAATAAAGATAAGATTTAGAACCATAGAATTTGGCTCAAAATATTGATGACTTGGTGTACCTCATTTTAATATGCTTAGAGTAATGTTTGAAACTAAAATTTAAAATAAAAAAATAATAATTTGTAATTCACTTTGTTCAATACTTTTCAGTGTTAATGCTTATTTTAACAGAGTATAAAAGATGTTAAAGTGGATAAAATAATTTATTTTAAAAAAAAATTTATACTTTGTATCATAAATAATTAATTTTTCTATAAATATTTTAATATATAATTTATTCTTGACAAGAATTTGAGGCCTCCGAAATTTGGGGGCCTAAGACAAGGGCCTTATTTTCTAAAGGATAGAGCCGACCCTTATATATATATATATATACTAGACATATGCGTCTGTGTTAGCACGGACTCAATATTTATTATTTTTTGTCCCACTAAAATGTGACACAAATAAATTTTAGTGAGTTAATTAAATTTTAATATGATTTTTAAATACTTTAAGTTATTAACTATTGTAATTTATAGTATCTTTACGTAATTTTAAATAATACTCTCTCCGTTTCAAAAAAGATGATCTAGTTTGACTTGGAACAGAGTGTAAGAAAAGAAAGAAGATTTTTTAATCTTGTGATTCTAAATTAAAGTTATGTCAAATGTACCAAAATGCCCTTTAATCTTGTAGTCTTAAACATGCCACGTGGAAAGTGAAAGTTAAAGTGTTGCCAAAAAAGGAAAGGAGACATTCTTTTTGAAATAGAAAAAAAAGAAATAGGGTGATTCTTTTTTAAACGGAGGGAGTATATGTTATTATCCTTGTCCCAATATATATGACACAAATAGAATTTCAAGAGTTAATATGTTGTTAATTATAGCGTGGAACCACACATGTGAAGCAGACATGTTGGAGACATGTGTTGTTAAGATGGAATAACTAAAATATGAATAAGAAATATATTCATGCATACGAAATGTCAAAAGCCTCAAATCAATAAATAAGTTGGAATTAATTAAAGACCTCTACTAACTAAAACACAAATTTTCAAGTTGAAAATTTCGTAATCAATTAGTAGATGTAGAGGTCTTTAATTATCAAAAATAATACTCCCTCCGTCCTCTATTAATTGTCATACTTTCCATTTTTAAAGTCAAATTATAAAACAATCTTTGACTAACATTTTACAATATATTTTTTTATCATATTGATATACAAAAAATTGCAATAGAGTTTTTGAGTATCTAAATTTTTTGTTTAAAATATCAAATTATTGTAATCTAATTTAACTTTAAAAATTAGTCAAATTGACTTTTAAAAAGTACAACATGATTATGTAAAAGATGGCGTTGGCAAGGTTCACTCAGGCCTTGGGGTTGAGTTGAAATATCAAGCTTAATCCAATAGGCCAAATAACTGATTATGTAAATAAGCACAAAGCTGAAGCAGACATGTTGACCTTCAGCTGTGTGTTTATTGCTACTTATGTATAACTAATAAAAGTAGATATATTAAGTTAAAATGAATAAAGCTAAAACATGCTAAGAATAAGTTGCTTGATAATCATTGATCATTAAACATTATACTCTCATAATGTTTTGTTGATTTACATATAAATGCAATATATTGTTGAAGTCATGATTGCTAGTGTCTAATAATGCACATTTTTTCTTGTGTTATCCTTGTATAAAATTCCTTGTCGATGGAGCTGGAAAATACACTATTATTCTTGTTCGGGAGGTTGATTTGTTGTAGAAGGGATTTTAGTAGGGCTGTTCAAAATTGAATCGAAATCGGTAATTCGAATCGAAAAAAAGTTATTGATTTATCATTATCGAGTTATTGGTAGAGGTTTTAATAACGGTTTTGATTTTTTTTGGTTATCGGGATCGATTCTTAACGGTTAGAAGTTGTTTCTTAACGAGTTAACCGATATCTCGATTGTAAATTAAATAATTATTTATATATATATATATATACCATTTTGTATATATAAAGTTCTTGATTTAGAGTTTGGTTTTCCATTTTTTTTTTCTGGTTGTCTCAAACACTTATTATTTTACAATGTAAAAGTATTTGCTTTTTAAGCAAGATGTAACTTGTTAACTCATGTGCATGCTTTATTTGGTTTGTCACCTAACTTGTTAACTCATATATAATTTTCTCTCGCTTTATATAATTAGAAACACAATTTATACAATTCTATTGTATAAAGCGAGAGAGACGAGCGAAGGAAGCGAGCGAGAGAGGGAGAGTGGCGAGCGAGAATATGAGGGAGAGAGGACTGACAAACAGTTTGCTATGGAACACAAATAAATCAAACAGTAGCTATTATATTTATTTTATATTATTAGTTTGTCATTCTATACAATTATCCTTTTTCAAGTGTTAGTTACTTTAATTGTTTACCAAATATGGAAAAATTATGTTTTTTTTTTAAAAATTTGTTATATATCTAAAAATTGTATAAACATAAATAACAATATAAGTCATAATAATTAATAAGTTAAATATTTAAAAGTTATATAAAAAAAAATTTAATTGACTCGCGAAATTTATTAGTATTTATAAATCACAATAATTAACAATTTAAAAAGTATAAAATACATATAAAAAATCACTTGACTCTAAGAAAAAATCTTATCAGTTCTACATAATTTTTGCATATTCCCGTCAGTCTTAAATTTTTTTCTTGAAAATATTAGCTTCGTACACATAATTGCTTTATTTGATAGTTTTAAAAAATATAAAGGTAGACAACTTTTTTTTTATTATAATTAATGAGTATATAATTTAAATGGATCTCAACCATAACTTATTATATAGCACACATGGCATGAATCTATAAGGCCATTGAACATTATATGACCTAATTATACTTGACCGGATCTTTATCCCGAGAAGTAACATATATGATCTAAAAATTATGTTAAATATTTTAAAGACATATAAATAATGATTAATTTTTATATGCCACGTAAATTGAAACAAAGAGAGTACTATATATTATTTTTAAAATTATATAAAAAAGTGCTAACAACTTAAAACCTTTTTAAAATCATATAAAAATTTGGCTAACTCTTTCAAGTTCTATGACACTCCCTTCGTTCCATATTAATTGACAATTATTCTAAAATTAGTTGTCTCATATTAGTTGATCATCTTACTAAATCAACAAAACATTATTTAAAATTTCCTATATTACTCTTGCCGTTAATTCCTTTTGAAAGTGTCACATTTGTTTGTAAAATTTTCACAAAGTTTTTTAACGATTGAATTAGTAAAGTTATTTTCTTATTTATAATTTCTTCAATACCGTACAAAATGAATAGTAATCAATTAATATGAGATAAACGGATATTGGGCCCCATGCTGGCACGTGATCATGCATCTAGTTGTATAATAGATTATATGATTTTTCTGGATATTTATATATGTTACTAGAGGATAGCAAGCCCGTGCAAGCACGGGCCTTATGGAAATTAGTAATAAAAATAATTATAATTATATTAATTTAAATAAAAATTGTTGAGTTATAATTTAATTAATTTGAATAATGTTCCTTAAATTATAATTCAATTGATTCAAATAGGATTTGTTATAGTTTTATAATTTTGAGTTTAGGTCAACGACTTGATGAGTGCTCGATCTTTCATGAATGGTTCAAATTTCGATAGTTAATATGAAGAAAAGATAGTTTTTTTTTTCATGTTTCATACTTAATATTAATTATTTATTCCTCAAATTTTCAAGACTTAATAGTAAACATCAATTATTAGAAATAGTGTGATAATTAAATAGCCATGTCAATTTTTTTTAAAAATAAATGTGTCAAATTCAAGTATGATAAGTAAAAATAAAAGAAGAAATTATTAAAAAAAATTAAAGTAAATTAGTAAAAGTATTATATTTATTTATGTACTTTTTAAGAGTGTTAAAAATTATAACAAATAATATGAAAGAATAGAACCATGTAGAATGTATTGACCATAAATAATTTTGTAGATATCCTAATATTATGCATGTGGAATAAACAAAAAATAATACTAAATAATAATCATGAATGAAAAAATATCACCTAAAAATAAAAAATAATACCAAGAACAAAAATACTAACACCAATCATGAAATGATAATATATCACCTAAAAATAAAGAATAATACCAAGCACACATGTTGATTCAATAAAGTGAACTCACTCTTCTATAATAGTAATATAATATAATATAATATAATATAATATATATATATATATATTATATTATATATGTATTATATTATATTATATATGTATTATATTATATATATATATGATAAAAAATCTTTTATTATTATTTAATGAATTTTTTTAATAATAATTAAAATAAATATGATATTTATAAACTAGTAATAAACTACCATACAATACGTAACAGCCTCCCAAATAAGCTTTGCCCCACAGAAAGTTACACTTTGATGCGACGAAAGTATCAAATAGATTGAGTGTATATATATATATATATATATATATATATATATATATATATATATATAAAACATGCTAAGAATAAGTTGATTGATAATCATTGATCATTAAACATTATACTCTCATAATGTTTTGTTGATTTACATATAAATGCAATATATTGTCGAAGTCATGATTGCTGGTGTCTAATAATGCACATTTTTTCTTGTGTTATCCTTGTATAAAATTCCTTGTCGATGGAGCTGAAAAATACACTATTATTCTTATTCGGAAGGTTGATATGTTGTAGAAGAGGTTTTAGTAGGGCTGTTCAAAATTGAATCAAAATCGATAATTCGAATCGAAAAAAAGTTATTAATTTATCATTATCGAGTTATTGGTTTAGCGTTTTAATAAAGGTTTTGGTTTTTTTTGATTATCGGGATCGATTATTAACGGTTTGAAGTTTTTTCTTAACGAGTTAACCGATATCTCAATTGTAAATTAAATAATTATTTATATATATATATATACCATTTTGTATATAAAGTTTTTGACTTAGAGTTTGGTTTCCCATTTTCTTTTTATGGTTGTCTCAAACACTTATTATTCCACAATGTAAAAGATTTGCTTTTTAAGCACGATGTAACTTGTTAACTCATGTGCATGCTTTATTTGGTTTGTCACCTAATTTTAAAGTTTTTTCTCAATGTTCTTTTTTATCAAATCTCAACAGTTAAATAGATAACGATCAAAAATTGAGAAACCAATAATCGATAAAGTTAATCTCTTAATAATTTTATAAGGATTTAACATTTGTACAATCTGATAAACTTCAAATCAAACCGAACCGGTATGCAATTGAACACATTTAACCCACAATAATGAAGGAAGGAAGGACCAAGGGCAAAATAGTCTTTTGATAGTTTATTAAAGTGCTTAACCCCAAATCTCTTCCATTTACACGCACATACTCGAGAAGTGTAGTATTTCAATCCTCCTTTGGACTCTGAAGATTTGCTTACAATTTAAGGTATACTTTTGCTCTAATCTTCTTCTCGTTTCATGTTGATCGAAAACCTAAATTGATTTTTTTGGTTGAAGAAGCTTTTCTCGGTTGTTATTGATGTTGTTGTTGTTGTTGTCAGTATTGTGATATACTTGTTTTCATGTTCCGCATATCCTCAGCTTCTTCATGCCTCTACGGATGTAGAGTGCTGAATTAATTTTTAATATTTTCTGTTAGATTGATTATATAGGTTCTGTAATTTGTACAAATTCGATAAATTGAAATAGGTTAACTGAGTTCTGACGGTTACACTTTATCTTTCCTTATGCAAAAGACTCTAGCCAATTCTCAGACCTTTGAGCATGACTATGATTTGAGTTTTGTAAAACCAATGTACAAAAGGTCACTCTCCAGTATAATACTACTGATATGTGAATTTGTGGATATCAATATCAAAAGTCAAAACCTCCTAAAATCAATTAACGCTATCTCATTTATAACATCTATCAGATGTCTAGAGTCACATCACCAAAAACCTTCAACCTGACGATGCTTCTATTGAGTTCTTTGGATTAGTATAGTCTTTTACTTCTTGATGGTATTATGAGAACTATCTTGGATTGAAAATGACATAGTTTAGGAACTAGGAGATGAAAAAAGGGGAAACTACAACGTTCTCAAGTATCAACATGTTTTGGAAGATGTATGTTTAAATTCCTTCATGCACTTCAAGTTTTTCCCCCTATTAATAATTTATTTTGTTTAAGCTGATAAGTGTTGACTTTTGGTAGATGAATATTCGGCAACTCTGAACCATCTTAGGGGTTGAAATATCTGCTTAGTTTTACGGTTTTTGTTTCCGTGTCTGTATGTATCAAGATACATATTGATGTCCAATTATTTAAGGAGAAAATTGAACACTTGATGGACTAAAAGATGGAAGTATAGAAAGGAACTGATGCTTGTGATAAAGATGAATAGGTTTGTTGTCATTCCTCTTGTGTAGCAAAAAATTGTCTCTGTAGTGCATTTTTATAATAATATATGACCAAACATAGTTAAAAATATCTAGATCAAACTGGAACTTTGTATTAAGACTGCAATTTTTAAGAACAATATTATGTTAATGTGAAAACTGTTCTTAATGTTGTTTTCCAGTAATACGTCTGTTCAAATCTCTTTTAGATATACCAAAATCCAGCTAAAGAATAGAAGAAGACATAGAGTTGTTGATTAGTTATATAATTGGTGAACTGTTTGAACTTAGAGCATGTTTGGGATCGACATTTTTAAAGTGCTTTTACGCCTAAAATAGTTTTAAATCACTTTTGTAGTGTATTGGTAAGATAGGAAAGAGCTTTTAAGTAAATTCTTCCAAGCATGCTCTTAGTTTAAGTGCCAAGTCAGTATGTTGAAAGAGTGTATTTTCTTTATCCCACAACTAGAGTAGTTTTTTTAATAGATACTTTATTTTCTTAATGCTGTGTGGCAGCTAAATGAAGAATGTAAGCATATGGAATTTTAGAAAATTGAAGTAAATATGTTAAGAAACATGAATTATGGAACTTTTTAGAAAATACTTACAAATATAATAAACATTTGAAAGTATGAAATATTTATAAAATTTGTATAAATATATTGTCAGTTTGATTTGATTCTTTAAGGTTAACATCAAACCAAATCAACTATGATTAAAAAAAATTAACATCAAACCAAATCTAAATCAAATCACTAATGTTTTCTCTTCTCAATTTAATTTAAATTATTGATTTGATGTGGTTTGTCGGTTTTATCTGAACCCATACTTTAGAACAAAAATTAGGAAGTCATTTCCTTCTATCTGATAGACCCAATTTCGACCTGACTCAAGAGGGAGGAGAAAATAGAAGTTTGTATTATCAAGGTTGGGCGAAAGGGCATCAGACAATAGAGACGGAAGATGAGTTCTCCAGTGCCCAGAAGAGAGAGTCCATGGGGTTTGCCGGAAGGTGATAACAGACAACCTAAGGCCCATAGATGCAATGACCGTGTTGAGGATGTTGTTCAGGTCAGAAATTTATCTGCACTTTTATTTAAAATTATTGCGTCTGAGTTTCTGTTCCATTTCTTAGATTGTTAGATCAATATTGATTCGTGAAATTTTGTGGCCATTCTGGTGGATGTTAGTATTTCAGTCTAATTGAGTACTTCATCCATCCCAATTTAACTTTAAATTTGACTACACACATCTTTCTTAAATTCTGTTTGTAGTCAAATTAAGACACTTAAATTGGGACGGAGGAAGTAATTTGTTTGCCCTTTTAGATTCTAAAATCACTCATATTATTAACTTGGATGTGTGGTAAGCCTGGAGATTGAACATTGAAATTTGTTTCGGCCTATATTATCATTTACTAAAAATGAGACAAAAAGTTGATGTGGGATTTTGAAGGTGGAGGAGTAACATGACTTGGGTATTCCAACATTAGGGTGGACCTAGTTCTCATCATGTCGAGAAAATGAACTTTGAACCTTAATATATAGCTCAAGTATCATATGGGAAGACTACAATCCATACACTTACCAATTTTGGGATTCTAAACAGTACTCAACATGATGTGCTAAAAGATGGGGCCAACTAAGGACCATTTAGCTTCAGTACTAGTCTACAAGCAGGTAAACGAAGAGTAACGATGTTTTGGTTGGGACACTGGATATGTTTTGTGGTTTTAAAAGGAGAGTATTTCTGGGCTTCAGCCACCTCTATGGGGTATATGATGATTCAGAGGATTTCAGAACTTTTTGTGTTATTCTGCATCTTCTTGAGGCCAGCAATGAAATTTCTTACTCCCTTGATTTCAATTTGTTTGAGTTATTTTCCTTTTTAGTGAGTTTTAAAAAGAATGTATCTGTTCTAACTTGACAACTCTTTAGTTACAACGTTCTGCACGGCATATGTAAGGCCACATGATTAAAAGGCATTATGGTACATTAAACATATCTTTAGTTAGGACTACAAGATTCAAAAGTCTTCTTGCTAATAATACACATAGAGGAGGAACATCACAATTACTAGATACTACTACTAATCAGAAGCATAGAGGAGTCTGACTCCCTGACTCTCCCACCCAAAGTGTCACAACACTCGGTTACTACTAACCTTCTAGTCTAATCCTTAGGCATCGGCCTTGGCCTCCACCCCTTCCTATCTCGGCTCATGTCCTCAGTAAGCTGAAATTGTGTCAGGTCATGTCTAATCAGCTTCCCCAGTTCTTCTTCGGCCTACTTCTACCTCTTTTATCTCCTGTTACAACCAACCTCACACCTCCTTACTCGCCATTTCATATACATCCTCTTCACATGCCCGAACCATCTCAGTCTTGCTTCCCTCATCTTGTGTGCTAGGATTCAGAGACTTCGTTATGTGAAACACCAGCATAGTGATATGGAGTTTCAAACTTCTATACCAAATTCATAAGCTACCTGTATGTGAACTCCCTACAATATCATGAAGTCCAAGATTTTACAAGAGAAATTGGAGTTCCGCCATTAAAACCGACTTTGATGTTGCCGCTGCCTTCATCCTATGGCTTCAACTTATCCTGTTTCTGCTGACCTTTCAGTTTCATCAACCAATATAAGGAATCAAAAATGTTGAACTATATATTAGAAATTCAGTTGTGGAGTACCTGCCTGTACTGATATAATGATGCTTATACTCAAATAGATAGCTAGCTTCTTGTTAAGTTAATGGTTCTCTTCGAACACACTGCTGGTATATTGATTCTGATTCACATTGGTCCGTAAAAGAAGTTCCATGTTTGTCACTTTTATGTCTTCAAATTTCATTGGTGTAGTAGATGGTATGTAGTATAGAGATCGAGAAGCTTAGTATATTGATCTCCTTTGTCCAAAAGATGATGTGATTCAATTTATGCTTAAGGCAAATTTGCAGTAGTTTGCATATCGAGCATTAAAATGTGGCTGCTGTTCTTTAGTGGTCTGCAAAGTGGCTATTTTTCCATTTTTCCCTCTATCTAGTGTTCGTAGGAAGGAGAGATGTTTGCATATCCCTCGTCAAGGATGGGAATATCCTTCGATCTTTACCTGTTACCTGACCAGTGCATCCATTTATTGGTTACATTGTGCCCCTGGTTCCAGAATCAGATACTCAACTCTCTTGAATGTCTGAGTTTACCACTGGCCATTTTACATCTTTTATATAACCAGCATACATGTTCAACACACCCATTTTATGCTTGTTTGTCGTTTCTTTTTTTCAGCTAAATTATTTATAATACTATGCAGGCATGTTTTGAAGGCAATCCATTTAAAACGATACCGGGGCCTTTCAAGCTATTCTGGCGGTGCATGCGTTCTAAGCCTGGGTAAGCTACAAGACTTCAATTATTATTCCGTTGATCAGCTGTGAAATAATTGACATTGAAATAATTAGTCTTATCTCATTATATGTCATCAAACACAGCCTTACAGCAAACCATCTTCTAATAGATATTACAGTTCAAATAAAATGATTGATGAAAACATCTCTTATTACTCTAAGGTATGTATTGGCTTACATTTTCTTTTGATTTATCTATAAGAGGTATTGGAATAAAGTTGAACATCTTAAACAATTAGTGTTTATAGAACACCAATGATTTGTGATTTTTATCTAAAAATACATACTCCTGAAGACTACTCATGCATAATACAAATAGGCTACAAAATTTGGAGCCAACCCAAGTATCAAGTTTTGAAAATGATGAACTCGGTTGTTCGTTCTGAGCTTAGATGTTGAAGATTAAACAACTCAAACAGCAATGAACTTCAGTTTTGACATCTTTGAAATTAATGAAGATGAATTGTGTGGAAGGAAGATATATTTGAGCTGTTCGAGATTTAAAAGGGATAAACTTGGAGAGAGAAATTGTAAGAAGGTGAGCCCTGGGGGAAAATTACAGTAAACATTGAAGAATACTTTTAAGGGTATGTAAAATAGTTTTCAGATCCTTATAGCCCGGATGTTAAATATTTCGTGATTGAAACAAATAAACAAGCGGGAATCCTATAAAAAACAAAAACTAAATGAAGAAATACTGTTTGGAAGAGGTGCCATATTTGAAAGTTCTCTTTATTGCTTTCAGTTTGTATAAGTTTCTGTTCCTAAGTGATAAAGAGAAGGCTTTTCTAACTTTCTATGCAACATGTTTGTGCAGGGAAGAGCCTACTGAGCCATTCTACTACTTGCAATTGGAACCTCCCAAGAGAGAAGTGCACCTTGAGTAGAGCTTCGTTTTTGTTAATTTCTAAACCTGTAATGAGGTTGTTTATGAATCTTGTCACTCTAGGTTGTGTTACTTGGTGACAACAATCTGCACTTCGGAAGGTTGTTCATGGCGCAAATTTTCCTTAACGAAGATTGGAAGTTTATGTTATATTATTTCCTGTTTCCGAATAAGCACGAATATCTAATATGAAATGATGTTGATACAGATAGAATTTCGAGATACTATACTGTTCTGTTCATTTCGAAGTAATGCTACATTTGCATAAGAGTTGGCCACAAAAGTGGTAAAGTAGAATTTGAGAGTTTGTGCACTGCCTGTGTCCTTTATTCTCTCTTCTTGTTGCGTTCATTTTGACCAATGCTTTGTTCCTGCTCGTTATATACAATGAGTACATGCCTGAAATTCATAATATTTTGTTCTACTCCAGTTTTTATTACATTTTCAGTCACGTCTGCATCTTGAATTGATCAATGAGATACATACTAATTTGACAGGTGGGGTTTGGTGAGAATGGTGTGTATGCAGCTTTAACCCCATACCTTAAGAAGAGAGAGACGGTGTTTTTGATAGTCCATCTCTGCTCAAGGAAAACATGTAAAAAATCAAATGTGTAAAGCAAATATAATAATAAAGAAGTCATGCTGAGAACAGTGGAGAAGAGAATCGTAGCAACAAATAATATGATAATTGAAGCCAAAGAGAGAACAAGTAATACTAAAATAAAAAAAATAAGACACTATAAGAGAATAATAATAACAACACAAATAAGAGAACAAGATAGCGCTCGAGTTCTAGACTACCTATTAACCCAATCTTCCTATCTAGGGTTTGTCCTCAACTTAATCTTCAATCTCCATATTTTTTTATTCAGAGTCATATTCTCGATAAGCTACACATGTCAGCTTAATCCTCAACCTCCGTATCTTTTTATTGAAGGTCATATTCTCTATATGCCGTAGATTTATCATATCTTGTTTAGTCATCTCTCTTAATACTTCTTCAACTTACCTTTAATCTCTCCTTATACCCATGACCCATCATAGTCAGTCTCTCATACGTTGTCACCGGGGCATTTGTGCATCTTCTCTTTTACAACCTGAATACTTCCCAAAGTTCAAGTGACAGGTTTACTAGAAGTCAATGATGGGTTCTCCAATGGTGAGATTACGTTCCATTGTCCATGGTAAATTGAATAACTTGGCTGTGATGAACTTGAATATCTTGTTCACATTTATGTTGTATGTTGCACTTGAGAAAAATAGGGTTGCATTCAGTGCTTTTGCATATGCTCTTGCCTGCTCAAAATCATATTGAAAATACTGTAAATATCAGTTTTCCTTTCATGACCCAACCAATTATGGTTGGTCCAACTTCAGAACAATTAAAGATAATACAGTAGGAAAAGTGTATCTATTTATGTACCCAATAAATAGATGGTGTATTTAATTTGCTCAAACTATTAATTTTGATTCCTTTTCCATATAATTGAACCCTGCTCGAATTGAAATTTTGAGCTTATGAGTTTTTGGATGATAAAAAACAAACAAATGAAAAAGAGTCAAAAATAACCTTAAACTATTTGAAATAGCTCATATTTAATCTTAAATTATATTTCAGCTTAAAACTATCCTTCCCGTTAAACTATTGGGTCAAAAGTGCCCTTCTTATTAACGAAAATTCTTAAATGGATGTCACATTGCACACCAATAGAGTTCCACTGCCATCTAAACTAAAAGAAAAAGTGTCAAATATACCCTTAAATTATTCGAAATAGCTTATATTTATCCTTAAACTATATTTCGGCTCAAGATTATCCTTTTCATCAAAAAAGTGTCCTCCTTATTAATGGAAATTGTTATGTGTCATGTTTCAGGATCAAAAGTGTCCTTGTTATTAACAGAAGTTGTTATATGTCGCTTAAACTCATGACTTATAAATCAAAGGGAAACTAAGAAGATGAGGATGATACCTGATTTGCAATGGCCCATTGCACATCTAATGGTAACTGCACAAACTCATCAAACTTTGTCCCAATCAATACTGGAATTGCCGTCTGAAAATCAAAAAATTCAACTCCAATTAATTACAATACCATTGAAACATTTCATAATGAAGAAAGAAACAGAGAAGGAAACATGATTTCTACCTGATTCCATTGTCGTGCTTGTTGATACCAACTAATTAAACTGTCGATTTATCAGAAAAACAATTTTAGAACGACTTGTGATGAAGTGTCATAGATTTTTCATTCAAATAAATGTATACCTCTTCAGTGTACGTCGACTTGTGAGATCAAACATGAATAAAATTGCTACAGAGTCTTTACAAGCTGTTGAAATCTGAGTAGATGCAGAAACATCACCTGCATTGTTATCATCCCAATCCAGAACATTTAAGTGAAATTCACGTATTATTGATTCATCATTCAAAATTTATCGAACTTTTAACACATATAATACCTTGAACTTCCCATATAGTATATGAGATTCTTGCCCCTTTAACACACAAAATTTTATCCATTTGATTTAACCCTGTTGTTGAAGTACTCTCCTTTCCTACATACTTTGTCTTTAATCAACATACATTAGTAACACGAACAAAGAAAGAAAGAAAGACTTTTGAAACTCGTAGACAGACTAAAAGAAAAGAAGACTAACCAAGAAACTTGTCTTGCCAATTTGGTTATCACCCAATAAACATATCTTCAAGGCAACCAAATCCTCCAATGTGGCGGGTACCGCCCCGCCAGATGGCGAGGGGGTCGTGGTGGTGGTGGTGATGGAAGTGGAATGGTGGTGGTGTGACAATTTTCTATATTTAATGGACTTATAACCAATACAACAACCAACAATTTTGTTCCAAAATGACTTTACATACTTTTGAAGGGCTGCTACTCTGCAAATTATTTTCCTCTTTTTGTTCAGCTTAAACATTCTTCTGTAGCAAAGTAGTATACACTTCCTCATGATTTGTGTTTGTTTATGGTTTTTGAATTGAATTTTGAGAAATAGCCTCAAAAGGAGCTTATGCTAATTTTAAGGGCCATGAAAATAGTGAGATAAAGACTCTTTTTACACACTCACAGATTTATTATTTTTTTGTCTAGAAGTTATTTAATTAATTATTTTTATGGGGTTTAGGGAAAATGGATAACGGTTACCGGCGTTACAGAGAAGATGTGTTTTTTTTTCTTTTTCACATTACATAAACAGTATCTTTAAATTACGCTCAAATGATATCTATATGTCCATACACATTTAAATTTGGATAAAACTAAACAAATAGTTACATTAGTCCTACATGACAATTTTTTTCCTATGTAACATCTTACGTATCACGTAAAATATACGCGCGTACCTAAAATTAAAGGTCATAGATAGCTTAAAAAATATATTTATATATTATGTATTTTTCCTTTTTTGTGTGTGTGTGTACGAAGAGAAGATCAGATTATGTCCTGGTCTATATCTTCTTTTTTTATCAATGAAATGGTAAATTGCTACTTATTGGAATGAGGGAAATGTTTGTGGATCTACGTTTTTATTTTTATTTTTTCCCATCGTTTATGGATCTACTTGGTCACTGCAAAAAAAAAAAAAAAAAATTATCTGCATTTTCTATGAATTATCGGATATATATTTTTATTTGTCATATTTCGTAATATGAAAATTAATTTGATTAATTTTTAGAGTTAAAGTGAAACAAATTAATATATTTAAAATTTATATGTTTGAAATCATACGAAAAATATGATGGTCGAATGAAGTATCATTGATATAGTCTTACAATGGATTATTTATTCTCTTTTATAAATTAACGATGATAATTATATGCTCTTAAACTTGAAGGAAGATCTCTAAAATTTATAATCCTTTAAATATTTTTTATTATAAAATACCGATTTATAGTACTCATTTTATATATATAATCGTAAAAAAATAAAATAGATAACCTAGAGACCTCCCTCCAAATTCGATCTCGAATTTGCTAACCAAGAAAATCTTTCTCATGTGTACGCATATTTCACCTACTCCTTAGGTTGAGAGGATGATAAAATATGATTCCGTGTAAGATTTATATATTTTTTGAAAAAATATTCAAAATGTAGTTAAACATAAGGTTTTAAAAATTCTAATTAAATACATGTCTACATATAATATAATTTGATTCTCCTTGTGTCCACTTACGAAACCTAACGAAGAGACATTGAACTAATTTTATATTAATTAATCTATTGAACATAAATTAGTTGGGTTTGAAATTGTCTGGCAATTTGACATTACATAATCTAACAGGTTTTGATAAGAAAAAAAAATAATTTTAAAAATTGCATGTGAGTGGAATTGATTCGTTAAAACATCTTTATATATATTCATCTCCCTTTTTTTTGTTTACATATTTTGTTTAGTGCTTGTCATTTATCTTTATTCTTTATGCCCATAATTCACTAATGAGGAATTTTATTATTATGATTCTAATGATGTACCATGTGCGTGCACACATGTTTATGTTTCGTGGGAAGCTCTACTTTTTAATATATAGTGTTTAATTATAAAATTGATAAATAATGTAAGCTAGTAGGAGGACGAGTATAAGCAAATTAAATAATTAGATAAGTGAATAAAATAATGATAGTTTAAAAACTCCATGAAAACTTCTTGCAAGGTCTTTTATATTTTAGTTAGAGTTATTTTTATCTGAAATTTATAGTCATATTAAAAGAAAATTAATTGAATGTTAAATTGTCATGAAAATTAGTAAAAATCACATTCATCAAGAAATTAATAAATAAAACTTAAAGTTTATTTTACTAAACTACTTCTATTTAGTGTGTCGTGTGAAAATTGAATATTATTAGTTTACTACAAAGATGGAGTACTATAAGGGTAAAATTGGAAAAACATACTTATTTTTAGACAATTTTTTTAAAAAAATAATAAGATGACATTAAACTTTTGGGACGGAGAGAGTATTCGTTTAGGCTTAAAAAGTAGATTTTTGACATTTCTCTCAAAAGAAATCTAGAAACTTTTTTTTTACCTCGTTTTAACTCCAAAAAAGATAGACAAGAGGGGTTGCTCATATTCTAAGTATCCTCCACCTCTAACCTTAAGATCGTTGATTCCTAGTCATGAGAGTCAGTATTACCAAAGTTCTGAGGCTTGAGTCCTCGAATCGCCTTTGTTTGGGAGCTTTTATAACATAAAGGGGGTTCACTTTTGATTAACTTGATTTAATTAATGGTTCAAACATATGTACTTCACCAACATTATGCTATAACTTAAATCAAATAATTGAACAAATTGGGTAGTTCTTCCTATGCTATCTAATAGTAGTAGCTGAACATCAGACAAACTTACTGGGAAAAAAAAAAAGCAAACTGATCTAAATCTTAACAATTACTATCATTATATGACAATTAGTACAAATGTTACCATTTTTTTTTTCATCTATCTTTTCTCTCCTACTAGTATACATATACATTTTCCACCCTTCTAACATACCTAGCCTTCTGTGTGTGAAAAAATTGAAATGAAGGTTATTCGATGAGGAATTACGTATGCATCATTTACATATTAAACATGGGTACATTGCAGTGAGCAAGAAACAAGCACGCCAACGGATGAATCGTTGATTCAAACAGGCGAGCTTGGTTGTGCATCTGAGCTCTGACCTTGATGTTTCTTGCTGTCAATACTCTTCCTCTTGAGTATATCCTTAATTTCACTTTCTCTTCTGTCAACAAAGGTCATCAAGTCCCTAAAGCTCACAGAGCGTAGTGTACGCCTACTAGGACGTACAGATTCAGGTTCACTGATCTCTTGGTCTTCTGGCTCGGGGTCATACCTCCGGAATTGACAGTATACCCTGCAGAAAAACGCGACAAGAGCAAGAAAACAAGCAACAGCACATATGAGAAATAGGCCCCAGAAGCTTTTGAGTGAAAGTTGAGAATTATCAGCTTGGCTGCTTTGTGAAGAGCATCCGTTTTTAGAAAGCCATTTGTCATGGATCCTTTGGAGCTCGCCGTTTTCTGACAGTTGAAGGATTGTAGTTGATAAATCAACAGCCAGAGGAGAGTCCCTTTGAAATGCCTGATCATGGATAGTGAAGATCAGCTCGAATAGATTGGATTGCTTGTCCATATACAACTACAACGATATCAACAAGCCTAGTGTAATCCCACAAGTGGGGTCTGGGGAGGGTAGAGTGTACGCAGACCTTACCCCTACCTTGGAAGGCAGAGAGGCTGTTTTCGATAGGCAACTTGATGTCTGTTCGGTAATGCAAAGGAAAAGATTAACTTACAAAGCCCCATCCGCCTTTCGTGAACTCCTGTCCTACTGTCCTGAATACGCATTTGCTGTTGGATAAGAAGAGCTCAACATAAGGAAGCTCGTCCACAATGCCAGCAACGCCACCACCTTGTGGACCTTTCTCCAGGGCACTGCTATATTCATCTTCTGTTTTCAATATACGGAGTCGTGATTCTAAAACACCTAGCTCTTCAATGAGGTAGTTATAGGCAAATGAGCCATCCTGAACTCCAATTGGATCAGAACTAGCTATTAAACTGTCAATTCCTTGAATTCCTGATGACAGCTGCCTCACTGTCAGGATAGATGTCAAGCTAGCTGTATAGCTCGAATTGATGATTAGAACGACAAAGAGCCAAAAGATCAGCACTAAGCGTCCCAAGGTGCTCATTGTGTTTTCTCCTATTAGATCACACAAGGAACAGTGTCAGCTATGCAAGGACAAGCTTTCAGTCACAATATGGAAGATCTTAAAAAAACAAATCAAAGAGGATGTACTCACTGTGTGCGAAAAACATTGTTGAGAAACTAAACCTGAAAGAGAAAACCGAATCTTAGCACCAGTGTCAACTGTGTTATGATTGAATGCAAATGTTCTTAATAATAAATATCTCTATTTATCTCCAAAGCTGTTTCTTTAGACTTATAATTCCAAATACATGAATTCACGATGCAACAAGAACTTGTTCCACATCAAGGCACTTCCTTCGAGAACATTCAGTGAAGCAAAGTTTCACATAAGTATGCATTTGACTCTACAACAAGAGGTTACAAGATTGAGTTACTAACCAAAAAACTGTAACAAGTTGTTGCCTTGGCGAACCACGGAATTCAGGATTATGTCGATGCTCAAGAATCCAAACGACAGTTCCAACGAAGAGAAAGAAGACCCCAGTTACGCACCACATTTGGAGAGTAAATGGCTGAAGGAAAGCCCATGCACTGGATTTCAGCTCTTTGATAGGAGCAACTACGACGAGTCCAGACTCCATGTAAGGTTGTGTGAAGTCCACAATCCTTGTGCGGTTTGTAGTAATCGTGACATCTCCAACAGCTGCATCATATTTCTAAGATGCAAAATGTATCCTTATATAAGTAACCATGAAAAATGTTTCAGCATCACATTCAAAATTAGTTAGTATTCCTATTATGGTAACTAGTAAACAAACGTAAATTAAAGAAATATTAAGTCAGTCTGATCAAATTATATCATCATAATTAGTCAATGGAAAAAAACGGATAACACAATCAAGAACTCACATTTGCGACGACGTCATTCACCAAATCTTTGAAAGAGGGGTTTCTCTGGCCATCTCCATACAGAATATAGACGTGAGGAACGGCGTAAGGCAACAAATCTATGGCAGCCTCAAAAACATCAATGCAATATCCTTTTACCCCAGAAGGTCCTTTGTCTTTATGCACAAACTCTTTAAAAGTAACACGGTAAGGCACGGCAATTTGCAGAGGCTTTCCATTATGTGGGAACACCCATCCTCGAGGTTGAGTTACCATTTCTCCCGGCCATATGACATTGTATAGATGTTGGGTACTGGTTGAAGTGTTTGGAGGTTTTGAGTATAAAATCTCTGGAGTTACAACTGATAGACCAGAATAGTTTGACCAATAACCTACGGTGCGTGATCCAGTTCCACCAATGTTAAGAACATCATATGCTGGATGACCCAAGTTTTTCTCAGAATCAAACTGAATCTGGCCAATTAGACCTGTGAAGTTCATGCCAATGAGTGTCTGGAATAATTTCTGTCCTTGGTCAAAAACTTGCATGGATGACAAATGCAACGCACTCCCATTTGTATCACGTAGCCTGGGGTCATCAGAGAAGGTAATCTTTCCACCATCCTTGAAATAAAGGTCGAGAGCTCGGGCAAGTAGCCAAATGGTATCGTAAGCATAGAGTGCATATGAATTAAAACTTGAAGTTTCAACATTCTTAAAGTTTTTCCATCGCGATGCAAACTTCTTTTTCTGATCAGAATCTGCGGTGTGATGTCGAAGTGCTACAACACCCTGAATAAGCTCCATAGTTTCTGGATTAACTGAATCAGAAGAATCCAAAAACGATGGAAGCCAATCAGTAGTGATCCAAACATAGCCACCAACCATCATTCCCAAATTCTTTGCCTTTGAAAAGATTGATAGCCCAGTATCAGGATTCACATGAACAACAAATACTCGTGCCTCCATAAGGTTCACACTGACTAACAAATCATCAATCTCACTACTATTTGCTTCAGGAGAAAAGGCTGCTTTATAAGTGAGCTTAGCACGCTTCTTGGCGAGAGCATCACCCAACACAGATATCCCATTTCTACCATTATCATCATCAACAAATATGGCTATAACCTCTTTCCATCCAAAATAATCAACCACATCAGCTATAGCATGCATTTGGAAGTGATCATTTGGAACAGTTCTAAGAAAATATGAGTACTGCAGAGAGGATAGAGTAGGGTCCGTGGCAAAAGACAGAAGAGGGACCTGAAGTTCATTCATAACATGGGAAATCACATGTGCTATTCCCGATGATTGTGGACCGATTGCAGCAATTACTTCTTTCTCCATCAGCTGCAAAGCTACAAGGCAAGGATGTAAAATACAAGGAAGGGCAAAGAAAAAAAGAAAGAAATAGGCATTGGTACTAGTAAATAGTAGTACTAATTTAAATGTGACAGGAAGGTTCGCCTTAGTTGAGCTTTTAAACAAGGTCTCTTGTCTCTGAAACACTAGTGGTACAAGACATTGAACTATTTGTGAACTCAAAAACAGGCCATGAACTAAAATTTGCTTCTTTATTTCTTCCTTTACCAGTCTAAACTCTAAAGTGCATTGCTTTTGTATTTTCTTTATTCAGACTTCCAAAATACCACGTCCAATTGAGTTTTCAGATTAAGTTACAACATACAAAAAATTCAGACCTCACTTGTGGGATTACACTAGATATGTTGCTGTTGTTGCATACAGAAATTCTGATTAAATGGGCATGTCTTCATCTAAACTTAATGAATGCATATCAAATCAATCAACTACGCATCAATCACAATTTAATTTTGGTAGACTATATAACTTCTTTGTAGCCATTCCACTACATTCAGATTCATTTTTCCAGTACAACTTAATTGAATGTATAGGAGACAAAATTATAGACAGCGAGCATAGGGTATAAGATGACGTAAAGATATGACACTTGGACCTAAGGATTGCTCTAGTCCATATAAGCAGATCATAAGTTTCATAAAAGCAGACCATCAGTCCATTCCTCAACCGACTCTAACACACTCTTAACAGTGCCCAAACTACTGAGAATGAAGTATGGTACTTACACTTGATAATTTTCTTATAAAAAAGATCATAGTAGAGGAGAAAAGTGTTTACCATCAACAGTGCCAACAAATCCACTGCAATTTGTATCCTGAAAAATGAGGTTCAACTTGGTTCCTCTGAGAATGCTAGAATCTGAGTTAACATCATTAATAGCAGCTACAAGAGCTGGCTCAGCTGACCTTCCAATAACAGAATTAGCAGTAAACAAAGCTCCAACATTCACCGCCTTAGGCCTAGAAAAGGAAGATAAAGGAGCAGTTGCATTTGTTGTGTTATTCCCAGTCCCTCCAAGTACAGCCAAAGGCATCCATATCCATGAAACCAACAACAGAAACACCCTCTTCCTCAAATAAGCCTCCATCACACAAACTGCCAATTTCACACAAAGACGGATCCAAAATTTTGAGTTTACGAGTTCTGAATTCTATATAAATAAATAATTTACAGAAATTCAACAAATTTCTTTCTTACCACAAACCCGTAGCTAGAACTCTAGCTCCGCCTCCTAACTCTTCAAAACATCAATTTACCTTCACCAATATTTCTTCCAGAAACTTCTGCTAATCACCAAAACACAAAACATACAAGTCAGAGCTCAACATTTCAAGGCGAAAATATCCAAAGATTTTCAATAAGGGGTTATAAAGATTACATCTTTTTAGTTTTTTTCAAGAAAATGGAATGTGTGCCCCACATCAAATTAATCAGAAGACCCATGATGACAATTCATAAACATTTAAAAACACCAAACAAGAAGAAACCAGAGATGACCCAAGAAAAGAGTCAAAATAGGAAACTTCCTTACTGAAAAACTACATAGAAGAAAAATAAAAATGAATTTTGTACCTCAAAAATACCCAACTTGCAAAAAATAGGACAAGATTTTTTTGAGTATCTTGTACAATCCCACTAAAAAATAGAATCTTTTGTAGATGGATACATGATTGCCACATGTATTAATAAACTAATTATATATATAATTAAAGAAGAACAAGTTGGATAAAATATGCCCATTTTTTCTTGATTAAGAGTGGTACAGAGATGATAGAGAATCTTGGTTGTTAGTGGCTGGTGATATTAACAAACTTAAATTTTACATAGCTACAAATAAGTATGTGTTAAATTCAAAATCATAACTCAATATGAAAATACACAAAAATTAAATTTGACTGCATTACTTACACTTCACAGTACAAACTCAAATAAATGTAAGTAGTATGACCACTCAATTTAAATAACACACATGACTCTTTGTTTGTGTGTGGACAAAGTAACAATCACAGTGAGTAACAGGACAAATTCTGTAGCTAAAAACAAAAATATTTGTTGTTAATTTTATTTAGTAATAAATTATCGAATATTTGACGATAAATTAATCATAGTTAAATTTCGATCTATTCTTTCTGTCTCAATTTATATAACTATTCACTTTAAATTACGTCATATAAATTGAAACTGTATCACATAAATTGAGACTGAGGATATAATTTATTGGTGTGCATGTATGATATGAAAGTGAAAGAGCATATTATTATTAGAAAAAGAGATCCTAATGAGAACAGTCTTGAAAGGTGAGGAAAGAATGATACTTTTCCTAGTTGTATAAATTTTCATATTAACTTTACAGCAACTGATTCTTCTGATTACTTTGTCTGTGAATTGAGTTGAGTATGCATCCAAATATACGGAATCAGAGCGGAGCTAAGATTAAGAGTTTAGGCTTTTAAATTTTCTTTAGAATCGTCAATTGATTATGTTAGGGGTTTACTAATTAATATACATATATATATTTTAATTAATTCTCTAGTACAGATACAAAATCTACGAAAAAACTACTCGGTTCGTTCGAACCCATGAAAACCAGCTCCGCCTCGGGATGGTACAAGTGTTGCCACGTCATCAGATGAGTAGGATAAGAGCAACCTGTATCAGACATCAGGTGGGACGTACTAGTCAGAATTTTATGAAACACGTGGATTATTTATGCCTTAAACATGTCATTAAGATTAATTAACCTTGGTAGCTTAGAAAAGGCTATATATGGAAAAATCTTTAGGGAATCTAGCTAGATAGTACGTGCTTGCAGACTTGAAGTTACCGAAATGGATTGTGGTATAATGATCGAATTATTGCACCTTCAATTAGAAATTTCGAATTCGAGTTTTTAGATATGAAAAAATTATATTGAGAGTAACATTTTCAAATGAGTCTTGCAGTGTACAATATGACAAATAAAAAGGTGTGGATATATTGTTATACTCTAATAATATGTGATAAAGTGATAAATATAGACGATTAAAAAATAAGAAATTTATTTTTAATATAATCGCTATGTAAAGTGGAGAAAGAATTAGAATTTTTAAAACGAGGGGGTGTGGTGACCTATATGGACCATATCCTAAAAATATCGAATTATTATATTAAGAATAATTATTTTTGCATTAATGTTCAATAAAATGTATTTGTCTATCATTGTTGTATATGAGTTTGGCCTAAATTAGTGTAGCATTTTTCTGATTAAGATATAAAAGTCAACTGCCTATTAACTCGTTTAATAATATAATTAATAAATAAGTCTGCCGCCTTGGTTTGGCCATTAGAATTATTTACTTTTTTGTTTGGATTTTTTTATTTTATTTAAAAATAAGTGTTTGACTTTTAAATTTCAAGTACAATTTTAAAACATTAGATCTTATTTTCACTTTTGCTACATTTTTCTATTTAAATTTAACCCCTAATTTTATTTTATTTTTATAAAAGTATTTCGTTTAAACAATGCTTCATATTTTATTTTTTAAAGAAAAATGTGTTCAAACAATTAAGTATTATTTGCAAAAATGACAATAAAGCACTAATTCTATCTACTCTTTCCCCTCATTTAGACACATTTGATTTAAAAATGTATAATCACCATAAAATAATTGTTCATAGAATGTAAAAATAAAAAATACATTGAAGAGTAGCTAATTATTGTTGTTGTTATTATTTATTTTTTATATCCATGGATTTTCGTAGCTAATTATAATCTGATGAATTGTAGTAGTATAGTTTTTATCTTAATGTCATATTATGATTTTTGTATAATGTATTATCTATAGCTAGTTCTTTATAAATAATAATTTTATATTAAACTTATGAGAATTTTAAATGGTCTTTAAAACTTATGAATATAAATTATGTTTTATATTTTTTTATTATAAAAAGGTGAAATGTACTCTTAAAGACTGATATATACATGTTAAACCTGCAATTCAAACTTTATCCAAATCTATTTTTTTTTTAAAATATTTAAAAAATTTAATCAAATATACCAAAAGATATTATATACTATAAGTTTAAAACGCCGTACAAGCTTAAATTGGGTTTTGTCCGGAAGGAACTTGATGCTAGAAAATAAAAGAATTTAATTGGTTGGCCACTATATATGGTCTCCCATTATTAAAGCATCAGGAAAATGACTTAAAAATTTTGAAATTATTATTATTAAGAGTTGGGAGTAATAGTAATACTTTAAAAAAAAAATCAATTTCAATTTATATGATATAATTTTAATTTGAAATTTAATATTTTATTTTTTCGGTAATGCATAATCAACATTCAATTTCTAAAGTTTTCAAAAATAGTTTATACATTTAGAAACTCTAGAGTAAATGTTCATAATTGGTTAGGAAATTTTTCCTTTTTAGAAATTTACTTTCTAGATTTATTTGCTTCTTTCAATTTAATTTATGTAGTATCATGTGATCGAGCACATATACGTGAATTTATATTTATTTACTTACGTTTCTTACGAGTGTCCAAACAAGAGATAAGTTTCTTCTCCGATATATACTTAAATATTTTTCTACTTTCGAATGATTAAATAGATTATTCTCCTTATTAATTACTTACATCTGCTAGATTTTCTATTAAAATAAATAGGTGTTAGTTTTTGTTCTTCTAATTTATATTAAAAGTACTTGTTAAATCTTAAGGTTTATACCTTCATAACTTTCAATCATTTTTGTAATCAAGTATTTTATTCACAATTTATTCAACAATTTTAATTCTCTAAAGCACTATTTTCACATCAAGGATTAGACTTTCTAGTAATATTTGGTGTCTCAATTATTTTCCATATAAGCAAACTCTATTTTTTGGCGGGAATAATGACGCTTTTAAAAAAATTGGCACTCAACTACTTTGAGTTGACATCAAGATTTTAAAATATGTTTACACGAAGACTATTATATTTTTTTATTTTTAATATATGTTTACACGAAGACTATTATATTTTTTTTTGGATATATTATATGTATAAAAGATTGATTAAGTATTTTTTTCAATGTGAATTTTAACAATATCACACATTTAATAAGAGCTTGCCAAGATGCATGGACAAATTAAGTAATCTGGAAGCACGTAGGCACGATTTTGTTGGTTCACTAGACCTGTCTCTCACGTTAAGACACTAAATAATCAATAAGGTACTTCACCTAAATTTATATATATAAAAATATTTTCAGACGGAAATAAATTTATTTTACTTATATATTAAATTTGAATGAACAAAATACTTTATTTATTTTTTATTCTGATTTGTTTATGGTAGAGAATAGCAAATGAAAAGTATAATTAGAAAACCTTTTTTTAGCTCAAAATCGTTAACTAAGATCGAAAAATTCATCTAAAAAAGAAAAGGAAAGTTTTGAATATGAAAAATTCGTTACGGAAGAACACTTTTGAATTGCTTTCAATTTGAGTTGGTTACAAATGACATGATTCTAGATACTATAAAATCTAGATTATTCCGTCATTCACTATAAATATCTAGTTCTCTGAAATATCTATAAGAAATTTTTTAGTAACATTATCTTTAATTTTAAGAATATCTAGATAATTCCACATGATACTTATCTGAACGAGTATATTACATTATTCTAGAAACTAAGATATTTATTCTTTTAAAAAAAACGTTTTAGATATTTATTTATCACCATTGGTTGGTACGTACTTGGTAGACATAATTAGATTGCAGTCGATTTAATGTTCTATGTCGTATCATTTAAAATTATGTACCTTCATTTTGCCAGATTGTACTATATTAAAATAATTCATGTATCAGCCAATTTCCACGTTTATATAACTCTCAAGAATTATTACTCCTACTTTTGAAGAAGAAATGATATAAACAAGAAAAATAATTTATTAGCTAGGTACTTGATTTTTAAATATACAATTCATTCTATTATGAAAATTTTAATACGGATGACTTTTTGAATACGAATCTTTGATTTGAATTATTTTATTATTTATGTGAAATGAATAAAAACTTTGCTAATTTATTTTAGAGTACTGTTAAATGATGAGATATTTTTTTTTTCATGAATTGACAGAACATGGATAAATGACTAAAAGTCTTTTGGCTTCAAAATCATTTGTTTTTTTCCTCTCAAAAAGAAAATCACTTTTGACTTTTTCTTTCTTATTTATTATCTGTCTTACTTTACTCTTTTTTTCTTCTTTACTTCATAATTATCTCGTGACATATTCATATTTAGATTTCAATGGTGGATATGATAGGCCTGGAAAAAAAGCTAAAAAAATTTCGTGACCTATAGACTTAAAAAAAACTAAAAAAAATATCTAAAATTGGGGACCTAAACTTAGATTCAAACTCGTGACGTATAGACTATTCGTTTAAGCTTTAACCATTTTGCGCTACAATAACATTCATTCATAATTACGAAACGAAATGTATTTACTCTCTTTCATATCAGTTGTTTATTGAATATCACTAGTAAATCTAAAAATGAGATATTATCAATAAATATAGTCTAATAACTAATAATTAAAATGTGAATATAAATTGATCAAATATTAACATGTACAATAATTAATTGTATTACCCAATTAAAACTTAATCATGCATATATAATCGCTTTCAATCAACTTGTATTTGTGAGGGAGCATAACTCATATAATACTATATCCATTATATTTATTTTCATCATAATGATTCGACTTATAATAATGAAAAATCTTCAATTTTTGTGAAACAATCCAAATATAAACTTTTATAATCTTATTTTCCAAAAAAATGAATTAAAAAATTATTTAAATTCTAAAAGTTTCAAATAGTCTATTTTTTTTAAAAAATAATCTAAAATTGGGACATAACCTAGATTCAAACTCGTGACCTATAGACTATTCGTTTAAGCTTTAACCATTCGCGCTGCAATAGCATTCATTCATAATTACGTAAGAAAATGTATTTACTCTCTTTCATATCAGTTATTTAATAATAATATATTATTATTATTATTATTATTATTATTATTATTATCTATCAATATTCTATATATCATATCATATCAGTTATTTAATGATATATATATATATATATATAATAGGAAAAGAAAAAAGTGCCACGTGTCATCATCACAAAAAATCAACAATTAATTTTTTTTTAAAAAAATTGTGTTTAAAATCAACAAAAAAAAAAGAAAAAAAAGTAACCAACTAAATCATTCTGTGTTTATTTTTTTTCTTAAAATTAAAAATTGGTTAATTTTTTTTTAATTTGGATTTAAAATAATTAAAAAAGGAAAAAAAATGATAAGGACGACTCTATTTGGGGGTAATTATCAATTTTAACTTTTGAGAGTTACTCCTTTATTATAATATAATAATAATAATAATAATAACAACAACAATAGCAATAATTTATATATATATATATATATATATATATATATATATATATATATATATATTCCAACACCACAGAAATGTATTTAATATTTATTAACGAAACGAATTAGAATAAATGTGAATAATTTCATATTTCAAAATGAATTTTAAATCGACAAATAAAAATAACAGTTGTTAACATAACTATTCTTATAATTTCAAATTTTAAATTACGAAGTGAGGATACTTATTATTTTTAAAATGCAGAAAAAAAAAAGTTACATCACGTTGATAAATGAAAATTTTTTAAGAGTTATTTTAGTGGGTAGTTATTAGTTAAGAAAAGAAACAAATCTTGCTTTTGAAGTATATATAAACGACATCACAAAATAAAAAGTGCCAAAACTTAGGAAGTACAATATTACAATATTATTTTCAGTTTTCTGATTTTAAATTATAACTAATTAAACTTTATAAATACAATTTTGAAATAAAATACTATTTAGAAAACAATAATGACAAATTTTAGAATCCAAAAAAAAATAATGTCGATTTAAAATTCAACAAATGTAAAAAAATGTAAAACAAGAATATGATTTATCATTTTTTTTAATAGTGATTTTGATATATTTCAAGTGGTTTTACTTAAGGCTACTTTGGGTAAAAAAATAAATAAATTTACTCAATTATCCTTTACTTTTCAGCAAAATTACAAAAACCTAGAATTAATTGCTCGTGATAATTCGTGTCAAAATGGTGTCCTGTATATTTTTTGTTTTTTTTATAACACACTTGAAACTATAAATAGAAAGGTAATTTTATTATATCACCCTTGAAATATAATAAATACAATGTCTTGTAAAATGTAATAGAGAAATGACTATAATTAATGACAAGAGCAAATTAGGAATTAAGTATAAAATTATCCATAAATTTCATAAAATGAACAAGTATTATTGAATATCTATTTTTAATATAGTGGACAACAACGTCACAAGTATAGTTGAACCGGGGGAGTAACCAATATCTCTATAAATAGAGGCTAACAATCGAGGGTGAAATTCAAGTATAGTATGCGGATTCAAACGAATCCAATATTTTGGTTCAAATCTTGTATTAGGCTTTAAGCAATTCATTGAGTATTTGAAAATGTATAAATTACCTTAATTTAAATCAAATAACATTACAAAAATTAGAATTTAACCCACATATTTTAAGTTCCATGTCAATGAACCGTTTTTCCTGATTAACAAAGTACATTTTTAAGAATCTAATGGTTTTAATATGAAATTACAATATATTCCTCTTTAGTTTTTAAGTACATTAATTGTTCAGATAAATTAAAGAAAAAAAAAGATATATATTAGAAATAAGAGAAACATAAAACAAATATTTCAATATTTTTCACTTTTATAAACTCGAGAGCAATATGTTTTCTCAAGAATGTCTATCTATCTATCTATCTATCTATCTATATATATATATATATATATATATATATATATATATATATATATATATATATATATATATATATATATATATATATATATATATATATATATATGTATGTATGGATTTGGTCTCTTGATTTTAGCTAACACTAACAAATGAAAGATTAATATTGTTTTTTTTTGTGTGGTAATCTCACATTTATTTTTCCCATGCTCCTTGACCAAAAGTGTATCATTTTTTTTAAAAATATTTTTCTCTTGTTGTTTATCAATAATATAGAAGAAAAAAAAGGAATATAACATTCTTATAATAAGTTAGGTACTAAAAGTCACACAAGATAACATATTAACATCATCATATTTGGATATATATATATATATTATTGTTATTATTATTACTACTAGTAGCCAAGTTGAGTTTTATTTTCTCCTAGTACATTATTATGATGACAACGGAATATTAGTCCTGGTCAACTTTTAGTCTTTTCTAAATGTATTTAATTAGGAGTATTTATTACTCCCTCAATCTACTTTTACTCCTTAACCATACTAAAGACAAATGTTACTCCTATTTTACTTGTTTTGTTCAAGAAATTTAAAGGTAATTTATCACTTACTTCTTAATTTATTTTTATCATTAATTACAATTTGTTTTTTCAAACACTGAATTTATTACTCAGTCTGTTCTTAATTATTTATTCATTTTTTCTTTTTAAAATTATACCTAATTACTTGTCAATTTTGACAAATCAAGAAAGTAAAAAAAATCTTTTACCTATTATACCCTCAATTAATTACTTTAAAAAGGTAAAATTTCTTTAAAATATTATTTTATAATTCATTCACTTCGATAAAATGGTAAACCCACAATGTTAATAATTATTTCTTAATAGGTTAATTCAAAAATGGACAATTAATAAGAGACAAAGAAAATACTATCTGAATCCATGTTTATTTATCTATTTTTAACTTGACACAAAATTTAATTAAAAAGCAAAAAAAATAAAATGATAATTTTATTATATCTTCCTTAATTAATTATTATATTTAAGTCATTTCCTCCATTGGGATGAATAGTACTTAGTACTTAATAATAAAAGTAAATAAATCATCCATATATTGTCTTTAATTTTAAATTGAATAAATAAAAATAAATATCTATCCATTTTAATATAATGGATAAGTAAAGGTAATTTGTTTCACCTAACCTTTTGATGAATTATTAGAAATGCAGATGATATAAATATTGGTAGGTGAAATAAATTAGAATGTGCCTACTAGCTCGTTGGGATCAGTTGTGAAAGCATTAATAACAACAATCGTATGTAAACAAGTTGACCAAAAGCAAGACATTTAAAATTACACATGCTTAGTTATTTCCTCCGTTTCATATTAATTGATCTTTTTTTTTACACGCGTATTAAGAATCTTAATGCTATAGTGATAATAGTCTAACAAACTTTAATCAAAGCTAATTCAAGATAACTAACTACTTCTATTTGATTGACACACCTATTAAGAAAATAATTATTAACATAGTAAATTTATCATTTTAATTCTTTTAATTATGAAGTAGATGAATTAAGAATTTTTAATATTTTCAAAAAGTTTTATCGTTTTCAAAGTAATTAATTAAGGGTTTAATAAGAAAATTTTTTTGTCCTTTCTTGATTTGTCAAAATGGACAAATAATTAGGAATAACCATAAAAGGAAAAGTGGACAAGTAAATAGGGATAGAGGGAGTATGTTTTTTAATATTCTCTATGTCTCTATTTACTTATCCATATTTCCTCTTTTAGTTGTTCGTATTTACTTGTCCATTTTGACAAATCAAGAAATGACAAAAGAATTTTCCTATTATACCCTCATTTAAACTTCTTGAACATTTCTACTCCCTCTATCCCTAATTACTTGTCCATTTTGACAAATCAAGAAAGGACAAAGTTTATTTTTTTTTACCTATTATAACTTCAATTAAATGACTAATTACTTTGAAAAATGTAGAACTTTTCATCCACTTCATAATTAATAGGGGTAAAATGGTAAATTGGCTACATCATTAATTATTTTCTTAATAGGTGTGCCATAGTGGACAAGTAATTAGGGATAGAGGAAATAAGTTTTAATTCATCCTTTTTGAAACCATAATTAATAAGGGTAAAATTGTAACTTCACTATGCTAATTATTATTATCTTGATATGTGTGTCATCTCTAAAGTGGACAACTAAATAGGGACAGGGGGAGTATTGAAGTACTATGTATTAGCTATATGCAAGGGCGGATCAACGAAACAGTCATAAAGGAGGAGGGGTAGACTTAAGGTTGATTAACTTTTGAAGAAGTACACATGATGCATTAGGTAAATCTCACATCTAAATAGAATGACAAAAATGAAAAACCTTATAAGACATGATACAAGTTCACATTATACTAACGCTTTTAGAAGTGTTGATAGCATAACCCAACTAAGAACAAAATTTTGAAGCTTATTGGGCTGAATCAGACAATACGTACCGTGAGCTTAGATTGTCTCAATAAGGTGGTGAGGCAAAAATGAACGAGGACACCGATCGAGTCCCTAGGGAATGAGGTGTATGGAGTGTGGTGCACCTGACCAAGGGAGGGTCCTCGGAGTGTGGTTGACATGACTAAGGGAGGGTCCTCGAAGTGTGGTGCACATGACTAAGGGAGGGTCAATGAGGACGGACATAAAGAAGGACAAATAGATTTCTAGGCTAACTAACTTCTCAAGAAAGGGTGCAAATGATATCATATGTGAATTCTATATCGAAATGAGAGAGGAACATAATGAACTTTATAAAACATCACAGATTCACATGTACACACACTTTTGTCCTCAAATGACATAGCACATGAAGGGACAAATTAGTGAGGCATGTCGAGCCAAAATGGACAACATGTGTTATAATATGAGCTTGGGTTGTGACGATTATGATATCAAAGCTAGATACTACCTCAAAACGATGGTGAACAAACTACGAGGATGTTGAGTTCCTTGGGGGTATATGTGACATCCATGGCGAAGGACAGGCCGATGAGGATGAATCACAAATAGGACTGGCAAGCTTCTAAAGAAGCACATGATACCTTAGCTGAATCCATATTGGAAAGAGAGGAAAGTGGAAAATCTTGATTAGAAGGCATAACACAAGCTCACATAGTGTGCGTGCTTCTAGGTTCGATGATGACATAGCTCGATAGACAAATCAGTGATGCCAATTGAACCAAAGTGGACATTACATGTCATGAGCTTGGATCATGGCATTAGCTCCATTTGAAAATGATTTAACGTTTTACTTTCTATTTTACTCTTAATGACGTACTTTTATAGCCACATAAATCTCGTGGCATGTTTTATACCACAAGTTTTAGAAAAAATCTTTGTATTTTGTCAAACTATTCTACAAATATAAATTGAAAGGGTTAATACCTCAGATGCTCAACTATGAACTCTTCTGTCAGAAAGTCACTCAACTTTCAATTTTAACTCAAAAGTCACTCAACTATGCACTTCTCTCTCATAAAGTCAATAAACTTTGAATTTTAACTCAAAAGTCATTCAACTATCTCCTCTTCCCTCAAAAAGTCACTCAATCTATTTAATTAAAATTTGCTGAAATTAATTTATATAACAAATCAAAATTTTAAAAGATAAAAAATACCATTTAAACCATTTAGTGGTCCATTCACCTAGCCCGACCCATTAAAAAATATAAAGCGGATCATATTATTTTTTTGATGAATTGGTGGATGGACTACTAAATGATTTAAATGGTATTTTTTATTTTTTAAATTTTGGTTTGTTATATAAATAATTAATATCAACAAATTTTAATTAAAAAAATAATTTAATAGATTGAGTGACTTTCTGAGGGAAGAGGGGATAGTTGAGTGACTTTTGAATTAAAATTCAAAGTTGAGTGACTTTCTGAGAGAGAAGTGCATAGTTAAGTGACTTTTGATTTAAAACTGAAAGTTGAGTGACTTTGTGAGAGAAGAATGCATAGTTGAGTGACCATTGAGGAATTAACTCTAAATTGAAACAGAGAGAATATGTAAGGAACTCTGGGGGAATTGAGAGTTTTTTTACATTAACTCCTGCATTTGGTATAGCCATTTGTACAAGACATATACAGTTGGTGAGTAATATATAAGCATCTCTATCTAGTAAGTATCCCTAAATCTCAGTAGCATGTATACTCTAATTCAATAAGAAACTATTTGAGCAAAGATTAGGATCCATTTGTTTGAGGTTGAGCATTATCTTGTTGAGCAAAAATTCTTTTGATGGCTTCTTCCTTCTCATCAATGAAGTCAAAGAAACTGTAGATCACATGTGAACATCTGGTGTTCGAGGGAGAAGAAAGGTCGGTATGATTCCTTTTGTACCGTATATATTGGCGAATACTTTTGAGTAAAAAGATTAACAGAGCAAGGACAGTGACAGCACCAGATAAAAGATAGAGTGCCCAAAAGCTGCTCAAGTGGAGCTGGTCAGGCACCGAGTCTTTTCTCCTATCTGTTGGACAACCTAATTGGCAAAACCACTTTTCGTGTATCTCTTGAAGTTTCCCACTCTCCGCCAGTTTCAGGATTGCTGTTGACATATCGTTAGCCAGAGGAGAATCCTTTTTGAAAGCCTGCATTTCGTACGAGGCAAAGAAACATTTAGTTAAAAGTATAAATTGAACATAACCATGCAATGAGTAGTGATTCGCATTATCATCTATGAATTTAAGACATTTAGGCCAAGTTATTTTGAAGCTAAGGGGTCTCTAAATTGAATGACTTTCTCGAACATTCTACTACTAGTGGAATCAGTCATGACCAAGTCCAAAGTTATCAATACGAGGTGACTTCACTCATTTGCACTAGTTCAAGTTATGCATTATTATTGGAGGTGTGTTAATCAGCAGAAAGTTTTAAACTGAATAAAAGGTGCATATGTATAAACCACTTACAAAACCCCATCCGCTCTTAGTAAATGGTCGACCTATGATCCCAAAATCAGTACGGTTTTGAAGGAACAACTCCATGTATGGAAGTTCATCAACAATTGCCATCACTCCTCCATTTCCTGAGCCTTGCCGCAGAGCAGCTTCAAATTCTTCTGGCGATCGTAGAGATTTTAATCTTGATGGAGCTATGTTAAGAATGTCTTTCAAATAGCTATAGGCAAATGACCCAACTTGATATCCAATCAATGAGTTGCTTGCAATCAAACTATCAATTCCTGTGATCGGTGATGAAAGTTGCTGCACTGTAAGGATGGATGTCAAACTTGCTGTATAGCTTGATGTGATCACCAGGAGTAAGAATAGCCAAACCACCATTACCATTCGACCAAGAGTGCTTACGGTATTCTCTTCTGGAAATTTACAAAGTAAAGTTACTAGCCTGCTAGAAGGATGGCAAATCACAGACAGCATAATTTGAGCTTGATTCTTTTCATATACTAAGATCAAGCCATAAAAACTAGAAATGAAAAACCAAATAAATGCTTACGGTTTGTTTTGAATAGTGTCGAGAAGCTGAACCTGCATAATATTTGGAAAGAGTTAATAAGAGATGGTTGGAAAGGGTGTGTGCAGTCTTATTAGTATACCTGTTACAAGTGAATATAGAAGGATAAAATACATACAAGTAGTAATACTGAGCATAGGGACTCACAGGAACATTGTTGTTATCTGTCTCTTTGGAGGACCACGAAAATCCTCATTGACGCGATGCTCAAGTATCCAAATGACCACTGCTATTATAAGAAATGAAAGAGCTGTAACACCCCACATTTCCAGTGTAAAAGGTTTGAGGAAAACCCAAGCACTTGATTCTGAAGTATCAATGGGGGCTACTATGACAAGGCCTGTAGACACATAAGGCTGAGTGAAATCAACCATCCTTGTCCTATTTGTGACAATAGCAATGTCTCCAACGGCTGCATCAAATACCTACAAACAATCTTCAAAAGAATGAGCTGCACTTCCATGGCTTAAAAAAGACATGGGCAGCGGTGTGGAGACTTATTCTTGTAAATTACATCAGCTAGGCTATATAAGTGAATGGCTGTGCAAAGTTTTTTTATATGGAAGGGAAGAATAGTAAGAAACAAGACACAATTTTTAGATGTCATTTGGTACTCGTAAAGACCGATTAACAAAATATACTCACATCAGTTGCAACCATATTCACAAATGCATCATAATCTGGATTGGCAAGACCAGAACCAAATGGCACAAATCTGAAAGGAATATCATAAGGTACAAGCTTTCGTGCTTCATAAAAGAGATCTATGCAATAACCTTGTACATTGTGGCTGGCATTCAGTGTCACAAACTCAGTAAAACTAGCTCTTCTTGGAAATCCAATTCTCAAAGGTCTTTCATCATTAGCAATAACCCAGCCACGTGGTGTTTCGCTCTTCCCACCAGGCCAAGTTACACTCTTGAGATTCTGATTTAACTTGGTAACAGCTGTTTCTTTGTTTTGTAGTGGTTTTGGAGGTAAAACCGAGAGACCAGAAAAATTTGACCAGTAGCCAACTGTGTGAATCTCCTGTTTGACAATGTTAATGACTTCATAACCACTACCAATAAGATTTCTATCTTGACTGAAATGAATCTTTCCTGTCAAGCCAGTGAAGTTTGTTAGTGATAAGATATTCATTAGAAGTCCTCCACCATCAAATTCTTTAAGTTTCCCAAGCTGTAACTTATCACTTGTACCATTTAACATATTGCTGAGAGAAAAGCTTATGTTCCCTCCCTGTTGAAGTAGGTTATCAATTGAACGTGCTACTACGCACACGGTATCGTAAGCATAAAGACCATATGCGGTCAATCCTGAGTGAACCAGCTCATTCTGCAGCAACTTTCTCCAGCGAGCCAAAAAAGCTCTTTTCTGGGCACTTTGTGGAATATAGGCACGAAGACTGATTACGCCTTCAAGAGTGCTTAGAAGAGATCTGTTTTTCGGGGAGAAAGAATCTAAAGTAGTAGAAAACCAATCAGTCATAAGCCACACATAATTGCTCCCATTCATTTTCAGCTTATGGACCGCGTTGAAGAATCTTAACTGGGAGTCAGGATTGATATGCACAACAAAAACACGAGGTCCTAATGATTTCGATTGATTTAGCACATACATAATGTCAGTGATGTCATAATCGATAGGTAATGGAAGCTTATATGAGATCTTTAACATTTTACTAGCAAGTGCATCATTTAAAGCAGCTATGCCATTTCTCCCATAGTCGTCATCCAGAAATATAGCAATGACTTCTTTCCATTCATAAAAGTAGACAATGTCAGCAACTGCTTCCATTTGGGATTGATCACTCTGTGTTGTTCGAAGGAAAAATGGGAACTGGAGGGAAGACAGTGTTGGATCAGTGGCAGCATACGAGATAAGAGGAACATGAAGACCATTTGAAATGAAAGAAATCATATGAGCTATTGCAGAAGACTGTGGACCAATTATTGCTACCACTTGCTTCTCAGTTACCTGTAAAGCTGACAAAAATAACTCTAATCATAAACTATGCTGGATGGAATCTTGAACATGACTATCAACCAACTTAAGAACGTAATCTCTGTGCCTCCAGATGATATATCGTCTATACCTAGAAAACATGCCTTTATCTTTTTTTCTAGTTGCTGATTGGAAAGAAATTACAGATGCTTATGATGCCTACACCCTCGTCCTTTAATATGAGCTTTCTTATGCTTATATAGTATATATTCAGAGTATAATTTTATTGAAGAAATGTAATACTTCTGCCTTACATCTACCAGAAAAGAAGATACATTTTGTTTGCACTGAAGTAGCTTAGCAAGTTTCTTTTCATCCAAGAGACAACATTACCACTAGACCCAAGAAATGATTCATAATACTCCTACAGTAAGTGCCCCCTCTTGTTCTCTTAAGGATTAAAAAGGGCAAAAAAATCTTAATAATGACTGGTCACTGGGGTATGGAAACTGAAAGTGCATAAAGTTGGTTTTCACCTCCTTCATAAACAAATTAGAGAATCTCCTTTTCATACGTTAGAGAAATAAACAACTCAAAATAACCAAAAACAACAACAGTGACCATTGAGAATTAGTGGTTTTAAATTAGTAGTCCATTATGAAAATTGCTAATGAAGTATCACTAGTGGAATGTCTCAAAGATGTCCACCATAGGCTAGTCAAGAGAGTTTGGTGACCTAAGTATTACTACAATCTTCTTGTGGAATTAGCCGAGGTGAGCACAAACACGTATGAACACTACCTACAATAAGAAAAATATTACCCCTACAAGCTTAGCTTGTGTAGTGAAAAGCTCCAACTCATCGCCCTCTAATTCGAGCTTAATAAAAACAACACAAAATTCAGTGTAATTTGACAAATGGGGTCTAGAGAGGATAAAGTGTACGATATTTTTTTCGATAGACTCTAAGCTCGAGTTTAATAAGTAATAAAGTGGATTCTGAAATGATTTCAACAAGAATTTTCTACCAACATCAGAACAAGTGACAACTTTAAAATAACCAAAGTGGGAAGAGTTAAAATATTTACCTCCAATAGACCCCTTAAACACACTGCATTCAGAATCCTCCATAATCAAATTAAGACTAGTCCCATTCAGTATGCTAGGATCCCCATTGATATCAGAAACTGCTAACTCCATAGCTTTCTTAACTGCCCTACCCATGACTGAATCAAAAGCAAAAACTGCACCAACATTCACAACATCAGTTTTTTCACAGTTCCCATGTTTATTCTGTAACACCCAAATGAAAACAAACAGTGGCAACACTCCCCCAAGAATCCTCATCCTCATCCCACCACTTCAAGAAACTCAGAAAATGAACAAAGTTTGAAACTTTACTCAAGAAACCATATGTGGTTAACTATTTCAAGTCAATCAAATCAAGAAAACCAGACCCTTTAAAGGGCAGAAGAAATGATGGTGAAAAAAAGAAGAGAGTTTGTCAAAGAGGAAATTACAGATACAAAATTAAGTTCCATGTGGTAAATTGGAGGAGCCCATTTCTCTGAACAGTCTGAAATTGAGAAAAACATGATGATATATGGAGTAATAAATACTTGAAACTTCAAACTAGTGAAGCAGCCTTGGAGTAATTTGGAAAGAGATAGGTGCTCCAATAGGATAGCTTTATTATAAATGAGTCTGAAGCTAGAAATTGAGAGAACACAAAGGTCCCACAATGATTTATGAGATTGGTAATTCTCCGTTTTAATTTATTTATCTTATTTTCTTTGTCGGTTCAAAGACGATGACTTTTCTACCTATCCTTTTTATTATTACTCCCTTTGTTCATTTTTAATGAGCACTTGCACACTGGCTAAATTTCTCATTATGTAACAGGAATGTAAAGCGCCTATGTGATAAGCTTGACTCGAAAGATATTGAGGGGAGATTGATCCCGAATTCTGTGTATGGATAATCATCTTTCAGACTAATTGAGTCATTCCGAAGGATTTAACCTTTTTCAAAAATATTTATTTTCTAAATAATTGAGGATATAATTAGTACCATAAAAAATAATATTTTTTCTTAATTTGTCAAAAATGACTAATAAAAAGGGATACGTAAAAATTTAAAATAAGATAAGTAAAAAGGACCGGAGAATATTATTATTAAAAAATAAGTACCCATGTTTTAGGTTTCTTTAGTTTAAAACTATACCATTCAAAAAATTCTTTTACTTTTTAAAATTTTATGTCAAATTAACTCAAAGATAAACTAATTAAAACGGAAAGCTAGGTAAAATTTTGACATTGTGTGTAAAATAAGGATCATGTTCCCACGATGGAAAAGGTTAGGAGAAGAAAAAAGATTATAGAGAATCTAATGCTCTATTGGAAGAGTAAAGATATTAATTAATTGTATGAACTGACAAACATGTACTCTAATAATGATCCAGTTGCAATTTTATTTAGATTTTTTATTCTTTTGACATTTTTCATTTCAAATTACCCATTTGCTAATAAAGAGGATGCTGTCTCAAACAGTTAATGATAGATCTACTACTATGCCAACTCTCAATAACTCCTATGATAAAAGTAAATTCAAAAATATTTTCTCCGTCCGCTATGATTTGTTAGATATATTATAAAATAATTATTTAAAATTAATTATAAATTTAAATAATTAAAAAGTAATTAGTTAATTTTTTTTTAATTCAGTTCTTAATAATTACATAACTACTGATTTCAAAAAGTAGTCATTTTAAAGTTACAAAATTATTTTAATTTGAAAAAAATTACTTTTACCGTTTTCAAAAAGTACAAATCATTTTAAAAATAATTAATAGTAGGCTTATATAGTTAAATTGCATTTTATATTAATTTTTGTTTTAAGAATTGTACATGATTTTATCTTGCTAAATAATTATTGACGGAGGGAGTATATATTTATATTTTACCGATTCGTTAGAAGTTTAAGATTGTACTTTTAAAAGTATATTCGATCTCATCCTTTTAACATTATCTTTTTAACTCATTTCCTAATTTTTTGAAATATTTTAATGTTAATCCATATATATTAGGTAACTGTTCTCACATGGATGGTTTTATATCACATATGCTTAAAGTAATATAAACAAGTGGAAGAATATAATCTTTAATTTAATCAAAGTTGATTATTGAGCATCTATTTTCTACTTTCGTTCCCCCAAGAAGAAGAAGAAAAGTTTAAATTAATTAAAAAGAAAAAGTTTCTTCAAGTCTTGATTGTTCATAAGGAATCTAGAGTCTAGACAACTATATTATAAACACACAACACGTCTAAGTCCAAATACTTAAGTTTATACATTTATTCTATTTATATGTTCCATGCAAGAAATTGGCCTTTTTTTTTTTTTAAAGATCTAATTCGTGGCCTTCTAAAGTTAGCATTAATTTTCATTTATATATATTAACTAAGTTTTGTTCATTTTAGACATTTTATGTTATACTGCATTGTGTCATTTTAGTATTTTTTTAAAAAAAAATCAAATATATAAGGTGTGTGTAAGACACTCGCTAATGACATGTCAAAGTGGCAATTAAATAAAAACATGTGACATATATATTAAATAATTTTTAAATATAATATTTTAATAAAATAAAAAGTAGCCAATGACTAAATGAGATGTGTAATTTTTTTATAAAAAAATTAAAAAAAAAATAACCAAACCCTACCAAGGTTAACTTCTCCGCCCCACCCGCCCCAACCAGGGTCGGCTCTTGCCTATGGAGTTTTAGGCCAATGCCAAATTGGGGGCTCAAATTTCTAAAAAAAATTAATTGTTTATAATAAAAAGTATATATATATATATATATATATTTTTTTTTTTCGCTATCACTCACATTATATATCCTTTTTAACTTCTTTTGCATTCTATTTCTTCAAATCTTTGATAGTTAGAATAATATTCTATCAAAAATATGATTCAATAGCCGAAAAGTGTTGAACAAAATAAACTACAAATATTCTTTTATTTCTTCGTAACTTTCCACATCAAAGTAGATTATACCAAGTTATCAACTTTTTGAATCAGATTCCATCATTCTAAATTCTTATTTTATTTGAAATTTATCAACTTATTACTTATAGAACTATATTATTTATTCACATAATAATTGTCTCAATAAAATGATGTTTTTCAATGTTGAATTAATAAAATCTTGCTTAAAAATAATAATAAAAAAAGTATTTGAAGAAATTATTTATAAAAAAGTTATTAACGAATAATTCGCATCTAAAAATTAGAAAAATAAATAAATATAGATAAAATTTATTACTCCGTCCGTTTAAAAAAGAATGACATCCTTTTCTTTTTAGTCTGTTTAAAAAAGAATGCCTCTAACATTTTAATTTCAATTTTTCACGTGGCATGTTTGAGGTCACAAGATCAAAGGACAATTTTGTACATTTGACCTAACTTTAATTTATGACCACAGGATTCAAAAGTCTTCTTTTTATTCTTAAATTGCGTGCCAAGTCAAAACAGGTTATTCTTCGTGTAACAGAGGGAGTATTTCGCTTTAAACCTCGATTTACGTTGACCGCCCCTGGCCCCAACTCCTTCCCACCCACCTAGATCATCTTCTCCACCCCAAACCCTTCCCCACCCACATTGTCTTCTGCACCCCTTTCTCACCCTACCCATCGTCTTTTTCAAAATTTTCCGTTGCCATTTATCTTTGCGACAACATGAATCGTAGCCCTTCTAATGTGTTGAATTTTTTTTTGTGTGTGGAACTCCTTCATGTTGAAATTCGTTTTATTTGTCTGTAGCATCATCAAAACAAATTCTCTATAGAAGAAGTTTAAGTTTTGAGAGATGGTGACTGAAAAAAGAAGAAGAACATGAAAAAAATAAATAAAAATGATTAAATGGGTCTTTCACGCGTTGATTTGTACTATTAAGTGTATTACACTCACTATGTCATGTTAGTAAAAAGTGTCAAAATGACACAATGGGGCATGCCATGAGGTGTCTAAAATGCACAAAACTTAGTACTTAAGGTATCTAAGTGAAAATTAATGCCAAATTTAGCTGACTATCGATGGGTTAGACCTTTTTTAAAGGATACCTTCAAAATGAAATCTTGTAACAGAAGAACTATCAGAAAGGGTTCGTTTGGACATGATTAATTGAAATCAAGTTGAACTGAAGTTGGAGTTTTATTTGGATATATAATTTAGATTTCTAAAATTATATTTCTTTTTATAAACATAAAAATATGATGATTTGTGAAAATTATTAGAACTTCTCCAATTATTATACTCTCTATGTCCACTATTAATTGTCATACTTTTCATTTTAGAGTCAAATTATAAAAAATTTGACTAACATTTTACGATATATTTTTTAATCATATTGATATGTAAAAAATTGCAATGTATAGTACTTTTCATATAGTTTTTGAATATCTAAATTTTTTGTTTAAAATATCAAATTAATGTTATGTAATTTAACTTTAAAAATTAGTCAGATTGACTTTTGAAAAGCGAAACATGACAAATAAAAATGACAGTGGGAGTATAATCTTAACAAATAAGCAAACCATAGTTTCAAAACAAGATCTCAGAATATTCTCGGGCACCAAATTGATAAATCACATATCTCACTCTATGTTCGTTTTTTAAATACTATTTGCAATTATAAACTATCAAATACATATAGTTTTACGAAGATTCGGTGGTTCAATAAATCAACAATAATGATAATTAGCTATTCTTTGATAAAATCCTTTCACATGGTACGAATAATTTCTTCACATTGAACATGAGTCTTTTCTAGAAAAAATGTTAAATTGTCTTTTTTTTTTTTACAATATAAACGTATTAGTCAAGTTTTGTATGAATAGTATTTATGGCCACGTTCAACTATAAGCACGAAAATTGGATACTGCACCATTCAGTTCTTACTGTTTTCTAACTTTGTCAATGTATAGTCTACTGTCTTAATTTGAGATCGTTGGGAACTCGAGAATTTCAAATATTGAATCCATCTCTGAAGCATGTAAGCTTGTAAGTTCAACATCGTTCATTACATTCTTTAGTGGCGTTGCCAACCAACTTCTTCAAGAGTTTAAGACAATTCTATCTTATATTTCATTTCAAATTTTACAAATATTTGTTTACTGATTATACTTTTTTTACAAGTTAGTTCATTATAATCTTATTATTTGGTCTACTCAGACCACACTTTAAACCATGTGTACAAATTCAACTGTAACTATTCCAATTGCATATTTTGTGACCATCTTATTTAAAAGGTTAAGTTGTTGGAGAAAATATATTTTTTAAGCTTTTTGATGAGATAGTCACCCATCTTTTTATAGTTAAGCCCCCTCACGTACGGGCCTGATTCTTTTTCATGGGTCAAACACGTTTAAAAAACTTACATAAATATACTATAATAAAAAAATATTTACCATTTATAATAATAATATTTCTTTTTCACTTGATCACTTTTAATTCATTTATAATACAAGTTTAATTCATATTACAAAGAACAATTTTTTATTCACATATAATACAAATTTTAATGATAAATAATTCATTTATCACACATTTTAATTCACTTATAATACAATGTGTCAAATTTTTACCAAACAAATATAATATATTTTAAAAAATAATTATAATTCATATATAATTCATATATATTGCATACATAATTCACTTTTAATACATTAATTTGCAGATTTAACATAGTATTGCTATAAATTGTAATAAATAAAAAATATTGATAAAATCAGTAATTATTTATTAAAATGTATCAATTCATGTAATTTTTCCAAAATTCTTTTTAATTTTGGTGGCAATGATTCGATCACAAGACCTATGTCTGCTATGATATTATGTTGAAGTGTGTGACTATCTCATCGAAAAACTTAAGCTATTAGAGAAAGAACACTTTTAATAGTTAATTATATTCTCAAACAGAAATACGTTCGCGACATATTGATAATAGATGTTCAAGTTTCAAAGCTTTTCATATTATTTCATTTCTTAGACCAGCTAGTCTTGCCAACATATCTAGCAAAACATTAATTTGTGAACAAATAAGAAAGTTGTCCTACTCCTTCAGCTCTGGCTCTTTCTTGTCTCCCCATTTATTTAACCTGCCTTGAGCTGCTTCAACCTACAAAGTCATAATAAAAATGAAGTAATTACATTTAACTCTGTGAAAATAATTCTTATGGTCAAGTTCCCATAAAAAAAAAATATGGGTAAAAGAGGTTTAATAAAATTTACCTCTTTAGTCCAATCAGTTCGAATTGTGATCCATATTAAAATTACTGTTTGCATAACTGTACCGCCCATCATTCCTAACCATATACCCTGTATATAATGCACCCAAATGAAAAAAAATTAGTACACGTTTTAATACATTTTGGAAACAATGGATAGTTAAGGGATGAAACTCGTGATAAAGTATAGTTTAGGTATGTTTTTTATTATTAACTCTACTTTGTAATAAATGGTGAAATTATTACCTTAGCACCAAGTTTGAAGTAGAACCCAAGAAGAGCACCCAATGGGACTCCCACAATGTAATAGCAGCCTACATTGACATAAGCCACAAAAGTTTGCCATCCACAGCCAACAGCCACACCTATATAACATTCAAATTTATATAAATCCTAATCCAATGTGTGGCACCAGAACTTGATGCGTTTTATTTAGATCCTCCTAAGTGAATAAAACACGTCAAGTTTAGGAGGAACTTTAGATGTTCTGCTAAATAAATAATCTCAATCATGTTATAAAACAAGTTATAATAATTTGATTGAATATTCAGAAACTAGAGAGTAATTAAGATGCTTAATCTGTAATTACCAGATAAGACAGGCTGAATTCCATTAAGTGCAAGGGTAAGCGCGAGCAACGGACAGAGATCAGAGACAGCTTCAGCCACAACTTCTCCTCCAGTGAAGGCATAGCTAAGAACGTCACGAAATGTGAGAACAAGGATTGCAGCAATCACTGAGGTGATGAAAGAGCATGTTGTGACAACTCTCACTGAAAATGATGCTGATTTTGGATGCCCTGCTCCCAGTTCATTGCTCACTCGTACACTGTTAATTTTATCAATGATTTAACATTAAATGTAAGTCGATAAATGTACTATGCTTTTTATATCGAAAATATGGAGAAAGGAAACCTGACCTTGCTGCTGCATTGAATCCAACTGATATCATGAACACCCAACCACAAATCGTCATGCTTTTAATTTGTCGTTTTGTCATGCCAGAATAAAGGGGGAAAAACAATAAGGTTAGCTTATTGAAAATAATCAACTGACTTTATCCAAAGCAGTAACAAAATCAGATGTAAAGATACTCAATGTGCTTAATTTAATGACCTAACAAGTTACTTCTTTTAACCAAAACATTCGTGTCACAAAGCATATTCTATTACTATGATTTATGATGATCAAATTATCTCGATGAGCTAAAATTTCGGTTGAAGACTATTAAAACAAACCTAAAAAGGTTTCTGGACTTCTTTAACAAGACGCAAAGATGACCGTTACATGAGGCTGCTTTTTACTACTACTTTTAACTGTTCTATGTTCTAAAAGGTCTTTAAGAAGGCGCATTTTATGCTTTATGTTACAAAATAGAGTCGTGAAACTTTGATACACGAAATACACTATAATTATAATGATGTGATCATTTGTGAAACTTTATCGAAGGATTACACTTACCAAATAGAAAGCGAATCCAAAGTCAATTCTGGATTTTCAAGCAAGCCAGCAAGCAGAACGATTATCTGAAAATACCATGACTCCAAGCATAGCATCACAGCTGATGCTGCTGATAACTTAAAGAACTCTGGCAAACCCGAAAACGCCTTCCAACTAAACCCATTCCATGTTGTCTTACACTTCTCACTCTTCAAAATATACACAAATTGACCTATCACTATCATCCACCACGACAAACTCAATACGAGTGACACCCCTAGCAACCCCAGCCCAAGTTTATAAGCAGCCACCCAACTCATCACTAGATGCAACACCAATGTCGCTGCAGAAATGTAAGCACTTGGTGCCACAATGCTCTGCGCTTGAAGGAATTTCTGGATCGGAAAATTCACAGCATACGCGAAAATTTGTGGTATCAAACCATACACAAATATCGCAGCTGCTGATGCAATTTCTGGTGATTGCCCTAGGAATAGCAAAATTGACTTACTGAAAACATAAACAAATGTGAGCAACACCCCTGTTAGAACGAGAAGAATCGTCGATCTCTGAAGATAAACTCCTAACATATCGTATTTCCTCGCTCCATATGCCTGACCACAAAGTGTCTCCACTGCACTTCCCATGCCCAACTATTAAAAAAAAATAAAAAAAAATAAATCTGATTTTTCATACAATCAATCAATTGATAGTGTTATTACCATCGGAGAAATCAAGGTGTTGTATATATACATTAGCATACCATAAGCCCATACACGAAAATTTGAATGCCAGTATTTCCAAGTGAAGCAGCAGCGAGCTCAAGGTTACCAAGGTGGCCAGAGAAGATTTGTGTAGACATAGACATGAGATAATTGATCATATAAACCATAACGGCAGGAGCAGCAAGGGAGAAAAGGAGTTTCATTTCGATCCACGTGGCCTGACGCAGACGATTCCATCGAGGTAACGAATGATCCAATAGAACACTCTCCAATTCAATGATGGATTCAGAATCTGAAGCTCTGTGTTTTTCTATAAATGGCTGGTTAACATCATTTTCAGAGGATGCCATGGTTGATGATGGAGAATTTGAGAGTGCAAAAAAAAAAAAAAAAAAGTGAAGTTATGGGAATTTGGTTATAGAATAGTGATTGTATGGTATGTATATATATATGGGAAAACATGGATAGGAAATCTAGGCTTATTAATATAACGTCTATATATAATAAGGGTAGATATTTATTTATTTTCTTACTAAAGCCATATTTTTCGGGGAGATGATTACGAGGTAATAAGTTCTCACCAATAAAAGTAAAATTAAGACAATTAACTTAACTATTAAGATTGCTTAGTATAGATATTTGATAATTGATCCTCTTTGAGGTTTTACTTTGTTTAGGTTAAATATTTTTTAAAAGGTTAATCTTGACATTTTTGATAGATTTTAATTGAAAAGTAAAAAATAAAAGGACATATTTCATTTTAAAAAAGAAAAGGGAAAATTCACACAAGAAATTCTCTTACTCTTTTTTTAATTAGGTTTAAATAAATAAATTTGTATTATATGAGTGATATTATAGTTATTTTAGTCTGGAAGGACTTAGTTAATGTTATTATCTATGTTTGAAAATTCGTTTGAGACTTGTCTAGGGCGGATCACTTGCAAAATATTTTAAGACGCATCTATGAAATTTAAGCGAAACTTGCATTCTAAATGTTTGATTGTACGCGCCCTAAATATGTGTAACACTCTAAATTTAGGGTTCGATTTCTTCCCTAATCAGTGTTGACCTTCAAATTCTTTTAACAAATCAATGTAAAATTTTAATTACATGTAATAAATAAGATCATTGAGTGAAACTGAAATAACGAGCCAGGATATTGAGCCATATTATTGCATAATAACTAATTGAAGATGAATATCAATTGAACATTATTCTGAAAATACCAAAACTATTGAAATTTATATATTCAATTATTTCTATTGTCATAGTTTATCACTCAAAATTATCATACTTTTATTATTTTGAAAGCAATTTTGTATTTATTCATGAAAGATAAATACAGTATTTTAAATTATACGTAGTACTGATAATATTTGTTGTTTTATTTTTAGAAAGGTAATATGTGTAGTTTTATAATATATTTATGAAATTGTAAAATTTTCAAATATTTTAAATTATACGTAGTACTGATAATATTTGTTGTTTTATTTTTAGAAAGGTAATATGTGTAGTTTTATAATATATTTTATGAAATTGTAAAATTTTCAATTGTTGGAAGTACATTTGTATCTTATGTAACTTTAACACTATTAAATTATTTGTACTTTAAAAATATGCTAAGTATTTTTTTTATGATTTTTTTTATATTTTAAAGAGTTTTCTATGTTTTACCTTGATATATTATAAATTTTCAAAACTAAAACTTATTGGCTTAAGCCTTAAGTTTTGAGATTAACGTATCTCGTGATTTATGCCTCGCTCAATCAGTCTTATATATACTTCAACTTCAATTTAAAATTTTTTAAATAAAATAAATAACATTAATTTTCATGGTCAAAACTCAAAACTCAAAACTCAAAACTCAAAACAAAAGACGTACGTCTTTCCTCGTGCTTTCAGAATAGTGATTATTATCATAGATTTTAACTTTTAGTAGAAAACAATATTGGGAAAAGAAAAGAGCCAATAAAATTGGCACGTAGAAGATTCTTCATAATGTTATTTTAACTAAGTCTCATTTTTCACACAAAAACTCATGCATTCTGCACCATTCTTTTCTTGTTTTTCTAAAATCCTTGGATTATATGCATGTTAGGATCTAGATCTTAACACAAGATCTTTTCTGATGAAGAAGATGAGAGATCTAGAGAGAAAACAGAGAGAGAATTTCGTGTCGTGGTAAAACCCCGTGAGTAAACTTCCACGGCGGTGCGATATATATATATTAATAAATCAGAGTATTTTTGTTACAGAGAATAAATGGAGAATGAATAGTACAGCCTAAACATTAATATATATGACAGTACATCAAATATTAATCAGGCTCCACAACCTAACAATGCATTTGTTGCTTCTATTCATTATATATAATTATTTTGGAGTCGTTACGTAGATTGTATTAAAAATATAATGTATATATTAGATTGATATATTAGTAGTATTTTGTTTAGTACTATATTTTTTGATCATATATATGTATATTGAGGTGCGTATTACTATATACATGGAAATCTGTGATATTACTAATGCGAATAATTCTAATACATGTATTAGCATATGGTTAATTAAGGATACAATTGCCTCTCAAAACCTTTTCTATATCTTTTCATCATATTTGTGGAGAGTAGTTTTGTAAACAATTTTTCTTATAGAAGTGATGCAATGTATTTTATTTTTAATATACAACATTAAAAATAGACTAATCCAAACTATTCAATATTATTCTTACACACCTTATCAACCGACCCAAATTATATCGTTTCAAAAATACTCAATGAAGATTCTTCATAATGTTTTTGTAACAAACTTATGGGACAACTCTCATTTTTTTCACACAAAATCTCATGCACCATTTTTCATGTTGTTTTCATAGGTGACACACCAATCACCATTATTTTTTAGAAACCAATGAAAACCTTGGATCAGTGCAAAATAGAGAGCATTTGTTGTATAATAATAATTCAAAAAATATAAAAAAAAAACAATATCCCAAGCCCACGGATTCCACCCAATCCATCCAAACAAAAAAAAAAACGCACAAATTGGTCATACGAGATATTTTCTGTATTATAAACCTTTTTATTATTAAGAACTAAAATTTTAGTTGTATAATGTGCATATTTTATATTTAATTTGTTCGACTTATTTTGATTTGAAATAGAATTTAAAAAACTAAAAATAAGACTTATAATATTGTCTTAAATTAAAAACATTTCAAATATATCCAAATTTCTATTAACTGTGTTGTCTTATTGTCATGTAAAATTAAAGAATTGTTAAAAAGGGGAAAATCATTTTTTATTTAAAACATATAAAGAAAAAAATAAGTGAAACAAGTTAAAATGAGGAGAATAAATATATTAATTTTACGAAGATCTGAAACACTTACATAATTTTTAAGCCATGTTTCAAATGTGGAATATACTTGATCATGACCTAATTGAATCACAAAGTAATTGTCCAACACAAGGAATATTGAGTTAGTCGCATCGCATTGTAATTAGATATTTAATGCAAATCAATATTAACTTACTCAAAAAATGATTGAACTTTTAGGAAATTATAAATGAAAATACTCTATCATGACCAATCTGAGTGTATATATATATTCCCATAACATAAATGACGACTAGCAATATGTCATTGTTCATAAAAATATTTTGCTTTTACATAGAGAACTTGATATTTATCTTCGCATTCAAAATTGGAGTGCATCCCAAAAGTATAAATTTTGAATCTCTTCCGAGGTAATGAAATTGAAATTAACTTATCATTGCGGACGACTGGCGTCCATCCTGCAATACGAAAAAACAAATTTCTATCTCATACACCATATCATGCATTCTAAAATTTTGGTTGCTACTTACACCAACAGCTTAATAACCTCTGATTTATAATAACATATAAAAAAAACACGTATATTTGCATATCTCAAAACAATGTAGTGAATAAAGGTTCAACAAATTAACAATGTAAGTATGGAAAACTATCAGAATTCCATTCATATCATATATATTAATTTTGGCTATACTTTTAAATAATTATGTATGTGTGTTATCACAAGTTAAGAATTTTCTATCATATATTGATGAAGATATATATGTTGGGTTTTAAAAGGTGTGAATGAAAAATGAAGAGTAGCGACTTTTATGAAGAGTTGTGACTTTTATGAAAGGTTGCGACTTTTGTGAAAAGTTGTGACTTTTATGAAAAGTTGTGACTTTTATGGAAAGTTGTGACTTTTATGAAAGGTGACGACCTTTTTGAAATATTGTGACTTTTCCAAAGGTTTGTGACCTTTCCGATAAGGCACAATAAGAACCTTTTCACACTATCCTTTGTTTTATATAAATTGAGGGATTTCCTTCCATTTTAAATATATAATTTATGGACTTCTTCTTCAACTACTAAATCTATTATTCTAAGTGTACTTTATTGCCGTTGAGTGGTTCGCTGACACCAGAGTTTTTGGTATCTATACTTTGGTGATTGAGATCATTTTACCCTGGGAGGTCATATTCCAAATCAAACCTCGGATACTAGAGGGGAATAATTTCCTTAAGGGGACACTGTGAGTTCAGTGGACTTGATCTTTTTCCTATGAAAATTTTTCCAGATTCTGGTACGTGTTTTACTAATTTTAGATTTATGAATTAATTTCAATTCTTCTATTCTTTTGTTTTTCACTGGTTCATTAAACTTGGTAACTTCGCATTTCTGCAAAGTTTATTGGAATTAGTAAGATTCTTTTGACACATATTAACAATAATTCTTTTTAAGAAAAATATTTCATATATTTTTTTCTAATTTGTTTCTGATTATAGTTTCGCTACTAGTTTTAATTTTCTAGTTGTGAAAATGTTCTTAAACTTTGTTGTCTCACAAAGATGTTCAAAGTTTTATTCTAAGTATGTTTGGAATACAAGATGGACAACAATCTTAAGGAAATTATATACTGTTAATATTTTTTTGTATTCTACTGATTGAGAGAATCTGATCATGGAAGTAGAAGATAAATGTATTACTTCTCCATAATTCGTTGCTTTGTTTAGCAAGATCGAAGTGAGAATGTAATAGACAATTTTGTGGTATTCCGTTTAAAGATTACCATGTAACCTTCTTATTAAATTGTCTAAGGAGGAAAATAGTTTCTAAGAGTAATCATCTTTGATTATTTTTTTTATCATGTGTATCCTTGGAAAAAGATCTGCAAATCATATGTTATGGAATGAATTTTACTTGGCAAATATTGTTGCTTTTAAAATTCTTTAGTTTGCAAAAATGAGAGATGCATAATTTTGTTTGATAAAATAGTATGTCAAAATGTTATAGTTGGAAGACTATTTGATAAGAAAAATATTTCTCTGTGATAAAGAATATGTGTTATTCTGTTTGGAGAAAAAAAAAAGACTTTTGTAGTTTTTTACTCCATGAGAAATGTTAGTGTGTCTGATTTTGTAGACTAAAAACTTTTGTGATTTTATACTCTGGATAAATTGGACTATGCAATTGGTTGAAGAATATGAAAACTTCACATAATAAGTCAGTGTTGTACTTTTGATTTTCTATAAACTTCAATATAATATAGAAATAAATTGTACAATTTTTTTTTGTCCTTATTGTTAGTATTTAAAATACTAAGTGGTATGTCTATTTATGATAGAGAAAAAGTACCAGTGACTAAGAATTTGTGATTTTGTTTCTCTATGGAATGAACTTTGACATTGTGTAAACATTGTCAAAGAGAATTGCAACACTATAGTTCTTTCGTAGAATAATGTTTCCAACATTAAAATATGTGGAAAAACTATTTTCAAATACTTGAAACATATTTTTGAGATCACATTTGAAATGTGGGGGTTCTTTGCTTATGATTAGACTTGGTGTCTAATTTAACTTTGGAGCAAAAGATATGAAATTCAATGATACTTTTGTATTATGTTATACCCACAAAATTCTTGGAGTATATTTGGTATTGTGGTTGTTGAGTTTCTCTATTACTAGTATATAGTGTGACTAGTATGAAACAACCAAATTATATATATACTTGTTCAAAATAATTGTGTTCTTTTATGGGGAAAAAAATATCACTTAAAATGTTGTGATTTTTCATGAAAAGATATGTCTATTATAATAAAAGTATTTGCATAGACATGAATATTGGTAAATAGTCATTTGTTATGTTTTTGTAAAAGTAACATTTGGACTATATTGCCTTTATTGAATCCGATGAAACTTTGTTCATGGGTAGTTCTATAACAATCAAAATTGAAAGTTATAGAAAGGTCCTTATGAAAAGGACATTTGACAAGGTGATGACTATAAACAATGTTTGTATCACACAAAATTGTAAGAAATAGGAACAAAATATTAGTGAGGAAAAAGCTACCTTGCGAAGAGCTTTTCAAACTCAATATTTTTATTTGTTCTTACTTGCTTGAGTCAATGTTTGTGACATGAACACTTGGGGCATGTCAATTACAAAAACTTGTAAAGAAAACTGGTCAACTTAGAAGTTTTGTCTAATTTTGAGTGCAATAAACAAAACAAAAAAATGACAAGTTTTTGTGGAATCTAAGTTTATTGAGCATTCTTATAAATCTGTTGAAAGGAATTCTAATCCTTTAGAATTGATTTACACTGACATTTTTGATATCATGTCTATTTGCTGAATGGTAAGGATGAAGCAATAGAAATGTCTAGACAATGTAATATCGAAGTTGAATATCAGTTTGGAAAAAGATAAGAAGTGATAAGAATGGAGAGTATAAATCTCCTTGTGTAGAAATATATTTGGAAAATGAAATTATCCATCAAACTACTGCCCTATTCACCTCAATCTAATGAAAAACCGAACGTTGAAAGAAATGATGGATGCATTATTTATAAGTTCGGATTTACCATAAAACTTTTGTGGAGGAACTATCCTTACTGCAAAAGGGAACAAAAAAAAAAGTTTTGTCTTTTGATAAAGAACGCAATTTTGTTTGTTCAGGACACAATCTATTCCATATGAGAAATGGAAAGGAAGGAAATCCAACTTGACATATTTCAAAGTGTGGGGGTGTCTAGCCAAAGTCTAAGTTCCTATTCCTAAAAGGATTGAAATAGGACCTAAGACTGTGGACTGTAAAATTAGACTTGAGTAGTCTAGTGAAAGGTCTACACGACCTTGAAAAGAACAAAAGGAGAATGTACTTAATAAAGAGATGAAGAGGCGTAGTAAATGTCAAGGGACATATACTTCCTTCAAATATGATTTTGTAACATTTCTTGTGTCTTATGTAGACTCATCCTTTTGGACAAATGGTGTCAATAGTGAGATTGGTTCAATCTTGAGCAATCCTATTGGAAGTTGGTTGATCTTCCTCCAGGAAATAAACTTTTGGGTTCAAAGTGAATCCTCAAAAGGAAAATGAAAGTGGATAGAATTGTTGACAAATATAGAGCAAGACTTTGTGTCAAAGGCTTTAGACAAAAACAAGGTTTTGATCTTGTCGATATATATACTCGTTAGTAACTAGAATTACATCCCCTCGGATGCTAAAATTATTAGTTGTGGTATATGACCTCCAAATTCATCAAATGAATGTGAAAAGAACTTTCTTAAATGTAGAATTGAAGGAAGAAATTTACATGGAACAACCCGAGGGTTTTGTGGTTCCTGGTAAATGAAATAAAGTGTGCAAACTTGTTAAGTCACATTATGGACTAAAGCAAGCACCCAAACAATGACATAAGAAATTTGACCAAAAAACCATGATGGCAAATGGATTTAAGAATGATGGAAGTGATAAATGTTTTCACATTAAAATCATAAGGTCATTGTTTGTTTGTATATTGGTGATATGTTGATCATCAATAGAGACACTAATGACAAAAATGCTACTAAACGTATGCTAGAAAGCAAGTTTAGAATGAAAAATATTGGAGTTGCTGATGCGATCTTAGATATAAGAATCCTTAGAACTCCATAATGTTTAGCATTTTCATGGTCTCATTGCATTGAAAAGGTACTTGACTAGTTCAAATATTTGGATGTCAATATTGTCAAGTCTCCAATAAATGTGAGCTTTGCATTTCAAAAGAGTGAAAGCAAAAGTGACTCACAATTGGATTGTGCTAGAGTATTGGAAAGTATGATGTATATCATGAAGTGTGCGCGATCAGATATAACATTTGCTATTATAAACTGAGTCGGTTCACAAGTTATCCCAAATAAACTCATTAGATGGAAATAAATAGAGTTTTGGAGTATTTAAAATAATACTTAAAACTATGCCTTGTATTATAACAATATCCAGCAGTATTGAATGGATATAGTGATGCAAATTGGATCATCGGACAAATAAAATAAAATCCACGAGTGGATATGTATTTACTCTTGGTAGAGGAGCAGTCTCTTGGAAATATTTCAAAAGAGACATGTATCGCTAGCTCTACAATGATCTCTGAGCTAGGTGCTCTAGATAAGGTCGGTGAATAAGTTGAAAGACTACGGAATTTCTTGATAGATATTCTTTTTTGGCCCAAACCATTGGCATTAGTATGCATACACTTTGATAGTCAAGATGCAATAGGTAGGCATGGAGCATGACGTATAATGGAAAGTCTCGTCATATATGACATAGACATGATATAGTTAGAAAACTACTCTCTAGTGGAATTATCAGAACTGACTATGTAAAGTCAAAGGATAATGTGTCAGATCCACTTACAAAAAGGCCTAACTAGAGAGAAAGTTGAAAGATCATCTAAGGGAATGGATTTACGGCTTAGGACAAGTCATCATGGCAGTAACTCTATCTAGCAGACTGGAGATCCCAAGAGCTAGATTCAAGGAGAAAAACAAAGTTATGAATGACGGTTTGGCATTGTCAACAAACTCAATCCATTCTCATGATGAAGACAATGCTCAGGGAAAAGGATACAACATTAAGGCTTGTTAATGAGTTAATAAAGCTTAATGGTTTTAATGATTTGCTAAGTTTGGCAGAGTTGACCAAATAGTGTATCTACGTGATAACACGGTTAGAAATCACCTATGTGAGTGTGAAGTGTAAGCCGCTTCAAAGAAGATGATTGTCAAAAGCCCATCTCTCTATACACTCATGAAACCAGGAGGTGTTCATGGCTAAAACGAACACAACCGTAAGAACCATAAACGGTAAAGGGTTAATTGTGTGACATATGATTGTCTAGGTATACACCAAAGTTCGACGGTTCAAAGATATCACATCTACCGATTGACCGAGTATATCCGACATATATTCACTACGGAAAGTCTAAGGGGAAACCTACTTATCCAGATGCAATTAATTCTTGATTGTAAAGTACACATAATTGTCCGTTTCTTTGTCTTAGAGTCATTCCCCATTCATGCGGGGGATTGTTGGGTTTTAAAAGGTGTGAATGGAAAATGAAGAGTTGCGACTTTTATGAAGAGTTGTGACTTTTATGAAAGGTTGCGACTTTTGTGAAAAGTTGTGATTTTTATGAAAAGTTACGACTTTTATGAAAAGTTGTGACTTTTATGGAAAGTTGTGACTTTTATGAAAGGTGACGACCTTTTTGAAACATTGTGACTTTTCCAAAGGTTTGTGACCTTTCCGATAAGGCACAATAAGAACCTTTTCACACTATCCTTTGTTTTATATAAATTGAGCGATTTCCTTCCATTTTAAATATAGAATTTATGGATTTCTTCTTCAACTACTAAATCTATTATTCTAAGTGTACTTTATTGCCGTTGAGTGGTTCGCTGACACCAGAGTTTTTGGTATCTATACTCTGGTGATTGAGATCATTTTACCCTGGGAGGTCATATTCCAAATCAAACCTCGGATACTAGAGGGGAATAATTTCCTTAAGGGGACACTGTGAGTTCAGTGGACTTGATCTTTTTCCTATGAAAATTTTTCCAGATTCTGGTACGTGTTTTACTAATTTTAGATTTATGAATTAATTTCAGTTCTTCTATTCTTTTGTTTTTCACTGGTTCATTAAACTTGGTAACTTCGCGTTTCTGCAAAGTTTATTGGAATTAGTAAGATTCTTTTGACACATATTAACAATAATTCTTTTTAAGAAAAATATTTCGTATATATTTTTTTAATCTGTTTCTGATTATAGTTTCGCTACTAGTTTTAATTCTCTAGTTGTGAAAATGTTCTTAAACTTTGTTGTCTCACAAAGATGTTCAAAGTTTTATTCTAAGTATGTTTGGAATACAAGATGGACAACAATATACACCTAGATACATGTAGTTTTGCTACTATACACACTAAAATAGGGCGAGAGGGGAGCGACATAAGGAGGGAGGGGAGCGAGATAGCCATTTATTCTAGATACATGTATATGTATGTATCGTGTGTGATTCACATGTATTTGAGATACCAGATACCTAGGAGAGTGGTGAGCGAGATTTGTATATGTATCTCAGATACATGCGAATCCACTTGTATATGGTGATCTAAAACAAATTACACCTAATTTTGACCCTATGTATCTCGAGATACACGTATCTGAACGTATCTTGGTATATCAAAATCTGATAAGATTAGTTATATTGCAAAGTAATGTGTATCAAAGTAATTAACTTTCAAAACTAGTGAGATTTCATGTAAGTTTCGATTGAAGGTTAAAAACTGACAATGTAATCCATTTAAGATTCAAAACTAACTATATGTAATTTTATTTTCATTAAATATGCAACACTTTAAAAGATAAATTAATCAAACAAACCCCTAAAGTACAAAATGAACCAAACATTAACAATGACTAAAATCATATATAGGCATAAAATTTAGGGTGTGTTTGGTACGAAGGAAAATGTTTTTCATGGAAAATGTTTTCCTGGAAAATGTTTTCCTGGAAAACAAGTAGATTTTAGACTTATTTTCTCATGTTTGGTTGGTGAGTAGAAAATATTTTCCGAAAATGATTTTGTGTTTGATTTATGAATGAAAATTGTTTTTTAGAGACATCTTTTATTTTTACTAGAGTAGAAAATAATTTATGAAATTGAAAATATTTTTTAAAAACAAAATTAATCTTTTTGGGGGGTTGGGGGTGGGTGGGGGTTGGTAAGGGGATAGGGGGGCTGGCCGGGGGGAGGGGGTAGGAGTTTAAAAATAAAAAGTTGAAGTTGAAAATATTTTTAAAAAACAAAATTAATTTTTGGGGAGGGGGTGGGGGTGGGGGTGGGGGGTCAGGGATCAGGTGAAAAAATAAAATTTTAAAATTGATGTTTTTCTCCTAAAAAATGTAATTTGAAATTGGAGGAGAGTTTAGGAAAATGTTTTCCTTAATTTTTGAAGGAAAGTCATTTTCCTTAATTTTGAGGAAAATGAATTGATTTGGAAAATATTTTCCAAAACTTTTGTTCCAACCAAACATGAGAAAATTGGAAAACATTTTCCACACTCTTAATTGAACTTGTCGATCTTATCTAACATAATAAGCATAAAATAATAGGTTTTCTCTGTGTTTGTAAAATAATAATAATAATAATAATAATAATAATAATAATAATAATAATAATAATAATAATAAAAGAAATCTGTGTTTGTCCCGCAGACAACACTTATTTTTTTAAGAAAAAAAAACGAGGCAACTTTCTCTCTCTATTTATTAATCATATCTTTTTTCTAGTCAATGAGAATACGTTTGTTGATTTGCAACCAATTTCAGCCTATAATAATATATTTAAAGGTTGTAGTAGTATATAGTATATATATATATATCATGTCAATATAAGTGTGAGTTTGTGTTATGAACGAAGTTCAGTCTAACGTGGACACCAAAGTTATACAAGTAGTTATTGGGCTGACAAGAGCTATTGGACCTAGAACGAGCAATAGAGCCAAGTTAATTTGAGATCCGGATTGAGTAGTTGCATGAAACGGTTCCATAAAAAAGGATAGTGATATGTGAATTAGGGATTATGCAAATTGTGATAATGATGTCTTGTCCTCTCATCTCCTTTCTATGAGTTCTACTTCTCATCCCTTTTCTTGTACTTGTGTTCTTCAATTTCATTTAGTTCTTACATTCCCTTGTATTTCGAATTACGAGTTAAGAAAATAGATTTGTGGGTTGTTTGAAGTTGAATTGAATTGGTCTTATTATTGGGTTTGTTACAGTTTGACTAGCTAATTATCCCGATATATGGTGAAATTGTTAGGATTTAGTCACTCATATCCTAGTAAGTATTAGGTTTTAGTATAATTGGGACTGGAATTTGTTTTTAGCTAAAATCAATAAATAACTTATTCTGAATTTTTATAAATGGAAAGCAGCTATTATAATAAAGTTTTAGTAAGTAAAGAAAACAAACAATAATAAAGTTTTAGTAAGTAAAGAAAACAAACAATGTAAATATGTAAGCTTAACAAGATGCGTAGCTTTTTTCAACTAGTTCCATTTTCAAATCATCACTTGAAATGCCAACACTCACGTCAATTTCTTTTTGTAAATAATGAATATTGTTTAAATATTATAATGAAATAATGTTACAAAATATAATATAATATAAAAAATTGATTCTAACATCGAAAACTTGTCTATTATAATTAAATAATCAGTCACCTAAAATCTAAACTTATTCATCGACATTAAACATAAAACTGGAGCTACTGAGTACTGATCAACATGCTAATATCTTTTAAAGGCTAACTATGAAATCTATCGGTATCTTAAATTTGTCAGTATATTTCAGTTAGATACTCAAATTATGACATGCATGTTGTTTTATTTGAAAGGTTAAAATTACAACTATTTAAAGTTTATGTGTAGAATTAAATGAGGTAACATATTTTAATTGATTAACTTATATTATTCACATACGAGACGCTTGAGAACACATGCACACAAAATCTTTTCCAAAATTTTAGAACTAAATATATGGAAAACACTTATCACGGTATCTGATTAGAACATATTATAATTCAAGTGTTAAATAATATATAGTCACAAATTTAAGAGACGATGAATATATTCAACCTTTCGTTTATTTGATCAACATTACAATAAAAGAAACTATTACAAACATGTATTAAAACAAAATTTCATATTTAATGGAGAGGAGATACATAGGGTGTAGCAATTAAATAGAGATCTTTCTCTCTTCTAGCAGATATTCCATTTGCCTCAGTCATGTCCAAATTACTTGCACTAATTCCTTCTGGAAGTTTCCAATCAAAATTGTAAAGCAAATGGGCTAATGGAAGAGTAATAAGAGCTAAACCAAATTGTATTCCAGGGCAAATCCGTCTTCCAGCACCAAACGGAAGAAACTCAAAGTGATTTCCAGTAAACTCAATAGAACTATTTTCAAATCTCTCTGGTATGAAACATTGAGGATTTTCCCAATTCTCGGGATCTCTTCCAATTGCCCATACGTTAACCATGACTTTGCTTTTCAACGGTATAGTAAATTCTTCTATCTCAGTTTCCTCCCTGCATTCTCGCGGGACCAACAAAGGAGTTGGAGGATGTAACCTTAGCGTCTCTTTGATCACTAACTTTAGGTAACTAAGATTTTCAAGGTCAGAATCGATATCGTCGTCACATGTTTTCTTTCCCTTGACTTCTCTCACTTCTGCTTGTACTTTTGCCATGATATTTGGATTTCTCATCATTTCCGATAACGCCCAAATAACCGTTGAAGATGATGTATCAGATCCTGCTACAAACATATCCTACAAGAAGTATGGTCAAACAATTAAGTAACTATACAACAATCTACTTTCAGGAAAAAGGTTTGAGATATATTTGAACTTTGATCGAAGTTGTTGTAACAATTTTAAATTTTGAGCAGGATCTATTACCCCACACTATTTAATAATGTATTTTAAAGGTATATATGTGTCCATATGGACAAGATCTATTAAATAGTACAGGGGTAAAAGGTCCTTCCCAAAGTTTCGGATTGTTACAACAATTTCGGTCAGGGTTAGGATATATTTCAGGCTTTTTTCCTTAGTAAAGACTTTGTTTCATTAAATATTAAGAAGACCATGAGGAAAAGGGAATACACTTACAAGAATAACTGCTTTTATGTTGTCATTTGTTAGGGAAACTGGAAATTGACCGCTCTCCATGACTCTTAAGAAAACATCGATCAAATCTTCAGCTCCAGACTCACCATTACATCTTTTTCCATTTGCGCGATTCTCTCTATGAACATTGATAATGTTGTCCAAGACTTGATCAATCTTATAACGAGCATTCATTAGTTTAGATTCCATGCCACTAATCCCATGTAGATATTTTTTCGAAGGAAACAAATCAGCAAGCTCAAATCCACCAGATAAAGATTGTGCTTGATGAATCAATGTTATCAACTCACGTTGATCTTTACACACGTTCCCAAATGCTGACCTACATGTCGCGGCATTCATAAACCATAGAAGCTTTTCAACTAAGTTGATTGGCAAATCTAAGTTCATTGATCTAATGGATGATAGAAGATTTGAAAGCTCATCTTGTCGAATAGGGCTGAATGACTTGACCATCTTGGCACTAAGTAGCTCAAGGACTGTCAGTTTACGCATATGTCTCCAGTAATCACCATATGGTGAAAAGGCAATGTCTTTACAATTGTAACAAATAATCTTTCCCATCATGGTTTCTGGCCTAGACGCAAAGGCGAGGTCATGAGTTTTTAGGATTTGTTTGGCCATGTGTGAAGAGGATACAACTACGGTAGGAACTTCCCCGAGTTGTAAGTACATGATAGGACCATATTTTTTAGACAACTTTTTGAGAACTTGATGTGGTAATCCACTTGTCAAGTGATGCACACTTCCAATAATAGGTAGCCTCCATGGGCCTGGAGGAAGCCGGATTTTCGGCTTCCTCCATTTTTGAATTAGAAGAAATAGGAAGGATATGAATAGAAAGAAGGAAACCAAGTGTTGAAAATCCATCTTAATTTGTAAAGGAAATTAAAGAATGGAAATTAATTCAACTTGATGTGATTTTCAATATTGAGATGGTTATTATTACTTATTATATAGAGGATAGTAAAGTTGTTGTTCATCAAATCTAGTGTCCAGGTTGGACCAAAATAAGACTGTTGGACAATTAAATAGCCACCTTGCTAATTTTAAATCCAAATAAGCCATCTATTTTTACAAAATCAATTATAAATAAATGGAATGAGTTACAACAAGTGCTATATATATATATATATATCCACTCATTGATCCTATGACATTGGTTATAGGGATATTACTATTTAATTAAAAGGTCAAAATCGACTCCAAGGTCGACTTTTAAGCAATATCGATCAACCTCAAAGTAAATTGTACAGGTCGATATAAAAAATCGATCTTCAAAGATCTTTTTTTTATTAATTTTATTATTATGTAGAACGAATCAATTTTTACTGTGATAAAAGATACATTTCTACCTTTAGATAATTGGTGCATTTTCCCCCTTTTTTGTGCTAAACAAAATGACTTCCAAGAGGTAAATTTTATTTTAAAAAATAGTGTGTGTCTAGGTGAGACTAATAATATGTGGTTGAAAGATACAATTTAATTAACAAACATGATGTTTTCAAGAACTGTTACGTACACTACATTATACCAAAAGAAACTTCATAGGAAACAGGCCATATTCAACTAGTATAGTTTAATACAAGTGCAAATATTATATAGATGGTCTATGCAACTAAATTATAAAAATGATTGCATCTAATTTAAAAGAATAATTTGCTCATGCAAACATTTTATATCATACGATACTTGACTAAAACTCCTATATTTAAATTTATTGTGATGTATACCCTCAAATCTTTTATTGACTCGTCTAGACTCTAGACCCTTAATAATTAGGAATCCCTCACACAGCCAACGAATTTTATTAATCGAATCGAATGTATCAACAGAATCATTTGATTATTTTTACTAATGATTTTAACAAAAATTCGTTTTTGGGGTGCTTTGTATTATCAAATGATATCAGAGGGATTTTGAACACATAAAAGAGTAAATTATTATTTTCGTTCATTTTGAAATTTATGCTACTATGTCTGACTTTATAAAATAAGCATGAAATGAACAAGTTATATTGAACAAGGAGAGTAATTTTCAATAAAAACTATTGTTTTAATTATATGCATAAAAATAGTTTTTGAATTTTGACCTCTATAAACTTCTTATAAAGAGTGCTAGTGAATCAATGGTTGATATATTGTTGAACGACAAGTTTATTTAATTTTTACTATATTACACGTGTAAGTTTATTTAATCCGTACTATATTATATTTGGTTTATTTTGTTATTCATTCAGTATTTGGAATTCACATGAAAGCTTTAACTATATTTGAATCACGTATTGCAGGACCAATTCATAGTAACACTCCAATAGAATTTTCTTCTCACGATTTGAATTCGAAACCTCTAATTATAATTCTACGACTACATTACCACCTATGTTTGATTATACTATATCTATATTCAATAACATATATTATATATGTATACGGTAAAAATGAATTGAAGAAGAGAGAACAAACGAACCTGAGAAGGCTGCAGGCGGCTAGCAAAATAAATAAAGAATGTTCTTGCTGGTGGTTTTTCTTTTAATTCATCATGTGATTTATATTATAAAATTTAAAAAAGGCTTTTAAAAAAGTTGCAGCTTGTAAGTTGCAACTATATAATTTTCTTTTGAAGTGGATTGATCAATTTATACTAAGGGTAAAATAAAATTAGTTCTGACGGTATGTACAATGTTGTCTCATAAGAAAATCAAAATAACACATAAGCATAATATCATAAATCACAAAAACAAATTACAATATTACGAAAAAAAATTAATATTACATTTTTAAATATTTATAGTGTTCGATGATTATCATGTTTATTCATATTTCTCATTAAATATTGCATAAACTTACATTATCCAAAAATGATTTTTAATGGTAACTAGTTAACGTCAATAACTTAAAGGGGAACTTTCATATATAGTCACTTAAAAATTATTAATTATCCTCCGAAGCTATAATTTGATAATTACAATTTGTAGCTACATGTTATATGGAGGAGAGAGGCAAGCGAGACTGGAAGAGAGAGAAGAGAGGCGAGAGAGGGGGGAAAGAGTGAGAGAAAGGTGAATTGTATATGTATATTGGTTAGATAATTGTATATTATACATATGTATTTGTATATATGGCAAGAGAGATTGGGAGAGGAAGGAGAGAGGCGAGTGAGACTGGGAGAGGGAGGAGAGAGGCAAGCGAGATCGAGCGGGGCAGGAGAGAGGTGAGCGAGATCGAGCAGAGAGTGGGAGAGAGGTGAATTGTATATTATATAATTGTATATTATACATATACATTTGTATATAGGGCAAGCGGGATTGGGAGATGGAGGGTGAGGCGAGCGAGAGAGGCGAGATAGTGGGAGAGAGGTGAATTGTATATGTATATAGGTTAAATAATTAAATATTATATAAATGTATTTGTATATTCTGGCGAATTATACATATACAAACGTGACTAATTATACAAACTCAAAGTCAGCCCACGTAATTAATGTATAATGTTAGTCGAGAGTGGTAATTATGGCAAATTATAGCTATGATGAGTAATTAAATAGTATAAGTTTGCTTTGTTGCGTAATTTTCCCTAACTTAAATTGCCGTTAAGTACGTTTATTTAGAGCAATTTTTCCAAATATTCCTAAAGTGTATAGTGAGATTTGGTTCAATGACAGTTATGAGTTAACTAATACTATCGATAAAGGGTTTATCACTCTGTGTTAACGTGCATATTTATAGCTGCTAAAGTTATTTTGTTATAGTATCATGACAAATTTTACAGGTAAAAAATCACAAAAATTGTAATTAATATATTAATAGGTATGGACTTATTATAAAGTTAAGAATATAATATGTTTAATGCTAAAAATTTCTAAAGTCGAACTCATGAAATAACAATTCTAAATTCACCTCAGATTATATCAAGAGGTATGAGTCTATTCATCTTGATCAGAAAGTGTGAATCAATGGTTTGAAGGGTACATTTGTTTACCCCAACTCAGGACTATGATTCACACACATATATGAATCATAATAAAGTTCCCAAAAAAGAGTTTTAACGTACTAATCATCAAAATTAATGGATTAAACTTTGAACAAACCACGTATATACAATAATTGCCAATACAAAGTTTCTCTATACAAATTTTATTGCAACAAAAGAAGAGAGAATGACACAAATTTAAGCTACTTTGCTAACATTTTTCTTTAGGGACATACATATAGAGTCGTCAATAACTACAACTCAGTTGGAGAGCTGTCCACACCTTCACCCCAGTGAGGGTTCGGATCTCACTGTATTTCCCAACTCCTCAAAACAAAATAAAAAAGTTGTCTATTGACTATATATAAATGTTACTTACAATATATCATATTTCTTTGATGAAAATTCAAGTGATCCAGAAGACTTAAATTAGCAACTGGATGGTCATTGATGAAGCAAAAAGCAGGGCATACACTAAATCTTTCATGTAGATTCCTGAAATGCAAGAAAATTTTACATAATTAGTTTAAATTATGTGTCGTTAAACAGATAATAGGCCCTCAAATTATTGCCATTCTATAATAGTCAGGTACAAATTTGGAGAAAAAGTAACTTCCTTCATAAGAAAATCTATGACACCAGAAAAACTGGAATAGAATAGTAACATCTAATTTATTCCGGCACGAATTCAAATTAGTTGAGTCAGTTAGTTTTAGTATTGGATACAGTTACCCAATTAGGGAAAAAAAGGTAACCTCTAGTCTCTAGTTGTGATCTGTCGAAATTCCATAAAGGAAACCGGTAACTTAATCAGTTTTTACTGTTAAATCAGCTTCATTAATCATATTCATTATTGTGTAGGGAGGCCAATTTTTTGTAGTAGTACCAACATATTAAGCTGATGTATGTGATTTATGATTATAAGATTGAACGAGTAATCCAACAACTTATCAAATAATCAGAAACGCGTTCTAAATAAAGTGAGTCACTGGAGTCATGTTTTTAGCCAGAGAAACAAGGCTGTAGCTATTGTACCATACCTTTACTGAGCTGAGATGATGTTGCTTTGGGAAGTTCTGGAAGTGCAGCTGCTGCAAAGTCATTTGTTGTTATCAAAGTAAATGACACTCGTTTAACGAAGAGATAATCAGAAGGAGAGGAAAATGAAAGTTGTAAGATGTTTGCGATTGTAAAGGAAACATACTCTTGTTGCAGGTAGAAGCAGAATCAGAATATGATGAGGACCAAGGAGCGGCTACATTGTCGTTAAGATCACAAATGAAGCCAATTCCTGAAGTCTGGTCATATGTTAAATCTGTCGGTAAGCTGGGAAAGAGGCATCCCGATTCTACAGTAAATTAAAAAAGAATCAGTCGAACATGAGAACAAACGACAGTGAGGTGAAAAGTTTCCATATGACGATTGCAATTCTCTAAAGAGATAAATATCATTCAATTGTTGAGCAGAAAGAAATACTACAGAAATCAGTGAAGTATCATTCATTTGTGTCGCTTTCCTAGCTAAGAGTGTCATATCATGCATTCGATATGTCAAACAATGTTGTACCTAATAAAACAAGACTATATTATATGCCTCGGAAAGGAAGTGTATATAAGCAACAAATGGTATGTTATACACCAGAAAGGGGAAAAAAAAAACAAATTTCCGTGATAAAGGTCTACATGTCGATAAACCAAATCCAAACTGCTGAAGTTATAGTACCATACTTCTGAAAGATCAAGATTAAACAAGTAAACTAAATGGAATCAGATATTCCGACTCAATTTACTTTCATCTGTCTTCTACTTTATGTGGCAACATATGATTATAATGATTTTCCTATAATATATAGAGTAATTCATTACCTTTTTCATCCACTGGTGCATCAGTATGTCGGAAATGAAATCCAGGGTCCCCGCAGTAAGAACAAATTGAACACCCAAACAATGTCATAACTAACCAGTACAAAAGAAACTAATTGCAGGACGAAAACATGCTGCAAAGGAACTGACCTTGAAGAGAAAAATCCTTGAGGTTTACATGGCAAAGGTCAAAAATATTACTTGTGATATTTACTTCTTGCAACTTCTTGCCAAGCAATGTAGCACAATTTAAAGCTTGGAGATTAGTGATGAAGCTTTGCTGTTGCAAGCGCGACAAGTAACTATTCAGTGTGTTGCAGCAGGTTGTCGGATTACTTGCATCCTCTCCACATTCATTGGATATTTTCTTTATGTCCGGAAACACCAATGGACATGCTAATAGTTCAGAAAGAAGAATGAGACTATACTCAATTTATCATATTTCAAATTAAACACGACACATTATGCATGGCATCAGTCGCAACTGTTAGAGGGCAAAGTTAATTTTTTTCAATTTCACATTTTCTCATGCCAGAGGCCGAAAACAATATGCAGACTTGTAATATTCAACTTGTAGCTTTTAGTTTCCGAAAGAACCCTAGCTTTAGAACAGTTTCATCGAATTTAATACTATTTGGCTTCAAAGTTAGATTATAATTGTTTTTCCTTCCGAACTTCCTGCACTTACATTTGTTTATATCACAGCTTGAAAGTACTCTGATGATTCTATTAGCTGAAAAAGGATCAAACTTGCTGGCCATCCATCGTAGTATAATGCTCTTACAATCACTTATAAGAGTTGATTTTTCCGACAAGTCAGGGGCACCTTTGGAGGTTGTCACGTTGTTATGCCTGAAAGCTAAAACTTCAGCTGCAGCAGATATAGCATTCTGGCAAACTTGGTTGCAGCACTCAATAGTTGGATCTATTTTTCCACAAGAAGCTAGCAAAGACGATGTATCTAAACTGTTTTCGATTTCATTAACATCTATAACAGGACAAGATGATTTTGTAATATTGGAGGGATCCACAGAACAAATCTCAAGAAGTTTCTCACTAGCACCTTGACTTTCTAGAATCTGTTCGACATCCGAAAGGCAGTGCCTAGCATGAGTCACATTCAATGCAAGACTTTGTGACTGACTACTGGCCTGCCCTACAAGAACCACTAGGCTGGCATCAAATTGAGGACAACATACGACATTAGCAAGATATGGAGCAAGCGTAGACCAGCAATCTGTTGCTGTTGTTCTCAAAATACTATCCGCAGCTGAAAAATTGAATGCACAATGTCCTGAAAAGTTATAAAGGATTCATTAGTGACCAGATTATATCAACTCGCTTAAATTTATTTGTACTTGATAGAACAACCTCTATGATGTATTGGAAGTTCATTATGACCTATAAGCCTAAAGGTGATTAAGTCAGAAAAGGCCTAAATTCTGCTTGTTTTTTTCTTTTACCATCTAAATCCAGTCCACATGATATTTTTCTCGAAATGTTGCTAATGTGAATACCTGATAATTTAGGCATATTAGTGT